>BQKN01065781.1:392592-405787 GCA_022839385.1 Asparagus kiusianus | reverse complement strand
CATGGGATTTTAAAATTTTAAAATCCCATGTGGGGCCCCGTGTACTGTAGCAAATGAGAGAGGAGAGTGTGGTTGGTGGTGTGGTTTGAGGTGTGCCCCTATCACCACTCTAAGTTTTTTCATAATTATATTTTGAGTATTTTTTTTGTATCGGGCATTCCACGTAGCGTGGTTGGCATTAACATTGAGAGTGAAGTCCCTCAACCTCTACCAGCGGAAGTCCCTCCATCTATATCTATATATATCTATATCTATATATATATTCCGTATAACATTCTTTATTAGGATTTCTTTTTCCGGATAACTGGGCGCGTGCGTGTGGGATACTTGTTGAGTACGTGGTGAGTTTTGTAAATTTTAGAATATAGAAAAGGTTTGGTGTGCGGGGACAAGTGGCTGATTAGGAGCGCATATTAATGAAGCCACGTTTGCATGAAGACTTTAAAGATGAAGTTTAATATGTCATGATCTCTAGGTACATTTGTTGAGTTGGAAGGTCGCGTTCAGGGGAGTTTGTTGGGTTTAGGAGAGATTGAAAGCGCAAAAATGAAGAGAAAATAAAAATAAGGGGGAAAAGGAAAAAGAAAAAGTTTTTTTTTTACAATTAACCTATTTCATAAAAGAAAATTAGTTAGGTCTATACTCCACTTTTATTAATAGACCAATACTCACTTCTTAACTCTTAAATCTCCGTATGAAGGCAAATATAAACGTTTTTTTCTTATTGATAAAAGAAAACTTTTTCTTTTGCACTTTTATGATATTTTCAAAACTCTTTTTTAAATTAGTCAAACGGTCCATGCAATTATTAATTTGAACGGATATAAAGTTGCGGCCCAACCTCATTAAAGGTCCTTTGCAAAGTCCGCTCGTGCAACATTTTCACACATGTCCTCTATTTAGCTCGCATTCACTCTTTTATACAAAACGTGAAGCTACCACCCACATAAAAATCGTAACGTGGGTCGAGTTCACGGACACGTGGCAGAGACCAAACTGATCGACTGAGATAAAGCGACGTGGTCAACAATAAAACAAAAGTGGATTGTCTCTGATGTGCAGGTGGAGCTAACTCCTAGCTTTAATATTTGTTCATTGAACTTGTATTAATTTATAAATATAGTAGGAATGGATAAAGTTTGTGTAAACGTTATCCTAAACGGCCTTTTTCTTATCATTACGTGCGCACAATTTACTGCCGTGTGGATTTTTATTATGTGTCAATCCCCTCAAGAGTTGGATACATGTATCTATCTATAACCCCCTCCTCCTCCTCCTCCTCCTCCTCTTAACTTGGAGGATTAGTAGAAAACTCTTCTTAACTTTCATAATATCATAAAACCGCCCTTCAGTTTAAGGGTTATAAGAAAAACTCATTTAACTTTAAGATTTTATGAGAAAACCCCCAGATTTAATTTGGGAGTTCTGATGGACTGTAAAAGTTAAAAAGGGTTTTTCTGATAATCTCTATACTTCGAGTGGGGAGGTCTTATATTTTGAAAGTCAAAGGGGATTTTCTAATATGTTCCCCATTTTGAAACTAGTAGAATGAATAGTACTAATATAACTTCTCTAACACTCGTAATTAACCTATCAATAGGGGAGTAGTTTAAACTTTGTCGTTTCTTTAACTAAAGTAATATATGTTCACTTTACTGCATCTTTGTATAGTCTAAACTTCCTGTCTTCATTAAGACAAGTACACGTACGTTAACAGTTAACTCATAGGCTTGAGGCAGCGGCGCAAGGCTCTATTTGCACTCCTGTTGCGGGACGATGCATAGGGAGCTAGTCCTGTATTTGAATCCCCCAATTGGTTAAAAAACCCTCAGCTAAACGTTAGCCACGAAACACGAGTGGAGATTAGTCCCATCCATAATAAGTGTGAGGATACCTTATATGAAACCCAAAAAAAGGCAAGTACACGTCATAACCTAATTAGAATCATCTTGATATATAATAAATGTTTATTGTTGGATTTAAATCTAATTAAATCTATTTGTGGGTACGTATGTTAAACCAGTGTATGTTGCTATCTTTCAGTTGACCTACATAAAGTGATCAATCAGGTAATTGGGTCAATGGGTATTTAAATATGTCATGGACTAATTATGCAGATACCGGACTGCAATTCTAATTTTATGAGGGGCTAAATTAGAAAATTACAAACCTATATAAAGGGGTTATGATCCTTAATCTAAAGGTAACGTTCTCTATTCTCTAATCCTCCATCTAAAGAGATATTCAAGAGACACCTTTCAGATTAGAAGATCAACTCTATTCAGATCCGTGCTAAAATCAATATGGATCCAGGTATTACTTCCGCTCGTTGTTGTGTTTATCCTCTTTGAATTAATCATGGTTTTATGGATTATATCTCAAATTTAGATCTAACAATTGATATCAGAGCCACCGTGTTTAATTCTTTGAGATTTATGTTTAAGATAAGAATTTGGAGTTTTTTAAATCTTAAGTTGGCTTTATTAAGATCTGTGCACGTTTGGATCGCATATATGATCTATAGTAGGAAAATTTCAATTTTTTGATTCAACTCTGTTTGCTTTGGATCTGTTCCACGGATGAATAGTGAAAGTTCATAATTTGGTTCGTTTTTTTCGGTTTCTTGGATCTGAATCAAATTCTTGATCAAAATCGTGTAAATTTTTTTGTCAACTCTCAGTTGATGTATCAGGTTTGGGGATTAAAACTCAAAATTAAGTGTTCATTTATTTAACCTTTTGGGCATCGACCACTTAGCTCCTCGCCGGCGATGATCGCTGGCGGCCCGGTTGTCAAAGGAAGACAGCGGCGGCGGCATCAGGAAGCGCTAGGGTTTCGAAACCCTAGGGTGCGGGAGCTTAAGCGGCGGCGATGGTGACGGTTAATTTTTGAAACCCTAAGGGGTGAGAAAAGATCATGCGTGAAAACGTGCAGGAATTAGGGGAAAAGGAGGAGGTTACCTCGATTTCAGGCGAGCTTCGTGCTCAATTCAAGCGAGCTTCGGGCTTGAAAGCTTCAGCGAACTTCGGTTTGCTTCAAATGAACCTCATGTTCGTTCTTAGAAGAGCCTCATGCTCGATTCAAACGAATCTCGAGTTCACTCTCAAGCGAGCCTCGTGCTCAATACAGTCGAACCTCATGTTCAAAATCAAGTGAACCTCAATGTTGCCTCAGTCGAACCTCATATTCGGATCTCAGATGAGCTCTTTGAAGCTCGACTTCAGGCAAGGTCGACGCTCGACTACCAGCGAGCTCGACATTCAGATCTTAGTTGAGACTCGATTTCGAGGGTCAAGCTTCGGGCTAGCCTCGGCGAGCTACGACCGAGCTTCGGCTTTGAAGCTGGAGAGCTCGAGGTTAATTTTAGACGAGCTTGACCTTCGTCGGCTCATTTGGGAAGTTCCGACGAGCCTCGTGCTCATTCTCACGCGAACTTTGACTCTGATTTAAGCAAGATGAGGCTCATGTTTTCGGTTGAGGAGAAAGAAGGTGTAACCTCTTTGATCTAGGGCACAACCCAATTAAACCATTTGTTTGGGCCTCTAATTCTAGTGGGCCTAAGCATAAAGAATGAATTATTTGATTCATCAAATTTGTTAAGTTGTAGGCTTTTTGTTATGAGCCTATAATTAAGTTTTTTAGGCCTGTGATTAATTTGGGGATTATTTGAATTAATCAAATAATCAGTTAAGAAGTAGGCCATTAAATCTTTAATGCGCCTCTTTTTTATGTTTAATTAAAATAGATAAATCTATTTTAATTGCTCAAGTAAATTTCAAAATTTATTTAATATGTATTTAAATTAAATTTGGTAGTTCAATTATTTAATTCAAATAATATGACACTAAGGTATTATATTTGTTTCTCATTCCAAATGATTAATTAAAATAAGAAGTTGCCAAAGTAACCTCTCTTGTGTAAATTGTTCATGAGGGATGTTAGATGTTTGTGTGTATGCTTTCGTATAAATTTTAATCGGTCCAAAGGAAGGCTAATATTTATTTAGACTGTATACACATCTGTGATGATAAACGTGCGACAATTATAAGGTTTACATGTGAACAATGAACCGATCCATAAATAGTTTTATTATTTAACATGAGTTATTATCAGTGTTTGATCATTGCAACAAGGTATCACTTACAAATTAATATTATTGTCCAAAGACATGATATTAATGTTGTGCCAGATACTTGAGATGAGATTTGTCATTATTTGAATTTTATTGATTACTAATTATGGTTAATAATATGAGTATCTTTTGTTTATTTTAGCTAATACATCTGCTGTAATAATTTCTGCTAACATCAACTCAATTCCCATGCTTAATGAGACTAATTTCAAGGTTTAGAAAGAAAACATATTAATTATTCTAGGCTGCATGGATCTAGACCTTGCATTAAGAATTGAACAAGCCTAACCTCTCAATACGGATAACACTCTTGATGTTAAGAAGGAGTATGAGAAATGGGAGCATTCAAATCACATGAGTCTTATGATTATTAAGCGCGGCGTTCCGGAAGACTTCAGGGGCATAAAATTCGAAGGGATTACTAAGGATAAAGATTTCATTGCCGAAATTGAGAAACTTTTTGTGAAAAATGATAAGGTAGAAACAAGCACGCTTTTAGCTCGCTTGATTTCGATGAAGTTTAAAGGCAAAGAAAATACCAGGGAGTACATTATGAAAATGTCTCATATTTCTTCAAAACTTAAGGCACTTAAACTCGATCTTTGTGATGAGTTACTGGTGCATCTGGTTTTGTTGTCTCTTCCTGCACAATTCAATCAGTTTAAGGTCAGTTATAACTGTTAAAAGGAGAAATGAACTCTGAATGAGCTCATTTCATACTGTGTACAAGAAGAAGACAAGTTGAAGCAAGATAAGACTGAAAGTGTTCATTTGGCCTATGTCTCTAAGGATAAGGGCAAGAAAAGGAGGAATGATAATGAAGCTGCTAAGGGTCATGTTCAGAAAAAACAACATAATGATGGTCAGGGTTGTTTCTTCTGTAATAAGTCTGAACACGTAAAGAAGGACTGTATCAAATATCACGCTTGGCGTGCTAAGAAGGTATGTTCCTTAGTTTGGTATGTTCTGAGGTTAATTTAGCTTCAGTACATTGAAATACTTGGTGGTTAGACTCTGGTGCCACTACTCACATAAGTGTTTCTATGCAGGACTATCTGAGCTACCGAAATCCAAGTGATGTTGAAAGACACATCTTTGTGAGCGATGGATAATCGGTAGGTGTGGAAGCAATTGGGCACTTTAAGTTGCTGTTAGGAACTGGTTCATATTTGGATTTAAAAGATATTTTTGTAGTATCGCCTTTTAGACGGAATTTGATTTCAGTTTCTGTATTGGACAAATCAAGGTATTATTGTTCATTTGAAAACAATCAATTCAGTTTATATTTTAATTCAATTATTGTGGCAACTGGTTACTTAAGTACTTATGATAACCTATATTTGTTTGATACAATTACTTCTTATAATGAATCCTTGTATATGGAATCACGTGGTACTAAGCATAAATTAAATAAGGAAAATTCGACGACATTATGACATAAATGTTTGGGTTATATCAAAAGGTAGAGTTGAGCATCTTGTGTCTGATGACAGTTTGGATTCCCTTAATTTTTCGGATTTTGACATTTGTGTTGAATGTATC
The DNA here is from genome assembly GCA_022839385.1 of Asparagus kiusianus. Lineage (NCBI taxonomy): Eukaryota > Viridiplantae > Streptophyta > Magnoliopsida > Asparagales > Asparagaceae > Asparagus > Asparagus kiusianus. Next base: position 400,113 of record BQKN01065781.1, on the reverse strand, counting down.
AAGGGAAAACAGACCAAAGTTAAGAGATTAGTACTAACAGATCTTCAGAAGTCTTAGAATTGATACATACGGATATTTGTGGGCCATCTTATACGGTATCTTGGAATGATCAATAATATTTTATATCATTCATAGATGATTACTCACATTATGGGTACCTATATCTCATTCATGAAAAAATCTGTGTCTCTGGATATGTTCAAAGCCTATTGTAGGCGTTAAAAAATGCTGAAGGATATCCAAATACAGCTCAAAAGGAAATCATCCAAAAAGTCAAAAGAACACAAGTATGGGCTGTCTCGCCGTGCGAGATAGTCTTTACTGTCTCGCTGGGCGAGACAGACTTTTACTGTCTCGCCCACGCGAGACAGTCTTCACTGTCTCGCCCGTGCGAGACAGTCTTTACTGTCTCGCTGGGCGAGACAGACTTTTACTGTCTCGCCCACGCGAGACAGTCTTCACTGTCTCGCCCACGCGAGACAGTCTTTACTGTCTCGCCGGGCGAGACAGACTTTTACTGTCTCGCGCACGCAAGATAGTTCTCAGAGGGTCAAAATTGCTTTGAAAACCGCCAACACGTGGCCACTAACTGTTCAAGAACGTGGGGAACGTCGTGGGCGAGAATCATGCTGACAACCGCCAAATAACGGAGTTTAAAACGTGGGAAGGTAGTTACAACAAAAACTACCAGACAGTTACTGTTCCCGAGATAGCATTTTACTGTCTCGCTGGGCGAGACAGAAAATTTACTGTCTCGCTGGGCGAGACAGCAAACACTGTCTCGACCAGCGAGACAGTAAACACTGTCTCGAAAGACAGTTTCCCCCAGGGCTATAAATACCCCCTGTAATCAATTTTTTTGAGGAGGTTGGCACAAGGACGATCCAAGGCTGACCAGAGAGCATTTTCAGAGCAGAGAGAGTGTTCTTGGAGCAACCCCTTGACATTCAAGCTTTGACTTGATTTCAAGAAGAACGACTATCTTACTCCGATAAGATATCGTTTCATATTCTCACTTCGATAACGAAGGAAGAATCATAAGCCCCTCACGATTCAATCAGAATCTGTGATTCGGTGGTCAACGAGCTAAAGCGTTCCCGGCACAGGCAAAGATCCCACAAAAACAGTGATCCAAACAACGATCCTGCGTTTATTTTCTCAAGAGTTGTAATTTTTATTTTGTTGTGTAAAGGAAGTCTTATAAGAAGGCTATCTCTTTTTGAATTTATTGTAATCGATCGAAGATATAATGAATTCCACAACAAAACCAACTTTTGATGAAAACACCTATAAAGCTGAAGTTGAGAATCAACTCAACAAAAGAATTAAAACCGTTAGATCTGATTGTGGTAGTGAGTACTACGATGGATATGATGGTTCAGGTGAACAACGTTTACGACTATTTGCTAGATACCTAGAGAAATGCGGTATCGTCCCACGGTACACCATGTCGGGTTCACCTAGCATGAATGGTGTAGCTGAAAGACGAAACATGACTCTTAAGGATATGGTAAGAAGTATGATTGCTCATTCTTTACCAGAGTCACTCTGGGGAGAAGCACTAAAGACAACAACTTACATTTTAAACAGAGTACCAAGTAAAGCAGTTGCTAAAACACCTTATGAGCTTTAGATTGATCGAAAGCTCAGTTTAAAGCACTTATATATTTGGAGATGTCTAGCTGAGGCAATACCTTATAGGCCAAATGAAAAAAAATTAGACTTTAAAATAGTTAACAGCTATTTTATTGGGTATTCTGAACGTTCAAGGGGCTACAAGTTTTATGATCACACACTCAGGAATATTTTTGAGATGGGAACAACAATATTCTTTGAGGATGTTGAGTTTGTGTGAGAAATAAGGTTAGAGACATTACTTTTGAGGAGGAATTGACTTCAGATCCAATCCATACAGTTACTTTTGATAATATTCAGATTCATATACATGTTGTTGCTCAAGAAGTAAATCTGAAACCTCAAGATGACAACGTTGAACAACTCCCTATTTCAGAAGAACAAACTCAACAACCTCAAGAACTAGTGCCATTAAGGAGATTCATGAGAGAAAGGAGAAATGCTATTCCGATGATTATATTGTATTTCTCTAAGAACATGAGGGTAATAATAGAATGTTGGAAGATGATCCAATCAACTTCCTTCAGGCCATAAAAAGTTTTAACTCTCAACAGTGATTGATGTCATGAATAAAGAGTACAAGTCTATGCAAGAGTACAATAAGGTTTGGGAACATGTCCCATTGCCAAAAGGTGCAAAACCAATTGGTTATAAATAGATATTTAAAACCAAGCGGGATGCAAATGGTAATGTGGAGAGGTATAAAACACATATTGTAGCTAAAAGCTTTACTCAAAAGGAAGGCATTGATTATACAGAGACTTTCTCACCGGTTTTATCGAAAGACTCTTTTAGAATAATCATGATGTTTGTTGCTCATTTTGATCATGAGTTACATTAGATGGATGTTAAGACTGTATTTTTTAATGGCGATATTGATGAGATGATTTATATGGTGTAACCAGAAAACTTTGTGTCAGGAGACCCAAAGAATATGGTTTGAAAATTAAAAAAATCCATCTATGGACTCAAGCAAGCTCTTCGTTAATGGTATTACAAGTTTCAACAAATAATTATCTCGTTTGGTTTTGAGATGAATATTGTTGATGATTGTGTATATCACAAGTTCAATGAAAGTAAGTATATTTTTTTGGTTCTGTATGTCAATGATATATTGCTTGCCACTAATGATATAGACATGTTGCACGAAACTAAGAGATTTCTTTTAAAGAATTTTTGAGATGAAAGATCTTGGGGACGCCTCTTTTATATTAGGAATCCAGATACATCGAAATCATTCTCGAGGTGTACTTGGATTATCACGAAAGAGCTATATCGATAAAGTATTCAAAAGGTTTGGCATGTAAGATTGCAGACCATGAGACATCCTTGTTGCTAAAGAAGACAAGTTCAGTCTCAATCAGTACCCTAAATGTAACCTTAAAATTTAGGAAATGCAGAAGATTCCTTATGCTTCGGCTGTAGGAAGTCTAATGTATACCCAGATGTATACGCGTTCGGATATTACGTATATTGTTGGGATGTTAGGCAGATACTTAAGCAATACTGGTATGGATCATTGGATAGTAGTCAAAAGGGTTATGAGGTATCTTCAGAAAATAAAAGATTATATGCTCACATATAGAAAGTTAAAACAGTTGGAGGTCATTGGGTACTCTGATTCTAATTTTGTCAGATGTTAAAATAGCAGAAAGTCTACATCAGGCTACATTTAATTCTTAGCCGGAGGAGCTATATCGTGGAAAAGTGTCAAACAGACACTTGTAGCTTCCTCCACTATGACAGCAGAGTTTGTAACTTGCTATGAGGCATCCAATCATGGAATATGATTGTAAAATTTTATTATTAGACTACACATTCTTTAAAAGATTGAAAGATCACTAAAGTTATTTTGTGATCATAAATCAGCAGTGATGTATTCCAATAACAATATGAGCTCAACTAAATCAAAATATATTGATATCAAGTTCTTGGTTGTGAAAGAAAGGGTGCAGAGTGGACAGATATCCATTGAGCATATTGGAACAAACTCCATGATAACAGATCATCTTACTAAAGGATTGTCATCCAAGGTCTTTCGTGAGCATACTGCTCATATGAGTGTGTTGTTATTTGATGATATCATGATTTAGTGGGAGTTTGTACTTTTGGTGCTTTGTGTTTGGTTGTATTGTCTGATCAGAATAAAGTATTCAGTTAAAACACTCTATTACATTATGTTGGTTTTGACCTCACTAAAGTAGGACCGGTTGAAAATAGACATGTACTGATCACATTATATGTAATTTTCATGCTGCGCATCCATGACTGATCTATGTCATTTGATTGTATTGGTATATGTGACCATTGATAGGTTTAGTCACGATAAATGTGATGAAGGCCGTTTTGATCCTATATTAATATAGTCAACGGACGAGATTATTTAGAAATACACTTATTTGTGATAGCAATTTTTTTGAGCTTATAAGGTTATACACGCTTTAAGGAAACATATGGTGCCCAAGTAGGAGATTGTTGGATTTAAATCTAATTAAATCTATTTGTGAGCATATATATTAAATTAGCGTGTGTTGCTATCTTTCAATTGACCTGCATAAAGTGATCAATCAGGTAATTGAGTCAATGAGTATTTAAATATGCCATGGACTAATTGTGCAGATACCGGACTGCAATTCTAATTTTATGAGGGGCTAAATTAGAAAATTACAAACCTATATAAAGGGGTTATGGTCCCTAATCTATAGGTAACGTTCTCTATTCTCTAATCCTCATCTAAAGAGATATTCAAGAGACACCTTTCAGATTAGAAGATCAACCCTATTCAGATCTGTGCCAGAAATCAATATGGATTCAGATATTGCTTCCGCTCATTGTTGTGTTTATTCTCTTTAAATTAATCATGGTTTTATGGATTAGATCTCAAATTTAGATCTAACATCTATTAGTTTATTTATCAAATGCAAGGTTTACTCTATTTTGAAAGATAACTCATAAAGTAAGAATCTAATTTAAATAGGGTAATTCACTAATAATAAGGGGTGTTTGGTTCAATTTCTAGAAATTATAGGAAATGTTTTCCACCTAAAATATGATTTCCTTATATTTTTTTAAAAAAATATAGGAAAAGTTTTGAGAAATCAAAAAGTACCAATTTTCTTATTTTTTGTACTTTGCTTGTTTGGTTCAAAACAAGAAAATAGCTCATAACTTTATAGAAAATAACAAGATTTGGTAGATTTTTAATTAAATATGGTATGTGTCAGATTTCTCTGGTGATTTCCTCTCATTTTGAGAGGAAATTGTTTTTTGTAAAATTTGGTAGGTTTTGATATTTTATAGAAAATATTTCTGTAAATTTTTTGTTGAACCAAACACAATTTACAGAAATCTCTGAAAAACTTTTAATTACAAATTTGTCATTGTCAGATGTTTTGAGAAAAGTTTTCTCAAAAAGTGTGCAACCAAACAGCCCCTAAGTATATAAAATTATTTGAATGTTTAATTTTATGGGCGAGTAAAAAAAGTTAAGGTCATTTTATAAGTTTAGCATGTGAGTAAATATGCGACATATTCATGTCAATTTTAACTATGATTTAGATATTTTGACGATTTAAAGTATATATTACAAAATAATTAATTTTCGTTTTATTAATAGATCTTAACTCTTACCTTCAACTTTCAATTCAACATTCTATTCGTGTGAACGTATATATAATTTATACATATTTCCTTTTTTTAATTCCGAACTTTACTCTCTCAATGGACATCTAAAGCAATCCCGAGCTATATATACATACCATCTATATATAATTTTAGAGAGATAAGCATCTCCTTGAAAATTTCCAGTTTTGCTATATATGTTTAAAGATAACATCTTTAGATGCTAGATTTGGAAATGGAAAGACAAGTGCAATGCATTCAACTTAACTTCTAGCACACGCGCATTTGGATAAGGGATAAGCTCAAGTTGGAGCCTAATGATTAGGAGATCAAAATAATTAAGGATCGAAATATATAGTCAATTTTCAACTTTTTTTAAAAACCTTTTCAGTGAGAAAATGCTTTCAATCACTTTACGGAATATTTCTCGCTCCTGAAACCGACTAGTCGAATGCAAAAATTATTTGGAAATCCCCCTCAATTATTGTGGAATCTCAAGAATAATGCATTCAACTTGACATGCTCCTTTAGGTTGATTTATAGGCTGAAATCTGGACTCACGTAACGGCAACAAATTTTTTTAACATCAGTATTAAATTTATGGCTAATGGGATTTGAACTTGGATTGCGTTGATACAATTTTAAATTAAGTTCCTTCTACCACTGTACTAAAACGCTAAAGTTATGGAGGGAATTGATGATTATATTTTTATATTCTTAAAGTTAAGTTTCTCTAACCATTGCACCGAGTACAGTTTTACAATCTAACATGCCTTCGCGGGTTGAGCATCCTTATTATGGGTCGAAATCTAGACTCAAGCAACGACGTCCACTTTAAATTCGTGATTTGTAGGATTTGAACTCGGGTTGACCTCTAATTAATATATCAAAACTTTAAAGTTATAATGATGGTTGATGATTATATATTTACATTATAACAAGCCATAACAGGTTGACCTTTCTTTTAATGGTTAAAACATGGACTCACACAGCGGCGTTAATTTTTTTAAAATCCGCATTAAATTCGTGACCGACGATATTTGAAATTGGATTGCTCTGATACTATATTAAATTAAGTCTCTCTATTCATTACACAAAAACTCCTAAGTTCTAGTAGGGAGAGTTGTAGATAAACCTTTCGTTACCTTTGAAATTTTGTCTTAATCCCTTGAGCTTTTGTGATCGCATAACAGTCCTAACTAACATCATTAATTCTAATGTGTAGCAACGACAATCACGTGACTTAAAAACCTAAATACTCCTTAATTACCAAAAAAAAAAGACTAGGTTCTTTTACGATAAGGGGCTGTTTGGTTCGTTTCCTTAATATAGGGAAATGCATTTCCACGTACAAAAACACAAGTTTTGAGTTTTCCAAACTTTTCCAAGAAATAGATTGTTTCGCTTTGGTTCGCACATAAAAAATGGTGGGAAACCAATGTAATTATTTTTCTTGTGTTTGGTTCGCATGAAAAAAAGGGAAAACTTTTGTTGATATGACATTTCCCACTTTTCTTGTGTTTGGCTCGTTTTGAAATTTGTAGGGAAAAATGTTTATAATCACCATGGTAAGATTACCCCCACTACATACAAATTTTTTTGTGCTCCTATTATGAGGTAATCTTAATCATATAAAAGTTCGAATTTTCCTGTTTGAGATTGAAAAAATCACACGAATCCTGTAATAACCTGATTATTTATAAATTTATGTAGTACATACCCGAATTACCCAAAAATTCTGCTGAAACCTATAAAAACATATAAAGAATCTGAATAGCCATAAATATTTATATAACATAGCAAATTGCATCAAAACGGATAATTTATGCATGTTGATGAGCTATATGTGCAAAAAACCATGCTTGAAATTAATTCCAAACGATATAAAGAAAATACTTTGGATATTTTGAAGAGTCTAAAAGTTGGCAGTACAAGTTTAGACACTTTTGTTCAGTACTACTATAATGTACATAAAATACGAATAAAAAACCAATTTAGCTACTATCATCACAAATTTGAAGCATGCCGGTATATTCGATCCATAAACATAAACCATCAGAAAGAAATAAAAAATAACAATCCGATTTGTAGTTGATTGCTACTTAATATTAACACCACCATAACCACCTCTGCCAAAAGAACAAAAAACATGTGGAGGACACTACCCACAGAACCTTCTATTGCTTGTATATGAGCATACCACATAGGTTGTTCATAGTAAGACACTAAATTAAAAGTGATATGTCATAAATTCTAAAGTAGGGA
>BQKN01065781.1:378912-392582 GCA_022839385.1 Asparagus kiusianus | reverse complement strand
CATAAATTCTAAAGTAGGGATTTTACAAGTTTAGACACTTTTGATATCATGCCATTTTACTTGGCTATTTTGTTGAAGTTACAACAATCTGAACAGGCTCACAACAAAGCCCCACAACCAGCAAACCAAACCTTTGAATAGGCAGAGATGCTTACTGAAATCCGAAAACTACGCTTAAGGATATCATCAAGTGCACGTTCAGATCCATTTGCAATCAAGTAATCTATAACAATCACGGCCTGCAATGGAAAAAGATATAAGAGGCATCAACACCACCAACAGGCTATATGTAAATGCAAAATGAAAAAATAATAAACTAAAAGGAGAAGAAAGCATAAGAGGTCCATATCTTCCCTTCTTATTCTTTATATACTTTTTTCCTGCTTCTAGAACAGCAGCAACAACAACACCACTTTGGCCAACAATGGCAAGTCCTTGTAGGGGGATTTTTCGTCTTTGCTGCATCATAGCCATAGAGAGCTTGCCAACCAACATATAGAACCAACATATGCACACAAAAACGAAGCACAAAATACCCAAATAACAGCATATAGAACCAACATGTGCACACAAAAAGTCGAGCACAAAATACCCACTATCCAACCAATTTAACCAACATGCACACACCAACAACATCAAGTACCAACCAACAATATCAAGTAATCAACATCTAGTTATTGATTATGGATGAGGGCTCAGAACTGGGTCAATATCATCATTGTTAGCCTCCAGTGCAAATATCAAACGATATTGGAGGTGGCTAATCTCAGGAATTTTGACATTCATCATAGCCTAAGGGGCTGTTTGGTTTATTTCCTATATATAGGGAAATGTATGACAATGTACAAAAATATCATCATTGTTAGCCTCCAGTGCAATATGAATAGATACTGCAGGTTGCTAATCTCAGATAAATTGAAAAGCATCATATCCTAATTTGAACACCTGTAAATACATTGTTCTTCATGCTGCAGCCTACTATAATAAGGGAATATCTCCTCACAACCAAGGTACTAGTATGAACAGGGCAAGTGGAGTGAAACTGCAAGCTTTTCAAGTGCCAGACATCTTATATTACCGATTTCCTTTCCGCAAATTGCACATTTGTTTTTAACTCTGTTCTTGCAGGCAGAACACAGGGTCATGACAACTTGCTAAAAAAATGTCTGTTATAAAACAGATGCAGTCCAAACAAGTGATTTACTAAAAAAATGTTCTCGCATAGAGTGATAGTTCATGACAACTTGCTTTCAGAGAACTCACGATCAATTAAGCAGCTGGAATATTTTGAAACCAATTTATGTGAACAATCTTAAACCAGACTGAAATTTAAATTTATTAGTCATAATTTGCTTCCTATGATAAGGTTTACTCACTTGAAAAGAGTGCAGATTAATTCAATAGCCGCATAAACAAGGTCATCTTTGGTTAGTCAAAGCAAGATAAATAATGTTTCATAATTTTGTTATCAGTACTTCAATCCCCTGTTTAATTCCCTTAAGAAGTTTTTTTAAGATACAATGTGGCTCCAGTTTATAAGATGAAATAATGAAATGAAGTACCATCCACCAACTAATTAGTTACTTGTATTCAGTTGGTTTAGAAGAAATCACGCTGGAGCTTTAATATGTAATTTAACTAAGCATGGAAGCACTATGCCTTATTGTCATGAATGGAAAGTACGAATTAGATATTGATGTTTTGAACTTGTTATATACAACCTTTCTGGATGACTATGCTAGAAAGAAATAAATCAAGTGACAAGGTATTCTGGGCAATTGATGTTCTGAGAATCATGTGCCACCGTACAACATGATTATGTATGGAAGTAGAATCAAAACCTAGTCTTTTTCCCTATATAACAGAATTTTTGTCAATGCTTGAGAATTTCAATTGAACAGATTAAGGTCAGAATATGTAACAAGTAAAAAATTCAACATCACCATGTCTTTTTCTATCAACCAAATTAAATGATACATGAGATGCTCATATGAAGTGCACAAGATACAAGGGGCTAACCTGTGTAATATCTGTTATATTTGGAGTCATCTTAGTCCAAACAGGTACAATGGCTTTCTCGTTTATCCATCCACATACCTCCTCTAACAATGCGCAGTCTTGCCCAAAGTTTAGGTACCAGTTCAAAAACACCATATGATTGAAGTAAAAGAAATAAACGTGAAACTAAAAAGTCTAATTCCACATGATTGAAGTAAAATATAATATATAGAAAAGTTTTTTACCTGCAAGACAACGGCCGTAGAGGACAAAGCCAACACGTACCAAAACTTGAACATGCTCACAACACTTACATAACATGACTCACAACCAGTCTACTAAACCAGCAAACCAACCTGGCTCACAACCAGGCTACACACATAAATAACCAACACCATCAAATACACCAAACTGAACACACTCAAGTAACAACATGCGGCTACACAACCAGCCACAAAATGGCTACACAAAACCTGATGTAGCGCACAACACTTACACAACATGGCTCACAACCAGTCTACTAAAACAGCAAACCAACCTAGCTCACAACCAGGCTACACACATAAATAACCAACACCATCAAGTACACCAAACCGAACACAATCAAGTAACAACATGTGGCTACACAACCAGCCACAAAATGGCTACACAAAACCTGATGTAGCGCACAACAACAAGTAATGGTCACAAAGCCAACCAGAACATGATGTAGCGCACAACCAGAACACTTACACAAAAAGAACACCATCAAGTAATGGTCACAAAACCTGATGTAGCACACAACACTTACACAACATGGCTCACAACCAGTCTACTAAACATTGCAAACCAACCTGAACACAACCAACATACACAAAATAACCAAACTGAACACAAAACCAGCAAACCAGCATGTGCCCAAACTGAACACAAAACCAGCAAACCCACAACAGCAAGTACACCAAACTGAACACAAAACCAGCAAACCAGCATGTGCCCAACCTGAACACAAAACCAAGAAAAAACCCACAAATGCAAGTACACCAAACTGAACACAAAACAAGCAAACCAGCATGTGCCTAAACTGAACACAAAACCAGGAAAAAACCCACAACAACAAGTACACCAAACTGAACACAAAACAAGCAAACCAAGCAGTGCCCAAACAGAACACAAAACCAGCAAACCCACAACAGCAAGTAATGGTCACAAAGCCAAACAGAGTTGCATGACTGATTATGGCTGAAGGCTCAGAATTTAGTCAATATCATCATTGTTAGCCATCCAGTACAATATCAATAGATATTGCAGGTTGCTAATCTCAGAAAATCTGACAATCATCATAGCCTAAATTGATGCAAACCAAACTGAATAGGGCTGAGGGCTGAGGGCTCATTATATGATAAATATCATCATTGTTAGACATCCAGTACAATATCAATAGATATTGCAGGTTCCTAATCTTAGATATTATGCCAATAATCATAGCCTAAAAGTAAAAAAGTCACCAACGTAAACACGTGTCATGAAAACTTACTACACAAAATACCCAGAGGAATAGCCATCCAGTACAATGTGTGCACATTGTAGGTTGCTTGCATCTTAAAAAATTGTATGGTGACTTATAAATATCCTGCAGTCACAAGTTTAATTTAAAGGTTAGTACACCACAATATTCACAGTATGAAAGATAATATTATAAAATGAAAGCAAATAACTACTTACTATAATATAAATATAATATTAGTCATTGTTATACAATTCGACAACCACAAAATTAAACATCATTTTAAAAAAGTATTGTCTCTAAACCAAACGATATTAGTCTTCAACCATAATTAAAAAAGTTTTCAAACAAAACAGTACTTAAGTGAGAATCATAAACTAACACACACACCCATGATCTATGTCTTCAATCCTCTTTGTTGAGAAATGCCTCTATCATCTCCTTCTGACCATCCGAAGATATGCCCATAAATAGTCTAGATTCATGCTCATTCATAAACAGGTGACGGTAGTATGTATCTAACTTAGCAACACTAAAGTCATGTGAATGAGCATATAGGACCGTGGATAACTTCTCGGTCCAATGCATATTCACACACTTCATGTTTGTGCTAAATACATCTATCTTATCCACCATCTTTAGCATGATCTCACTATCTAGGTTGGTCTTACGAGCCTTTACCTTGGCGGAGGATGACTTAGCTTTAGAACTTGATGTGTTGTGTGCTTCATTAGGCGAAGGAGTGTCCTCGTCATCTAAAATGTGTACTTGAGTAGATTGGGGAGAATGCATTGGTGAGTTCATCTCATCTCCAAGATTTATTGTCTCACTACGGCTAAACTTTTTCCAAGCATCACTAGCAAATTGTCCTGTAGCTTGATCATCACCGATGATAAGGGCGAGATCATCATAATGCCTCAGGGGTTTATTGACATATTGTCTAAGCTTAGCATTCTTAAAGCTCTTGTCCTGAAAAAACATGTTTTAATTAATTCAATGAAAATAAGTAAAAAAATTGAAAAAATCATCATCGTTTTACCAGAGTTTATTTACCTCAATCCACCTATCCAAACATTCAGGCTCCATGATGACAGTCTTCGTACTTTCATCCCATCCAGCACCACTAAGATTACGACAAGTTTCCATATCACGAAATCTTGTTCGTAGAGTTTTGATGCGGTGCATGACATTATCCCACTTAAAAACTGTGTTAAACTTCTCATTAATGTGTTGAGAAGCCATATGAAAAGCAGTTCTCTTAAAGCTTTTGTCAGGTTTATAACCCTTCCTTACCAAGTCGGCAAGAAATGGAATGAGCTCATCATCATAACGGGAATCCCAGAACAAATGTTTGGTTCCTTGAGAACCACCTGCTTCATCGTTTTTTTTAGATGTGGTTTTTTTCCTCTTCTTCTTTGGATTTGGCGATGTTTCTACCCCTTCTTCTACAAGGTCCAGTTTAGAACCTGATTCGGGAGTAGATCCATTACCACTAGTATGAGAAAGCTGCACTCCACTAAGATTAGGACTGTGAAATTGTGGAGGTAAAGTTGAAGAATTCAGCATATTCGTATATGACCTAAGAGTATGGTGCATCGGAAAGTAGCTGCTATCATGAAATGGCATGTTCGGATATGCTTGAGGTGGTTGTACAAAATATGACTGCTGAAATGGAAAATACCCACTATCTCCGTGATGTACAGACTGCGGGGGTTGAGGTGGTGGGGAAGGTGATGGAACTACCCCCTTGCCTTTTGGATTATCTCTCCCACTTAATGATGTATTATCAGCCATTACTAATTAAATAAAGAAAGTTAGATAACTGAAAGAAGTAAAACATTAAAAACGATAATTAAAAGCAGAACGTCATTAATGGAAATAGAGTTATTGAGTACATATATGAGCATAAATAAAACAAAAAAAATCAAGTCTCTGTGGTTACACCATGATTATACTTATCACAGTAGTCCACCCACGTCGCCCAAGCAATGTTATCCCTAAGAGTTTTCCACTCATTTCTTGATTCAGTTTGCTCTCTTTGAGATTGATTTTGAGTAAAATCAACTAAATTAGTGTCATTCTCGAAGGCCACCTCACCATCAATGTCTTCATTAAATTCATCAACGTTGAGTAGTTCATCTCTTGGATCCACAGTTGCAATGAAATTATGGAGTACCGTGCATGCCAATACAATATCTACTTGTATAGGAAAAGGATAATGCGGCTTAGCACACAAAATCTTGAAACGATTCTTCAATGTGCCAAATGCAGATTCAATCTTAGACCTCAAAGAAGAATGTCTTAGATTGAATAATTCCCTTCTATTCTTAGGTATTTTACCCGAATGTTCTTTCAAATGATATCGAACACCTCGGTATGGAGAGATGAAACCTGGCATGGTTGGGTACCCAGCATCACATAGATAATATTTGCCTACAATTTCATTAAGATAATTGTTAAGTCAAGTTTGAATATTAAACTTAATAAATTTTAAGTTAAGTCTTTATTTAATTACCATCATAGACTCTCAATCCATGTGGTTGTGGTCTAGACAATGCATCCTGAAGAATCCTATAATCATTTGCAGACCCCTCCCAACTTGCTAGAATATATGTGAATAGCTTGTTTGGGGTGCAAGCTGCAAGCACATTTTGTGTAACACCTTTGCGGCCTCGAAAGCGTGCAACAAGATTAATCGGAAGCATTGCATCAACATGAGTCCCACCAATCATTCCAATACAATCCTATAATACATGTATCACACCCCTAAATTACAATTTACTTCCATTGATTATACACTTAAATGTGCTTAAAGTGTAGATATACATTGAAATAAGGGTAGTATAGCGGGTTGTTAACGATCTCTTGGGGGATGTCATTGGGGGCTTGTCTCATGTACCGTCCACGCAGGCAAATAATTGTTTGTAATACCTTTTTAAAGTATCTACTAACTGTCTCCCCTGATCTTATAAAATGAGATCTAACAATCCGATTTTTAGATTTATGTCCCAGAATGTTCAGTGTCATGATAAGTTGTTCTTCCACTGTTACATTTCTTGAGTCTGTTAGCATGCAATTGTTCCTCATTATACTCGCTAGTTTAACAAAAGCACCACTCCGCATTCTAATATAATTCACGCAACTATCACTAAAGCCATTATAAATTCGCTCTATGTGCTCAATTCTAGCTCTCTTTTGTCTTTTTTTTCCTTACTTGGACCACTACGAACCGATTTACATCTTGCTTGCATTCTCCTTATAACAGTAATTATTATAATTAAAACGGATAGGGCAGCACCTTGAACCATATTAACAACACTTTGTTCATCAAAATAATCACCATCATTATCCATCTACGATGCAAAAAATTATTACCCAGTTAGAAACAAAGTTGAATTCTTAGAAAATCTGAACAAATTATAAATTACAAATGACCCACATAGATTACTGCTTATCTGAAATATGTAGCATTTAAAAATATCAAAGACATGCACTTTTAGCTCCTAAATTGAAAAAAAACTACATTAACATGAAACTATTTTTTCTCAAAATAAGAAGCCACAAAAAAAACTACAAATAGTTTGCACAAAAGCAATTTTCTTTGACTTCCTGGTTTTGATTCTTAGATATCCATAAAATAGTTTGCACAAATTAGGCGACGAGTTCCATGGACGAAGTCTCCTAGAGTTTAATAGGAATGCAAATGAGTGAGATAACAGTTCTACGGCATTACTCCACATGATGCGAGAAGGACATGCACTTTGTTGAAAAAACAGTAGTGATATCGTCATAACATTGATATGAGAGGCTGGTGATGCCCATATAGCACTTTTCATAGACAATACTAACTATGTTTGTACTGATTATTTGCAATAGTTTTCTACGAAGCTATTATGTTGATGCAAAAAAATGTAAAATTTGGAGAAAACAGTTGTTGTCTCACTAGTAGATAATTCAATTGGGAGATCCTTGAACTAGTGACTCGTGTGGAGATTCTGTGAGAGATCATTGAACTATGTTCTTAATTGTTCTCTCTCTTTATAAATTCCTCAACAGGTAAACATTGCGTATATGTGTGCACGTTATAACCTCCTCGTTTCAGAAACTTAGTAAAATGATATTAGACTAAGATACTCCTAATATCACCTTTTTTACAAAAACAAATTAAAATTAGGTTAAACTTGTAGCAGTGCATTTTTGATTTAAAAATGAAGCTTGAAATTCGGCTTTCAATTCCACGTGACCCGTAAAAAACTTATATAAAGGAAATATTAGGAATCAATGCTAGCTTGATAGTGTAGAATAGTTCTTCTGTAAAATGACTTGTATGATGCACTTTGGATCGGATCAGATGACAATTCAATTTCGTTTTAATTTCTTTTAGATTGTTCAGAATTTTAATTTATAAATGGATCAATCGTTAGCATCGTGTTTAATACGCAAATGAGATCAGAACAGGTCATATGACATATGCTCAAGAATAATGCAGCTCTCACATATATCTCACCACATTTAAGCATGCATTATTACGTTTTTTTTCTAATCAACTTGATTATTTAATAGCAATACATTTAAGCATGCATTATTTCGTTTTTTGCTAATCCAGTTATAGAGAGCAAAAATTTAACCATCCAATTTAAATTACTTCTAAATCCCAAAAAATTAGGAAAATCACAAAAAATTCTTCGAAAATGAGAAAAATTGCGTAGATCAGACCCCCCCCCAATTATCAGATAATTGCGGTAAATTAAACTAATAATAAGAAAAATTAAAAAAAATCAATTTTTACCTTGATTTATGAAGCAACAGCGTCAGCAAAGATCAGATCTGATTATTTTCGGCAAAGATCAGAGCCCCACCCACGAATTTCTTCGAATACAGGGACAACGAAGGTCGCGGGACTTTCTGGCGGGAGGAAAGAAAGGAGGTAAGTATAGCTCGCCGAAGAAATCAACGAGGAAAGCAACAAGCCGACGTGGCTGAGATTGTCGTCGATTTCACGAGGAAGGGGCAGGAAATGGGTGAGGGAAAAGAAGGTGATGTGGCGGCGATTTTACCCCGATTTCCCTTATCAAACCCTAACGAACCAAAGTGGAGAAAAGAAACCGACGGGAAAAAAAAAACTTACGTGGCCACTTAAAAACCGACGTGGAGAGCTTGTAAAACTTTTCCACACTGTTTAAAAACGAACCAAACAGCCCCTAAGACAAGAGAGGAGAGAGAACGAAAAAAGCTTGCAAAATGGCTTTGGGATCTTTTTTACTAGATGGGAGATTGTTTCGCCAAAAAAAAAATTTTCTTTGCCAAAATGATATTTATGACCTTCAACATTTCGAAGTAACAACATCAGGAGAGTTTGGTAAAAAAAAAAATGTAAAAGATTAGGGGACTTTTTGCGATACTCCCCATAGTTAAAAAGGATCAAGTCAATTTTCTAAAAGTTCAGAGGGGTAATCAACAACACCCCAATTTTAAGCAAACTTCTTCGAATTAAAACGATTAAGGGGGCTTTATCAGACATCCCCTTAATAAGAGGAGTTTTCTAAACTTAACCCTATTATGTTTTTATCATTCCTTCAGCTTGTCTATTTTTCTAATTGTTCTAATTTTCAAGGACAAAATAACTAATTCATTCTTAAGTATCGGTGAACTCTCAATCCCCACTCCCCTAAAGTAATAATTGATCGATTTTGCCCCTTAAACTATGTTTACGATTTTAATGTTATTATTTTTTGAGCCTAGTTAAATATTCAATATGTTAATAATGTGACATGTTTTTTTGTATCTCTTCGTGAGTTTTTATCAGCCTATCTTCTTTTTCCCCAAACCAAAAAAACAAAACACAAAAAAAAAAAAGTTCTCAACCACTTTCTCCCAAAACTTTTTATGTTTTAACCTTTTCCATTAATTAAAAAAGTTAAATTTTAAATTGCAAAAACATAAGGAATATATAAATCACTATCACGTTGTTAATCTATAAAAATTTTGACTGTATGCTCATAAAATAAAAGATAGCTATATTCACAAAACATAAACAAATTAGAATTAAAGGTGTCATACACACGGTTAAAAAGATAAATTAAAATAAAAATTTGCAAACTTATTAAAAATTAGACATATTAAAATTTAAGCTAGATAAAGTCACAAAAGGTAGGGGGAAAAAATCTAAATAAGATATTGATAATATGCTTTAAAAAAGGATATTGATAATTCATAAAAAGGTGGATAAATGTCTAGAGATGATCTATTTTTCTCCGTAAACAACGTTGCACGTTACCTTGACTAACTAATGAGTTGGCTTAGAAAAAATTTACAACCTTATTAAAAACTAGACATATTAAAATTTAAGAGAAATAAAATCACAAAAGATAGGAAAAACAAATCTAAATAAGACATCGATAAAATTATTAAAAAAAAGAATATTGATAATCATACTCCCTTTAAAAATACGAGTTCGGGAAAATTTTTCAATGGTCAATATTACCCTTAGTTTTTTTGGATATTACATTATTATCCTAATCTATTCTAATTATCATATCTTCTTTGAATTGGCAACTAAATGATTTATTCTATTCATAATGAGACTTAATCCATTATTGGATAAAAGAAATACGTTTCATATAATTTAAATTCTTTACTTATTTCAATTCATAGAGAAATCTAAAAAACATATGCTAGCCAGCACCTAAAAGTCTTTGGACTATATAACAACGCCCCAACAAATTCAAAATTTTATTAAAGCATCTTAAAAATTATAAACTTTACTTACTTAAATTTAGTGAGAAATTAATCTGAAAAACATATGCTAGCTAGAAACTAAAAGTTTTTTTTAACTTTGGAGAAAATATCTTATAAATTTTAAAAATTACAAAAGCACTCCTAAAATTCAAATTTCAAAAAAAAATACCTTAAAATATTTAAACCTATAAACTCACTAAAAACCTACAAATAACACAACCTCCCCCACGCCCACCCCTCCCCGCCCACCACACCAAAAAAATTATAAAATTTGCAATACACACTCTGAACATTTTACAAATTGTAAAACAAAGCCCTCGAAATTGTAAAATTTATAAAAATCCTGATAATTTCCAACCTAACCGTATATTAAAAATATAGGAATTACAAATATCCCATATATAACTTATAGTTTATAGAAAATACCCTTAAAATTTTAAAAATTACAAACATACCTTTAAAATTTAAAATTTACAAAAAAACACCATGAGAGTTTCAAATTTATTAGTAAATTGAAAGCATAAGAATTATAAATAGTCTATAAATAATTTAAAACCTTTAAAAAAGGCCGATATAAGTTTAAAAAACTACAAAAAGCCCTTACAATTCATAATTACAAAAAACACCATGAGAATTTATAACCTATAAACACTAAAATAAATATGCAAAATTTACTAACAACCCCTAGAAAATTAAATTTTTGTAAAAAACATCATACACCTTTGAAAAGTATAGGTTTAGGAAAAACTTTTTATGGTAAATACTACCCAAATTTTTTTATAAATAACATAACTAATTAAAAATCTATTAAATTTGAAATTTACAAGAAAAAAACACCCTTAAAGTTAAGTACATTGCAAATTACCCCTCCAAAGTTCGAAAATTTTCAATGTTTTTTGTAATTCCTTGATTTCAATGTAATGTTTAATAGTTTTATGTATTTATAAATTATAAAATTTTAGGATTTATAATTTTTCAAACTTTTGAGGGTGTTTGTTTTGTAGTTTTCTAGATTTTCATTGTGCTTTTAGTGTAATGCGCATATACGTCAATTAATGATGATATTGAATAGTAAGTCGTTCTTAAGATTATTAGACTATAGTTAAGTGTGCACATCACTATTCCTAGACAATATAATTTTTATATGTACAAATTTTTAGACGATATATATAGTGGTTAAAAAGATTTTGACTTTAATATACTATTTTTTATAAATTATATTTAATGTGAATCCACTATATAATTTTGACTGTGGTCATCATAATTTTAATACACTTAATTGATTAACTATAAACGTATATAGACCATAGATTTCTTTATTTTCTCACATGAGCTAATATTTGGTGTTTAATAATTTTAATTATTACTTTTAAATTTAATATAAATAGGAGTTCTAATAACATTTATTTATTTACCTACAGCATCATACAATCTCAATTTCTATTTTTTGCTGGAGATTTATTCCATAGTTACACGTATCAAATTAATGACTAAAATAATAATTTTATGCTTAAATTAGGATGATTGTAGTTGGTCACTCACTATGAATTTTTTATGAATATATATACCTTACTTTTTATAGCTATCTGCATTGCCCATGCATAATTTATAAATTAGTTTTTAATTTGAAATATTAAATTATTTTTTCTTTTGTAGAAATTTCTTCTTTGACTTTTAGACTATGTAATCACTATATCACCATTATAGCGTAGAAAGGACCTCACTCTAAATGAATTCAAGACAATGTTTGAGTTGAACTGAAGTGTATATTATTACCACTATGTGTATATATTTTTTAAGAAAATGATCTCAACACTTTTTAAATAGAAGAGAATATTCTAACATCTGATATTAGAAAAACTATATATACCAATTGAGTGATTAATAAAAGAGAACTTACATCAAAAAAGTATGAATAATAAGATAAAGAGGAAAGATGATAGCATTGCCAACAATACTACAAATAGCAAACTACAATGTAAAGTTCACATATTTTGTGGAGCCCAACTACTGGCTATAAAATTGATTAATACTGAATAGTAATATCGTTGTAATAATATCTTTATTAGAAAAAATTCTTCATGAACCAATATGTTCTTTACTATATATAAAGTATGCACTCCAAATTCTTGTGTCTTTTATAGAGCCAAAAAGTTTGAATACTAGCATCTAACATGTTGCTCTCACAATAACAAAATCCACTTAACAGATGTGGATATTCCTGATGAGTTATGTATCCTATATACAATACAATTGTTCTAGGCAAGTGAGTTATAATAGCATTTTTTATTCACATCGTTTGGGGTAATATTTGATAGAGACATTGTATTAAAAAAAATTTATATTTAGAGCACATGACGAAATATATCATAATCTCATTGCTCTAATTTCGTAAGAAAATAATTCTTCATACTTTCAGTTTTACTTCTATGATACAGAGAATGAGCTATAAAATTAAATAAGATATTAGATAATATAAATATGAGTGAAACAATAACTAAAAGTTAACGTGAATATGAGTTAAACCACAACTAAAAGTTTAATGGACATATTGCAAGTAATTTCATATGAAAAATTCTTTTACGAATTGAATGATCATCCATCTTTTGAAAACTTCAAGATACTAATAAATAGAGGTATTGTACTAGATTCATGTGTTTATAACTCATAAATAGTAGATCACGTGGCCACAGTCTGGGTTGAAGGAAACAATGATAATATTTTATTTGAGAGGGAAGTTATTTAGTTGATGATCAATCCCACAAAAAACTTTATTTGTTTTACTCTATTTTTATTAATTTTAATAATACCACGTGCATTGCACATGCATCTCAACTAGTTCAATAAAAACGTGGACATACTTTTAGAGATTATCTGTTTTTCGCCGTAAACAATATTGGTCGACGTTACCCAGAGTAACTAATAAGCGGGCGTATACAAATGAACCCAACTTGTTTGAAGTCCATCATATGAAAAGTCCGCTTAAGGCCTCTCATCTTGAGAGACGTTCATTAATATCCGGCCGGCCTTTGGTCATCACTGACGGCCGTTTGGGTTTTTTCCAAAAATGTGGGGAAAGTTACTGCAGCTAGAAAAATGTACGTACATCCGCCTAGACTCGATGCGGTAACTTTCACCGCATATCCCTCCAAACTCATGTCACGTAGGCTTCTTGGATGCCACATCAATCATTTACCTTTGTCAACCGAACAAGGTAAACGGTGAAAAGTTGAGCGGATCCAACAATATAATCGCTTTCCAACATTTTCACAGCCTCTACTAGCAGCCAAACGCTACCAAAATTACCGCGAGTTATAATTTCTGAATCATGTAGAGATAGTGATTTACAAATAATGATATTGTAACGTGAAGGCCAAATATGCTAAATGAGTAATCTAATTAATTTCTCATGTCTCTATGCAGGGGCATGGAGCAATAATATTACACC
>BQKN01065781.1:360192-373912 GCA_022839385.1 Asparagus kiusianus | reverse complement strand
ATGGTGAAGGGGATTTCAGAGATCGATTGGGTTAGGGATTTTAGAGGCGCGGGCGGTTTTAGATTGGGGGAATTTTTTGGGGGGAAAGCGGAGGAAGAGAACGCGTAGAGGAGAAAGTGATTTTATTTACGGAAAAAAAAAACACCCAAACGGTTTAACCCGTTTGGGGTAATTTCCCAAACGGTCATACTCGTTCGGGCTATCCGTTTGGGATCTCTTTCTTTTCCAAACGGTTGTAACCGTTTGGGTTACGTTATCCCAAACGAGTTAACTTGTTTGGGCTGTTTTTACTTACCCAAACGGTTACGAGAACCATTTGGACAGACCAATTTTGTACTAGTGAACCCATTACAATTTGCACAGGTCTGATTTGGGTTTTGGATCTTCTAATCTTGAGGGTTCTCTCATTAAGATTTCTCTTTAGATAGGGATAAGAGAATGAGAACTCAACCCTAAGATTAGGGACCATAACCTCTTTATATAGACTTGTAGTTTTCTAATTTAGCCCCTTATTAAATTAGAATCGCAATCTGGTATCTGCATAATTAGCCCATGACATATATAAATTAGGGATGCTAAACCGTATCCGTATCCGTATCCGAGAAAATATCCGTAACCGTATTCGTTAGGATACGAATATGGTTACTCAAATGTATAACCGATATGATATGGTTACAGATATGGTTTTGTAGTGAAATATCCGTATCCGTATCCGAAATATCCGAATACATATGAGTCATACTCTTACGATAGTTTCGATTCTTAGATTATTGATTTGTGGTTAATTTTGATAATCAAGATGTCTAATCTTACTTTTCAATTATAATGGACATATTAACAAACTCTTTTGTATCACATGAACTATGTTTTTCTCAATACTATCTAGTTTTCTCATATCTGTTTTGTATCTGCATGCATATCCGCTTATATATCCGCATGTATGTCCGCATGTATATCCGTAACCGTATCCGATTTTAGCGGATATGGTTATAAATTTTTCTTACCGAGGTATATTTGTATCCGTATCCGTATCCGAGATGGGTAAGCGGATATGGATATGATAAGCATCATATCCGAGCCGTATCTGGACCGAATGCACCCCTAATATAAATACACGTTGACCAAATTACCTCATTGAACACTTTATGTAGGTCAACTGTAAAAATAGCAACACACACTGATATAACATATGTGCCCACAAATAGATTTAATTAGATTTAAATCCAACAAGCATACATATGTATCTCGCCCCCTCGGCATAAAGTTTTTAGCCCGGACACTGCTTTGGAGGTCGTGATAGAGTTAGCTTTTAAGAACTTTTGAGGGGGCATCTTATGTATTTTTGCAATGAAGTATCCTAATTCGCTGAGCATGATGTACCATGACATACCAAGATGGGGCATTGCAGTGTCCATGGATGGCCGACTCTAGTCAGTCGTTGTTTTTGACGGAGAGGTGAAGATGTTAGGTCGATGCGAGCTCCATGAAAGACATCATGTTCGGACATTATCTTTTTTTTTTTTTCCTTTGTATTTTTTTCCCCTTCGCATCAGAAGGATTTGGACAATGAACTCATATATATGCTTTTGCAGTCATAATCACGTACGATTGCAACCAAAAAAAAAAGAAAAAAAGAGAAAAAAAAACAAAACCAAAATCAAAAGCTACCGTAATTTTCAAACTCATCAACGATCGAGGTACTTGAACCCCATGTATATGCCTAGTCTATGTCAAGCTAAACTCTATAACTACTGTTGCTACCCAAAAAAAAGGGCAAAAAGGAAAAATAAAAAAAATGCAAGGAATCGAGGACTTATTAGTTATATACTTTATACTGCCGTTGCCATTATTGTCATTTACAAAGTTTATAGCACGGTCACTGCCATGACTGTCATTTGCCAAGTATAGCAGATACAACCGAAACCATTAACATTCTTGTTTCTGTGCAGCAAACATCAGAAAAATTTAATGACGTCATTAGCAGAAATGATTGATACCTGATGTTTGCATTAAATTTGGAATATATTGGTCCACTCAGAATAAAGTGCAACAAAGTTGCAGAATAATGATTGCTGCAATCTGCATGCTCCAAAGTTAAGTTATGGTGACCTCCCTAAATTTTATTTGTCACGAGGTTCTTAAACGAAGAGATACTTTACATTTTGCTTATGTATGCCACCAGGTTGTTAGGTTTGGAAAGACCCATTAAAAGAGGTTAGAGGAGTGAATTTGACTAACCTACTCGGGTCCACCTTGAGCTCTAAACAGTGCAAAAAATTTGGAGCAAACGAAGCATCCGGTAAAGATTTACTCAACGATGTATGTGCTATGATACCAATTTGTCAGGGTTGGAGATGTTGAGATTGGGTGTAGATCAAACCTCGATTCAGGCAGAGCCGGCCCAAGGGGCAGGCGAGTGAGGCGGTCGCCTGGGCCCCCCAAAAAACAGGGCCCCAAAATCAGGCAGCCACAACGAGCACAACAAGAACAACCACTGGAGTCCAAGTCACCCTAAATCCCACACACCCCCACCTCCGTGTTTCCCTCCTCGTGCTCCCCATCACTCCCTCTTATCTCTCTCCTCTCATTCTCTCTCCCCCAAGAAACCCACACCCTCTCCTCAGATCCAATTCTCTCTCTTCCTCAAACCCATCAGCCCAAGCTCCTCACCTTCTCCCTGTCCCCCTCCCTCTCCTATACAATCTCATCAACTCTCTCCCTCTAAACTCACAACCAAGCCCTCCTCCCCAAATCTCTCAGATCCATTTCTCCTCCTCCAAGCCGGCCCCCAAAAATAGGGAGCCCGAGACCTTACATCAAGAAGTCCAAGTCGCCCAAATCTTGGAATCGTGGGATCAAAGCAGCCTGGAGAGAGATACCGCTCATGGGATCCTGCCAGGTTTGCTCTCTACTACTTGATGTTTGCGGGATATATTAATGTTGTCCATAATCCTCTTGTTAACAAGTTTCCTTTCTTTCTCCAGGCAAGAACGTTTCATCCACAGGTGGGTGGATGCGTTGTCGGACCCCAGGGTTACCCACGAAATCCGTAGCATTTGGATATCATATTGGTCTCAGGTTTGTCTTCCTTTGATAAAGAAATCCATATTTTTGTGAAAAAATATTATCCAAAGCCTCTTCTATACTGAAAACAAATATTGCTTTTTACTCTTCGTATTCACTTGATTTGCATAATTAGTTATGCAATTTCCTTCATTTTTTAGCCAAACAAACAGCCCCTAATTAAAACGTAACCTGGAAAACATCCAAATCTAAATATAAATAGGGTTGTTTTTTTTCCCCACAACGAGAACAACCACTAGAGTAAAAGCCTAATCTTTTTTGTGGATTTAGACTTTTGCTGAAGCTAATGAAAGCTTGGTAATTGACAGGATTAATTAACGCCATCTAATTTGTGCTAATCTTTTTTTATATATAGGAGGGCCCCTTTAGGTTTTTGTTTAGGTTTTTGCCTAGGGCCCCGAATGCTCAGGACCAGCCCTGGATTCAAGTGAGGTTGAACGACGCAGGCGAGCTCGTGATCATCAGGCGAGTTCGAGATTCCCTTGCAGGCGAGCTTGAGGGTCGATGTAGGCGAGCTCGAGCGGGCGATCAGTTCGAGGCGAATTGGCGAGGTCGTGGCAGGCGACTTCTCTGGCAGGCGAAGTTGGGGGCAGAATTGGTCTACAGGCGAGATCAAGTCTCGCCCGCAGGCAAGATTGAATGCCCGCTTGGCTAGCGACAGCCTGTCGCCAGCCTGTCGTTGATTTCCCCTATAAAAGGAAACCTGAAACCCTAGCCCCTTTGCTGAGCTTTTCCCTTTCTCTCTCTTCGATTCCAGGCGGCGGCGGCGACTGCTCCCAGCTCCTTCTCGTGTTCGTCTTCAAGCGGCGGCAATTTTTGTTCTTCGGTTCTCTTTTTTCTCCAGCGCCTCTCACGTGATTGAGGGGGGAGGGGGGAGGATTTAAAGAAAAGGGAAATTAAGAAGAGGGAAATAAAATAGAAGAGGAGTATTAAAGGAGAGGGACACTGTAGCTACAGTGTTGGCCTTTGTATTTATTGAGAGATCCAAGTTTGAGATCTGCTCTGTATTGTAATTTCTTGTTGATTAATAAAAAATTTATTGTGTGGCTCCCGAGGACGTAGGCAATTGCCGAACCTTGTAAATCTTAGTGTACTTTTCTCTATTCCGCGTTTCTGCTGTTTTAGGGGTTTCGACGAAAATTCCCAACAACTGGTATCAGAACGTGAAACGATCTAGAGGAAGTCAGATTCGAGTGGGAGCCATGGCCGCAGATGAAGGAAAAATGAGACTTGAGAAGTTTGATGGAACATATTTCAGATTCTAAAAAATACAGATAGAGGATTATCTGTATCAGAAAAATCTGTATCAACCACTATCGGGGAAGAAGCCAGATTCTATGAAGGCAGATGAGTGGAACCTTCTAGATAGACAAGCCTTCGGAGTTATCAGATTAATGTTGACTCGCAATGTTGCGTTCAACATAGCGAAAGAGAAGACCACGGCGGGTCTTATGGCAGCTCTCTCAAATATGTATGAGAAGCCATCAGCCACTAACAAAGTTCATTTGATGCGACGGTTATTCAATCTGAGAATGGCGGAAGGCGCGTTAGTAGCACAACACCTCAATGAACTCAACACGGTCACAACCCAATTGAGTTCAGTTGAAATTGAGTTTAATGAGGAAGTTCGGGCGTAGATACTTTTGTCTTCCCTACCAGAGAGTTAGAACGCTATAGTTACAGCTGTGAGTAGCTCGTCGGGAAACAATAAGTTAAAGTTCGATGACGTTCGAGATTTGGTTCTCAGTGAGGAGATCCAACGGAGAGAGTCGGGTGAAGCTACAACCTCTTCAGTATTGCATACAGAGTCAAGAGGTAGAAATTCAACCAGAGGGAACGGACGAGGCAAATCAAACTAAGGGGTAGATCAAAGGACAAGAGGTCCAAGTCAAGGAATCCAAGCAACACCTCGAAGGCTATCGAGTGTTGGAATTATAGAAAGACCGGGCATTACAAGAATCAGTGTAAGAGTGCATAGAAGGAGAAGGAGGCGAAGGCAGAGGTGAATGTCACTTCCACCTCAGGAGGAGACGACGCATTGATATGCTCTTTGGAGAGTAAGGAGGAATCTTGGGTGTTAGATCCAGGAGCGTCGTTCCATGCTACTTCTCAGAAAGAATTCTTCGAGAAATATGTTCTCGGAAATCTTGGATACATATATCTTGGTGATGATCAACCGTGTGCTATTGTGGGCAAATGTGTGGTGAAAATTAAGTTGAACGGGTCAGTATGGGAGCTGAAGGATGTCAGACATATTTCCGATCTGAGAAAGAACTTAATATCCGTAGGCTAGTTGGCTGGTGAAAGATACACTACGACCTTTCATGGAGATGATTGGAAGATCTCAAAGGGTGCAATGACGATTGTCCAAGGCAAGAAGACCGGTACCTTATATATGACAGCAGGTGCACGTTGTTTGATCTCAGTTACAGCAGATAATGAGACTTCAAAGCTGTGGCACCAGAGACTCGGTTATATGAGTGAGAAGGGGATGAAAATCATGCACACAAAGGGAAAACTCTCAGGACTGCAATCAGTGGAGATGGATATGTGTGAAGAATGCATACTTGGAAAGCAGAAGAGAGTCAGCTTTCAGACAAGTGGCAGAACCCCCAAGAAAGAGAAGCTAGAGCTCGTTCACTCAGATGTTTGGGGACCAACAACCACCGCGTCCATTGGTGAAAAACACTACTTCGTGACTTTTATCGATGATCACTTTTGGAAAGTATGGGTCTACTTTCTGAAGCATAAGTCAGAAGTGTTTGAAGCTTTCAGGAGATGGAAAGCTATGGTCGAGAATGAGACCAGTCTGAGAATAAAGAAGCTCAGGACCGACAATGGCGGTGAGTATAAATACACCGGATTCAAGAAGTTCTGCTATGAGCACGGGATCAGAATGGAGAGAACCGTGCCCGGCACGCCTCAACAAAATGGTGTAGCTGAGCGGATGAACCGAACGTTGACAGAGAGAGCCAGAAGCATTCGGGTACAGTCAAGCCTATCGAAGCAGTTCTGGGCAGAAGCGGTCAACACAGGAGCTTACTTGATCAACCGAGGTCCATCGGTTCTATTGGAGCACAGAATACCAGAGGGGGTATGGTGCGGAAAGGAGGTAAAACTCTCACATCTAAAAGTTTTCGGTTGTGTGGCTTACGTGCATATTAGTGATCAAAGCAGGAATAAGCTTGATCCCAAGTCAAAGAAATGCATTTTCATCGGCTATGGTGAAGATGAGTTCGGCTACCGTATTTGGGATAACGAAAACAAGAAAGTGATTAGGAGCAGAGATGTGATATTCAACGAAAAGGTGATCTACAAGGACATGCACAAGACAGATGACTCAGAGAGCGAGTCAATATTTGTAGATGCAGATGATGTCCTAGGTAACCTTTCGAAAGAACCCAATGCAGAGGGTCCTCAGCCAGAAGAGCCTGTTGGACAAGATGGTGCGCAAGAGCCCGACGCACCAGCTCCGATATTAAGAAGATCTTCTCGTCCTCCTATACCCAACATGAGATACATGAACTATCTGTTGTTGACAGATGGAGGGGAGCCTGAAAGCTATGATGAAGCTTGTCAGGGTGGAGATGTGAGCAAGTGGGAGCTTGCCATGAAAGATGAGATGAAGTCTCTCATCTCAAACCAGACGTGGGAACTAGCTGAGTTATCCATGGGTAAGAAGGCACTCCATAACAAATGGGTGTACCGGGTGAAAGAGGAGCATGATGGTTCCAGAAGATATAAAACCCGACTGGTTATCAAAGGTTTCCAGCATAAGGAAGGAATTGATTACAACGATATTTTCACTCCCGTGGTGAAGCTAAATACTATCAGGACAGTGATGAGTATTGTAGCAATTGAAGATCTTCATCTCGAGCAGTTAGACGTGAAGACGGTGTTTCTTCATGGAGATCTAGAAGAGGAGATATACTGTAGGCATTAAAAATTACCTATAGGTCTATACGAACAGCTCATCATTAAGAAAAGACGATGAACATCGCTATCCAAGTCACAAAAGTTTGATTGACGTCGATGAACGCTTGAAGTGAATCGACGAACTACGTGAACTAACAGAATTTCGGAATAACAAGGGTACGAACTGATCGGGCACCTCGTGTCGTTCACAAATGGTGAAATACCATTCATGTCTCGTTTATTCCATGAATGGTTTAATCATTGGAGATTATAGAACTCCTCGCCGGCTTTCCAACGCACTTTGAATCGCTCAAATCCGAGTTCGGACGAAGAAATTACGGTGGAAACGGACGAGGATGCAAAAAGACGTCTCAACATAAGATGAGACACCCCGAGGTGTCTCGGCCTCGCTGAGATGCCCTGGGGTGTCTCCAGGCCTAAACTGAGGCCGTTGTGTGGTTTTTACCGTCCGGAACCCCCTTGAGCCTATAAATACAGCCTTAGGCCCTCATTTTTCTGGATCTGGAATTTTGGAGAATTGGCGAAGCCCTGCCGGACTGAAGAGTGATCGAGTTTCTTTAACGCAAGAGAGAGAAATCCTTCAGATCTGCATCACCCGCATCCGTTCCTTAGGATTATCCCATTGCAGTAATCCTAAGAAGAGCAATTGTCTTACCGTTACCGAGATAAGCGCTTCTGCTTCTAGATTCCTTTGCGGATCGACGGAGTTCCGGATCTGATCTGATTGTCAGGTAGTCCACGTATATCGACGTCCCCGTCACCGGCTAAAGACCCACATAAGCAAGAAACGACGAACGGATCTTACGTTATTTTTGAAAAGTTGTAATCTTTCATTTGTTTCATTCTTTTTTATTGAATTCTTTGTAAGCAAACTATATTATAATGAATTCAACAATAAAGGCAACTTTCTCCGAAAACATATACATGCACCAACCAGAAGGTTTCTCAGAAGAAAAGAAGAAGAACCTGGTGTGCAGACTCAAGAAGAGCTTGTATGGTCTGAAACAAGCACCAAGACAGTGGTACAAGAAGTTTGACGGCTTCATGCACAAGGAAGGTTTCCAGAAGTGCAACGCTGACCACTATTACTATTTCAAAAGATATCAGTCCAGTTATATCATCCTATTGCTGTATGTTGATGATATGTTAGTTGCAGGTGCAGATATGGAGGATATCAGGAGTTTGAAGCAACAGCTATCAAAGGAGTTTGACATGAAGGACTTAGGTCCAGCGAAGAAGATCCTTGGAATGCAAATCACGAGAGACAAGAAGAAAGGGTTCTTGCAGTTGTCTCAGACGGAGTACATCAACCGTGTTTTGCAGAGATTCAACATAGGCGACGCCAAGCCAGTGAGCACACCCTTGGCCAGCCATTTTCGTCTATCGAAGGATCAATCTCATCAAACAGAAGAAGAGAAAGAGAGTATGGCTCAGGTCCCTTACGCCTCAGCCATCGGAAGTTTGATGTATGCAATGGTCTGTACGAGATCAGACATTGGCCATATAGTAGGAGTGGTCAGCCGGTTTATGTTGAATCCAGGAAAAGCTCATTGGGAAGCGATCAAGTGGATTCTGAGGTATCTACGAGGCACCACACATAATTGTTTGCACTTTGGTAAGGGAGAGGTAGAAGTGCAAGGGTACGTAGATGCAGACTTTGGAGGTGAAGTCGATCACCGAAGAAGCACCACCGGCTATGTATTCACTGTCCGAACTACAGCTGTTAGTTGGATGTCACAGATACAGAAGATTGTCACTCTTTCCACTACAGAAGCTGAGTATGTTGCAGTGACTGAAGCCAGTAAAGAGATGATATGGCTTCAGGGTTTGTTAACAGAGCTGGGATTCAAACAGGAGAAGAATGTTCTGCACAGCGATAGTCAGAGTGCGATTCACTTGGCTAAGAATTCCGCATTTCATTCTAGAACGAAGCATATTGCGCTTCGGTACCACTTCATCAGATCCCTGTTAGAAGATGATGTGTTGAAACTGGAGAAGATTCCAGGAAGTAAGAATCCAGCAGATATGTTAACAAAGACGGTGACCGTTCAGAAACTGGAGTTGTGCGCAACTTCAGTTGGCCTTCATGCATATGTAATGAGGGCGGAGCCACACAGGAGGATAAGCTTGATGAGATAGCCTGCTGACGGTGGTTTGATCTCCAAGTGGGAGATTGTTGAGATTGGGTGTAGATCAAACCTCGATTCAGGCGAGGTTGAATGACGCAGGCGAGCTCGCGATCATCAGGCGAGTTCGAGATTCCCTTGCAGGCAAGCTTGAGGGTCGATGCAGGCGAGCTCGAGCGGGCGATCAGTTCGAGGCGAATTGGCGAGGTTGTGGCTGGCGACTTCTCTGGCAGGCGAAGTTGGGGGGCGGAATTGGTCTACAGGCGAGATCAAGTCTCGCCCGCAGGCGAGATCAAGTCTCGCCCGCAGGCAAGATTGAATGCCCGCTTGGTTGGCGACAGGCTTGATCGCCCGCAGGCAAGATTGAACGCTCGCTTGGCTGGCGACAGCCTGTCGCCAGCCTGTCGTTGATTTCCCCTATAAAAGGAAACCCGAAACCCTAGCCCCCTTTGCTGAGCTTTTCCCTTTCTCTCTCTTCGATTCCAGGCGGCGACTGCGACTGCTCCCAGCTCCTTCTCGTGTTCGTCTTCAAGCGGCGGCGATTTTTGTTCTTCGGTTCTCTTTTTTCTCCAGCGCCTCTCATGTGATTTGGGGGGGGGGGGGGGGAATTTAAAGAAAGGGGAAATTAAGAAGAGGGAAATAAAATAGAAGAGGGGTATTACGAAAAGGGGTATTATTTCATTTCACACAAAAATCTTCTAACATTTTATCTAATATATTGACAGAATTGCTCTGTAATTGGACTGTATGCCGATTTTGAATGTAAAAAAACTCTGTTAACAAAACCCTTTTCATAACTTCATTAATTTCTTTCATTATATTTTTAGTGACGGGGAGCTTGTTAAAATTAAAATTTTAGTTTTGAATTTTCTTTTATTAATGAACAAAGCTGAATTTACTGAAATGCAATTTTCTATATTGTTTACATATAAACAAACAAGGATACCACATAACTTGGGGAATTCAGATATAACAAAGACCTATTTCTCCGTCAACCTAATGTGAAAACGAGCTACTACTAACATAATTAACTAAAAAACTATAAGATAATTTTTACGTAGGCAAAGTTTTAAAATGACCTAATAAATGATAAATATGTTCAATTTGATGAAAGGGAGGAAAAAAGAGGCCTATATAATTTGGTCAAATATTGGGTGTGTTGTCTAATCTACCAAGCCCAACTGAGAACGCAGCTTAGTACAGTCCAACGATTGGCACCTATATTTCTCTTCTTATTTTTTTTAATGTTTTATTTATTTAAATGACCTAACGATCAGTTTAGGTTAAATTTCAAACCTCTTTAATTAACTTCTGGGTATACTCACTAAACCCCTCCAAAGTTGACGAATCAAAGAAAACCCCTTGAAGCTTCAGATTATACTAAACCTCACCGAACAATTGGAAAGTTTCGTAAATGATGTTAATTTGCAGAATAAAAAAAATATAGAAATGTGACCTAATTGTTGTATTTTGTCATCCCATATGCATATTAATTATTCAAACCTTATAGCATTGTTTATGATATTTTTCAATGATTCAGGGTCCTTTATTAGTAGTTGAAAGTTTGGAGAAGCTTTTTCCGATTTTAAACTAGGAAGCTTTCATGAAAGGCCCTCCAAAAGTTTGTGGGGGATTGCAAAATGTACCCTGGAATTTAGGATCTCTCATACTTTAACTGAGTTTTAATTTGCACTTAGTTTTAATTTGCACTTACTTCCTTGTAGACTAAGCATATGTCAGACATTGTATCAAATCTTTACGAAAACAAGTTGAAAGGCTCAAAATATTATGTTTGTATGTTGGTGTTCAGATAAAGTTTTATACTCTTAATTATACTTTGGAAACTGTATGGAAACAGAAAATCATCTTATTATTCATGCCTAATTCTTGAACTGAGCTTATAAGCACATGGCCTTTGACTTTATGTTTCCACATTTTAGGTGAGGCGTGTGCTCCCTATTAGGACAAAATACGTAACTACTTGATGATGTAGGACGCTTAACAGAAAATTTTATGGAGGATTCGGATAATCACGAGCTAAATACAGATTGATACGTATTATTAACTTCCGCAAATAAACAATCATATCTTCCAACCTAAGGCGAAATCTAACATATTATATATGTAAATCGTCTATCTTTATGAGACAGAGCCAACCAGATTGTCAGATTTTTAAAATATTATCAATAATACCCAATTTTGGCTGAAATCCAAAAATAATCAGCTTTTAATTTATTTTTAGTAATAAAGTTGGAGTCTATTTAGATTAGGAAATAAATTCAATATTAGAGACAAATTAGATTAAGAAGCAAATTTAATTTTGATTCATGATTTATTTTCTCTATTATAGGGAGTCTTTTTAATATATAATTTGATATTTTCTATTTCTTTGTAATTCTAGTCTTACTAGGAGTCTTATTTACTTTTCTAATTTAGGAGAGTCATGTAACCCCAAAGAATAATAACTTTACATCAATAAAATTTCTATTTTAATATTTTCTTCGTGGATTCGAAGTTCTTCATGGATTCAAAGCTCATTCTTTGTGGATTTAGAGAACACCCCTTGGTGGATTCCGAGGTTATCACTTCTGCGCTGCATTAATTGGTATCAAAGCCTTGTTTTCTAATCCGATGGCAGGTAACGAAGCCCATATTTCTCCAACTAAGTTTGATGAGTTGAAGACCCATGTTAATCAGATGAAGACTGCTTTAGAGCGACTTACATCGGTAGTGGAGCGTCTGACCACAGTGAGAGTTCGAAATCGCGTTGATGGATGCCAGCGACGTGATCCGACTCCACATTATGAATTTAACAATGACAATGACCCTAAGCAAGACCTTGGAGTTAGGAAGAGCACTAAAGAAACAATAAAGAAAGAAGAATCACTTTCGGAGCAAAATATCTTTCGCATGAGATGCACTGTGATGTAGAAGGTTTGTGATGTTATAATTGATAGTCACAGTAGCACAAATCTTATCTCTCGCGTATGGTGAATAAGTTAGGTTTGAAACAGAAAAACACCTACCTCTCTACAAGATCGACTGGATTCACAAAGGTAATGATGTGCAGAATGATGAGATGTGTCGGTTTTTTTATTGGCCGCAATTATGTTGATGAGGTTTTGTATGATGTGGTAGAGATGGATACTTGTCATATACTTTTAGGTAGCCCATGACAATTCAATATTGAAGCTACCCATAGGAGTAGAGGTAATATTTATATCTTCAAGAAATATGGACGCCGAATTGTACTTATACCTCTTACAGAAAAGGAGCCATCTAAGGTAAAGACTACGAAGAAGAAGAGACTCTTGGTGACAAACAACGAGACTTTAAGAGAAAATTTGAAGCAATCTAAAGAGGTCTATGACTTGGTTGTAACTGAAAAAGAAGAACATGCCCCCTACTAAAATTCCTTCTAAGGTGCACATACTCATTATGCATGAGATTCATGATGCTAATGAGGATATAATAGTGAAGATGGATATTATGCATGATATTTTCAGAGAGGTTATGAGCGATATTGCACATATTAATGATGTTCTGATGGAGGAGAAGGATAAAATAGAGGGTGAGGTAATTGATGGTATATGTGAATTGCTTGGTGGAGGGCTCGAGGCAAAGAAGATGAAAGAATTATGTATGGAATATGAGGGAGAAAATTCTTTTTGGAAGCAATGATCATTAATAATTTCAACAATGATGAGATGATACTGCCAACACTAGAATATGAGAAGCAACAGGGAAAATATTTGGAAGAGTTTTTCATATCAACTACAAAGCCACATGCTGCCAATTACATGCACATGTCATAGGAAAGATTCATACACAAGTTTAATACAGAAGAAATGCTAGCAGAGGAGGTAAAAGAACAAATGGAGAAAATCAACGTTAAATACAAGACGAATGCTGATCGTTGTAAGAGAAGAAAATTATTTAATAATGAAGCTACTATTCTAACATATATAAGCTTGGGGTTGAGTTTTTTCAACAAGGGGATACTGATGTAGGACGCTTAACAGACAATTTTATGGATGATTCAGACAATTACGAGCTAAATACAGATTTATATGTATTATTGATTTTCGCAAATAAACAATCATATCTTCCATCTCAGAAGACGAAATCTAACATATTATATATGTAAATCACCTATCTCTACGAGACAGAGCCAACTAGATTGTTATATTTTTAAAATTTCATCAGTAATACCCAGTGTTGGCTAAAATCCGAAAATAATAAGCTTTTAGTTTATTTTTAGTAATAAAGTTGGAGTCTATTTAGATTAGAAAACAAATTCAATATTAGAGACAAATTAGATTAGAAAACAAATTCAATTTTGATTCATGATTTATTTTCTCTATTATAGAGAGTCTTTTTAGGATAAATTTGATACTTTTTAGAAAATAAATTCAAATTAGATTAACTGACTTGATCGTCGGAGGTATCACGGGGGAACTCATCCCCTCCCTTTTACGACTCTTTGTGTGTAGATTGCTTGGCCATCCTAATTCCAAGATCAGGCATTGTGACGCCCCTGGGTTCACACAAGGCTGCAGTCCAAGGTGAAACCA
>BQKN01065781.1:331979-355192 GCA_022839385.1 Asparagus kiusianus | reverse complement strand
CCATAGATAATTCACACATGTGTATACATATATACTATAGAAATTTTCGGGGTTTTACAGGCATAAAGTCGAAGAAGAAAGCGACCCACTATTGTAGGCGTCTAAAAATGCCTATAAGTGTCCGCACACAGCTTGAGACGAAGAGAAGACAACGAACATCGTTATTCGAGTCTAAGAGGATTATCTGTCGCCGACAAGCGCATGAAGCGAAACGACAAACCAAATGACACGCGTACGTCAATCAGTTCGTGTGCATCGGTCAACACGCGCGTGTCAATCAGTTCATGCGCGTCGGTCAACACGCGCTCGTCAATTAGCTCGCACGCGTCGGTCAACACGCGCGCGTCAATCAGTTCGTACGCATTGGTCAACACGCGCGTTAATCAGTTCGTGCGCGTCGGTCAACACGCGCACGTCAACCAACACGCATTCGACGGTCAGTCCTGCAACGAAGCGTACAAGTCAAAAGTCGACCAAATACATGAAACGGCGAAAAGAACAAGTCCCAGAAAGATAAGCGCCAGAAAGAGAAAGATTTTGGCAGAAGCGACGGACCCGCGCTAGCGCGGGACGGCACAGACCGACCTGCGCAAGCACGGGTCGGATCATTCTGACCCGCGCATGCGCGGGTCAGATCCGTCCGACCCGCACCCCTCGCACTGTTTCGACCCCAGGACGCGTTTTCGCTGTTTTAAAGCGGTTTTTCTCAGTTCTTATCTATCTTAGGGGTTCCTAACTGACTTGATCTCATCTATAAACGTGGTTAGACCGTTATCAACTGAAGATAAGGTCAAATTCATCGTTCTCATCTGAAAACCCCCAAACGAAGCCTATAAATACAAGCCCAGGGGCTCATTTCACAGGGACGGATTATTATTCAAGAGGGCGAGGTTCTGCAGGATTGAGAAGTCAAAAGAACACGAATTTCAGCGAGGGTTAGCGAGATCCCGACGAACTCTAGCATAAAGGAGCTATTCGAAGGATCTGAAGCCCGTACGTCCGTTCCTTGAGATTAGGCTTTGTCTTAATCTCGAGAAGAGCTACTGATTTTGCTTGGTCGATTTCAGCGCTTCAATCAAATACTCCCTCGGTGAAGGCGAAGCTCTGTCCAATTTTCATCAACCGGATCCAGATCTAAGACGGTCAACGGATATCAATATCCCAGCACAGGCAAAGATCCCGCGCAAGCAGAAGACCGATAAATGATCTTCCTGCGTTTGTTTTGACGAGAGTTGTAATTTTTGCTTTCATTGTGTAAGAGTCTTATAAAAAGACTATTTTTTTTTGTTTTCATTGTAACGACTGAAATTGTAATGAATACCGCAATGAGTACATCAACTTTCACCACAAACACCTATACAAACTCCGTGACTTTAATCGGCTGTGTGATATTTAACATCAACAAAAAGTAAATACGACTCCTAGTAAGATTAGAATTACCAAAAAATAGAAAATATTAAATTCTATCATAAAAAGACTCATTATAATAGAGGAAACAAATCATGAATTAAAATTAAATTTTTTTCCTAATCTGATTTGTATATAATATTGAATTTATTTTCTAATCTAAATAGACTCCAACTTTATTACTAAAAATAAACTAAAAGCTGATTATTTTCGGATTTCAGTCAAAACTAGGTATTACTGATGAGATTTTAAAAATCTAACAATCTAGTTGGCTCCGTCTCGTCGAGATAGGCCATTTACATATATAATATGTTAGATTCCGCCTTCTGGGTTGGAAGATATTATTGTTTATTTACGAAAGTCAATAATATATATAAATCTGTATTTAGCTTGTGATTGTCCGAATCCTCTATGAAATTTTCTGTTAAGCATCCTACATTACTACTGTGGTATGCGCAATCATAAAATGGGTTAAGTTTGATTCTTAATGTTTCGGTCCATGACTGGTTTAGCTATGGACCAACTTCATCCGATTCGTAATAAAACTAGTTAGAAATCTAATACCTAGAACAAATAGGACCAGAAATGATATAGTTTTTGCCAACAAAAGAATACCCTCTAACTGAAAAGAACTACAAACATGTAGGCATTTTCATTGTGTGATTATGCTATCATTTTTTCCCTATAACAACATCGTCTTATACTGAAATAGGTGATAGATACAAAATAGAGTAGTATCATAATTTTAAAAACAATACTAGTCTTTCTCATTTTCTAATATTTTATCTCGCCTCCTCCAAGCAATACTACTCTTATACTGGTACCTTTTCTTCTCACTCCTCTTAATTTGTATTTTATATCTAACTATTTAATAGTCTTTTAGCATCTTAATCTGATTTACTTTTTTTTTAAAATACTATATTGATCAAAAGTTTGTAACTGTACGTGGTAACTCAAGACTATGCAGCCTGCAGGCATAATAAAAAAATAATAACAGGAGAATGGATCTTGTCGGATCTGATGTAGAAATTTGAGTCAGTGAAGCAATTATTTACCTATGTCCCAAAATGTAAATAAAGCCCACAGTCAATTTATTCAAGTGTAAATTAGAAAAAAGAAAAATAAAAAGAAAAGAAAAAGAAAAATACCCCTACTTAGAGAACGCCTCGATACTTTCGGAAGTTTAACAGAAACCATTGAGCTTTTGAAAAGTTCAACTCCTTTCTTACTAAAATCTGTTAAAAAAAACTCTCCCTTTATTACTTTCCCCCGTTCACACTATTCTCTTTCTACCCTTGAATAATTTCTAAACTTTGTAGATTAGAGAATTTATCCCAAACATCAGGTGAAACTTTTTCGTAAGCCTAAGAGACTGTTTGGATTTGTAGGGGTGAAGAGAAGTTAATGGAAACTAGGTGAGAGAACGGAAGGGAAGGGAGTTCTTTTCCCCTTGGTTACACCTCAATTTGGGGGGTAACAAATTTTATACTATTAGGGGGTGAACCAAGGGGAACTAGGGCTTGTTTGGATCGAGGGGAATGAGCGTGAAGGAAAGTTAGGGTAACCATTCACCTTCATTCACATTGTTTGAGAACATTTAGGAGGTGAAGTTATTCACATTGTTTGGGAACATTTAGGAGGTGAAGTTGTTCACCCCCTAATAGTATAAAATTTGTTACCCCCCAGATTGGGTGTAACCAAGGGGAAGAGAACTCCCTTCTCTTCTCTTTCATTCTCTCACCTAGTTTCCCTTAACTTCCGTTCACCCCCTATAAATCCAAACACACCCTAAGAGTGTTTCGTGAAACTCCCCAAAGTTTAAGGGGGTTTTCTCTAAAATTCTAATCACTTTTAATGTTGAAGGGTGTTTGTGAAATTTAACCATTATTTGAAAACTCCTTCATCTCCTCCTTAACACCTTGTTTGGATTGAGGGGAATGGGGGTGAAGAGAAGTTAGGGTAACCATTCACCTCCATTCACCTTGTTTGGGAACACTTAGGAGGTGAAGTTAATTCACCCTAGTTCCCCTTGGTTCACCCCCTAATAGTATACAATTTGTTACCCCCCAAATTGGGGTGTAACCAAGGGGAAGGGAACTCCCTTCCCTTCCCTTCTCTCTGTTTTCCTTAACTTCCCTTCACCCCCTACAAATCCAAACAGGCCCTAAAAGAGTTGAACGCTTCTTCCCTATTATATCTCAATCCCAATATTTCTCCTCCTCCTCTGCTCCCCATCCCTTTTTACATTTTACCCTCTCCTCATTCGCCTATTTACCAACAACCCCCTCTTCCTCTCCTTCAATGGGAGACGTCGGCAATAGAGACGAGGTCCTCCACCGCGAGAACGCTGCAATGGTGGTTCGAGGGCTGAGAGAGAGCTTCAATCTTGGAAAGACGAGGAGCTTCCAATGGAGGAAGAATCAGTTGGAGGGAATTTTGAGGATGATCGAGGAGAGAGAGAGTGAAATCATGGAGGCTCTTTACTCTGATCTTGCAAAGCCCCAAATGGAGTCTTTTCTTCATGAGGTGTGGTCTGTTTGCTTCATGGGTTTTGTTCATTTTTGGGTTTTTTTTTTGGATATTTTAAATCTTTTGTTATAAAGAAGAAAACTTGTTGATTGTGACGTCAGATTTTTGGGCTGTTTTTAGATGAAGTTTGTGCTGTTTTAGTGTTTTTTCCCTTAATGTTTGTGGTTTTGAATTTATTTTTTATTTGGGTCTTTGAATCTGTGCTTTTTAAGTATTGGGTTTATTAAAAAGGATAGAACTTGTTGATAATTATGATTTTAGATTTTATGTTGATTTTTCTTTTTGGGGTTATGTCTGGCTGATCGTGCTAGCTCCATTTATGATTCCTAGTAAATCATTATAAGTGATTATGATATTAGATCTTTGATTCCAAAGGATTATGATATTAGATCTTTGATTCCAATAGTTCTTTCTTTTTCTTTAATGTCGCTTGCCTCTGTGATTTTGTTGATCTCCATGCGTGAACTCCAAGTTTACAAATAAGTTGATTTTCCTGGATTGGATTTCTGTTGCTTTATATCCAATAAATTCTGTTAATCTTAGAGTTCTAATCATTACACCAAAACTTCGAAGTTGTGACGAGGGTTATTGTTTTATACTCTAACGTTGCCTCATTGGGCATCCTTTTTATGAGTTGAAATCTGGACTCATGTAGCAGTATCAATTTTTCTAAAATCTGCTTCTCTGATACCATCTTAAAGTACCTAACCATAATGTCAAAACTCCGAAGCTGTGGGAGATTGAGAGTTATCGTTTTATAGCCCTAACAATTAGTTACAGTTAATACTAATTTCTTTGATAATTTTGACCTGATAGTTTAGTTTTGATGAGGTTTGAGGGTGATAGTTTTATATTCTATCATGAAAAATTTAAATGAAACGTGCATCTTTATGAGAACCATTTTATTTCCATCCTCTTTTGTGATTAAGGCCCCCCTCCCCCGCTATCAATCATCATCTTTTTAGTGAAGATCTGCGACAAAAGAGAGAATTTGTTATCTCAGGCACTGGATCTCTAAGCAAAGTACGAATTTCATGATCTTTTTTTATTGGATTTATGACATAAAATAATTTTTCAGAAATGAATTGCTCAACAAAATCTCATTACTACTTAAGCTGAATTTCATCAAATTTTCCCCCTTATAAATGTACTTTTGCCTGTTAAATATATAACCTAAATTCTCTTATAAAACAGATCTCAATGGCAAAAGGTGCGTGTATGGTTGCTGTGAAGAATTTGAAGAGCTGGATGAAACCAGAAAAGGTATTAAATCCATGCTTCCTCTTAAGAAAAATACTTAAGGCAAATTATTTTCATATTGTGACCCCCTTTTTTTTTTCTTTTTTTGTTTTTGACAAGGTTGGAACTCTACTTTCAACTTACCCATCAACTTCAAGTATCGTTCCCGAGCCTTTTGGTGTTGTGCTAATCATCTCTGCGTGGAATTATCCCTTCTGTAAGTATCTATTTTATCCTTTGCTTGTCATAAAAAGGACATAGCTTTTTATTGAAGAAATTACGGTAAACTTTCAAGGCTGGAAATACATAGTGAATTAATGGTAACCATCATTAATGGCGTCAACATCTTGGATAAATAATCTAAACTATCCTTTTTAATATCTGTCGACCCTAACATCAAAAAAACCTCTCTCGGGAAAAGTAACAAGTACATAAGGGCAAAATTGTCCAAAATGTGACATGTTACTTGACAACTAGCCCTACATAAGGGCAAAACTGTCCAAAATGTGAGATGTGAAGCACGTGACAACTAGCCCCAATTGCCGTATGACATGGTAGTCTAGTTAAAAAAAACATTATGGTACCCTTTTTGCTAAATGCTGAAATTCACGATAAGTTAGTTAAATTTATGCGAAAAGTTACAGAATCCTTTAACTTTGTAGCTTGTTACGAATTTAACATTTGATTTTGACATTCAATTGATCAGAGATGAATGTGTGAATAGATGCCATACGAGTTAAATTGCTAGTAAAACTATTTTTATTCTATTATTCTATGACAGATTTCCATCTTATTTTCCTCTTTGTAGTGCTATCCATTGAGCCAGTAATTGGAGCTATTGCAGCTGGTAATGCAGTTGTCTTGAAGCCATCAGAAATTTCTCCGGCAACATCATCATTACTCGCGAGGCTTTTACCTCAGTACACAGATAACTTATGTGTAAAAGTTGTCGAGGGAGCTGTGACAGAAACAACTGCTCTGTTAGAGCAAAAATGGGATAAAATTTTCTATACAGGTTCTTGTTTACTATCTTTTGCTCACCATCTTTTTAGTGGCCTTGCAAATTAATTTTAATACCAGTTTATTCAAGACCATCAGTTTTCTTGGAATAGTTGAGTATATTATGAGATCTCGTACTGTGACATAACCTTCGGAATTGCAGGATTAGTGATAATTCAACCATGCATACCTGATAAATATTTTTTATTCAAAATATTTCGAAGAAGTAAACTTATAAATCCTAAAATATGTTTGTGATACTATTCGTGACACTTACAAATTACACAGAATTGCATCTCGTGTGTTACGAAAACTGCTTTAAAAATAAAATCGACCAACATTCAATATATGTCGCTGACGTTGGCTTATTTTAAAAAACTGTCTGTCATAATTGTGTAGGCAATGGAAGAGTAGGCCGCCTTGTGATGGCTGCAGCTGCGAAGCACCTCACTCCAGTAGTCTTGGAACTCGGAGGAAAATCCCCTGTTGTCGTTGATTCAAACATTGACTTAAAAGTAAATTTGTTTATCAATAAACAAACTTATTGAATTATATTTTGATAATTATCAACCTCATTTTTTTTATTACCATTTCATTTTCAAGGTTGCAATGAAAAGAATCGCAGTTGGTAAATGGGGATGTACCAGTGGTCAAGCTTGCATAGCTCCTGATTATATCATTACAACAAAATCATTTGCTTCAAAAGTCGTAAGCATTCTCACGCCAAAGCTTACTATATGTTTGTTTTTGGGGTTAATTGCACATAGAACCTGTAATTTCGCTGTTTCGAACTTACTATCATTGTTGCAGATAGATTTCCTAGGTTAAAATTTTTCTTTTTTTCTCGTTTTAACTCTTTTACCCTCAAATTCACTCACACTAAATTCTAAATTCACCCGGGAGCAATATCTGCCGAAATTTCACCAAGGGTAAAAGAGTAAAAAACGATGACACTACAGGGAATGTATGTGCAGTTAACTTTTATGATACCTTTATTAATTAACTTAGTTTGTTTTATTTCTATTAGGCGGATGAGATGATAGCTACTCTACAGAAGTTCTATGGAAAAAAACCTTTAGAATCAACAGATCTAGCTCGCATTGTGAATTCAAACCACTTCGCACGCTTGTCAAAGCTCTTGGATGACGATTTGGTTTCTGGAAAAATTGTATATGGGGGACAACGAGATGAAAAACGCCTGTAAGCGCAAAATATTGTATTCTTTTTTTGTTCTGCTAATTCATGCACGCGATTGACTTTATTTTGTTGTCATAACAGAAGAATAGCTCCTACACTTATGTTGGATGTTCCAGAAGATTCTCTGATCATGAAGGACGAGATATTTGGTCCGTTGCTTCCTATAGTTACAGTAAGAACCTCGAAAAGCAAATTAAACAATCACTTGTGTTTGTAAAGATTGAAACACTATTTTGATATTTTCTACACTGATTTGTGAAGGTCGACAAGATCCAGGATAGTTTTGACTTCATAAACTCGCGAACGAAACCTCTTGCTGCGTATCTCTTTACCAACGATAAGCAGCTAGAGAAGATGTTTGTGGAAAATGTTTCTGCAGGAGGAATGTGCGTCAATGACACAGTTTTGCACGTAAGTTTCTTATCTTCCCTTCTTTTATGTATGCATTATATTTGCATGTATGCATGTATCTACCTCTTGCCCATATCTGTTTGAGTGTTTGTTTACTTGCAGAAAGTAAAACATTGAAAAAAATAAACTGTATTACTTCTCTTAGCTTATTGTTCATTCCCATCCCTCTCAGTGCAAATGAGGTTATACATAGGGTAAAGTAACAAACTACCACGAAATATTACGGGTTTCGCGGGAACTATTCTGAAATATTTTTCATTCAAAAAGTCACGGGAAACTTTTAAATCAGCAGAAAATGTTTCCTTCTTAATGGCACATATAAAAAGATTAATCCCTCTAACACAGAGTTCAAGGGGGCGAGGATGAGAGGGTGTACTTATGTAAGCTAATTGAAGGCAAAATTGTCCATTAGAGTCAAGTTTATCACATGATAACTTTCATTAACAGCAGTTAGACACGTGTGATGTTTTCTTAAATAAAGTTTAAGATGGTTTTCTGCAAAATCTCAAATACTTCAGAATAGTTATCTGAAACATGCCAATCGAGTAACTTTCGTGCATGATATTGGTATCCTTAATATCTGAAAACATGACTGTCCTTGTACATTTGCATCATATCAACCTAATTAGTTTGAAAATTAACTGATTTCTCATATTTTTATTGCAGATGGCAAACAAAAATCTACCATTTGGTGGGGTGGGAGAGAGTGGGACTGGTGCATACCATGGAAAGTTCTCCTTTGATGCCTTTAGCCACAAGAAAAGCGTGTTATCACGCAATTTTGGAGGCGAAATTGGTGCCAGATATCCCCCATATACACCGAGAAAACAAAAAATCGTTAGGGCTTTGCTCAGTGGTGATATCATAGGGTTGATTATGATTCTATTTTTCTCCAAATCCTCTTGATGATGTTAGAGGTTTTCTTACAGTAGTGAAGAGAAATATGATGGATATCAGAAAAATAAATACTCTTTGTTTGAATGAATGTATCCTTCTTTTGGCACAAACTATCTTTTTATTTTATTTTTTATTTTTTATGTTGTGTTAATGAATGGATGATTTTGATACATGTTGAAACTCTAGAATG
Organism: Asparagus kiusianus; assembly: GCA_022839385.1. Classification (NCBI taxonomy): domain Eukaryota; kingdom Viridiplantae; phylum Streptophyta; class Magnoliopsida; order Asparagales; family Asparagaceae; genus Asparagus; species Asparagus kiusianus. Next base: position 346,323 of record BQKN01065781.1, on the reverse strand, counting down.
CAATGAATGCGTACGGATTGATTTTAAAGCACAAGAGACTAGCACTTGCTATATAATGAGAGGTTAATGTGTCAGTTTGTTGGGATTTTGTTGTCAGCATCATACTAGGTACATTCCTCTGTTTATTCATACAGATAAAAATATGGATCAACCGTAGATACATTCTATTTATTACAATGTTTTCGTAGCTTATGCCTCCTTAACATTTATACCCCCAGCCCTTGAGATGATATGTCTTTCTTGTCCCCAATTCAAAGAGCAATTTAGTCTTTTTTCCCCGGTTTTTTCCCCGGTTAAACTAGGGGCAAAAGATAGTTTCTTTTTTACATGAACCAAACATACCGTCTGGAGTTTAGAAGGTGTAGGTGCCCTCATAATACAGGAGTGTATTCTCTGCAATTAACCATAAAATATTGAAAAGTCTGCTCTTGGTAGATAACCTACTCTTGAATCGTGATAAGATTCTTATGAAAACAGCTCTATTAATAGCTTATTAGAATTAGATCACCAAGATAGCAACTAACTTGTGAGTTTGTGAGGGACAAGCAATCTAGGTTGAGTAGGCAGCCCAATCTATGTTCCTGTTTGATACTTGAATGTTCCCTCTTAAAAATGGGGCCCACATGGAGGATGACTGGTCATAACTAATTTTCATTGACATCTGCATCATTATTTTTCTCGTCAAATTTTAGGTTAGCAATTGATTAAGATTTCCAGATTATTTTTTTAAACTGTTTACCAACTTGATATAAGCTCGTCTCCAGAATTAGGTCCTAACTTCTTCACTCACGAGGGTCCATTTGTTTCGAGAGAAAAAATCGCAACTGTGTTTGAAACTTTCCAAAAAGATAGATATAGTTGCAAACTGCAACTATGTCCATGCGGGAAAAAATTGTCTTTCTCCTTTGATTATGGTTTAAATTACAGTGGTATATGTCTACCAGTTCTCTTATCGAACAAATAAGATTTGCACGCAGCATTTTTCCAGGAAACAGCAAGATTTATGCTTGCTAGACAGATACAAGAACATTTAATTCTATGATGGAATGGAAGAATAATATACATACGCATGCAATATAAGCTCTCTTGAAGCCAGATATCGCAGAGATTAACTTGTAGCGGTCAGAACCACTGCTGGAGGAATTAGCTCTACCCTAAACAAATATCTTTACTTTGTTCGTGTTAAACTGAAAGGAAAAATATGACTCCTGTAGCTTGCCCCTTGTTGTTGTTGCACTTGCCAACCTAAAAAATATATTTGTATCGGTTAATCTCCACCTCCTTTGTTGATTAGCAAACATTTGACATAGACAACAATTACTTCGTTTAAGGCTCACTTTATTACCATAAATTTGCTGCAGATTCAGAGATTATCGAAGTTATTTAGAATCTTTACTAAAAATTAAGCTCAAGGGACTCAACATGCGTTATTTGAATTCTCGTTTGACAATAAAACAGCAGCGAATAACGTTATACTATGTCTTTAGTACTTGATCCAAATCTCAGATTAAACCGACACAGTTGGGCTCCTTTTTCCTTTAGTTTTCTAGCATGAGATGCACTGTTATCAGGAACATCTGATTCGGTACAATCAACATTGAGCTCAACCAGAAACATTATTTGCCTCTTATGAACAAACTGTTAGTGATCTCAACACTGAAACTGATAGGCATGACATTAAACTGCAAACCGCACATATTTGCGATACTCAGTAATGCAACTGAACAAGCAATCTCTTAAATATGCATGATCATTGAATATGAGCTAACATCACATCCCAGTTCGGAAAAATTGGAAAGAGGATCGACAAAAACGATAGATAACTACATATAGTACTTAGTTTACAACCAGAGATGATAAAAGAGCCAACACAGCTACAAATATAATGATATTAAGGAAGTAGTTGGACTGGAGAGGCTTATCTGGCCCCCCTCCAAGTGCTTCATACTCTGCCCTAATCTTCTGCTTCATAGCCGCTGACAACTCTCTCTGCAAATGATTCAAAATACAAGTTTGATCATTTATTTCTTCTACTTATGATTATATCTAAGGTCCAAATTTTATCACACTGTTGGAAAAGCTTCATCTTGTGTTATTAAAAGGATGCTTCAGAAGAAAAGACTGATTTGTTGTGTTTTTTTTCTTAAGCCTGCAAGTCATGAAAGTAACAAAATATAAACTTCAATTAATATGAAGACTGACATAACAAGCATGTCAACAAATCTGAAATAGTATGAAAAATATACAAGGAGAAGAAATATTTGACTAGAAAAATAAATATCTGACCTTGCCAGAGGAATACTTTGCCGCAACAAACTTCTCGGGTGCTGCCTCATCTATAGAGATGCCCTACTCAACAAATTTTCATGAGATCAGTTTTTAAGTATGGAATCATACTTTATTCTTCCTGTAATTTCAACGAAAAAAGATCATAACAAATTTCAACGGATACCTCAGGAGGATCAAATTTGGCCCCTAAATTGCTAAGTTTGGCATGAGCTTCAGCATAATCCTTGAAGAATGCATCTTGATCCTGAGCATATTTCTCAGCATAGACCTGAGAATAGGAATAATGTTAGAAATTACATCTCTTAATTTCTGATTATGAAGATGGAGTCTATGATCTGTATCCTCATTTACCTTGAAGGATGGATCATCAAATAAAGCAGCATCAGTAGGCAAAACTAGCAGATCTTCGTCTTTTCTCTCTTTGATATCCTAGGAAATCGTGATCATTAATTTTTCAGTCAACAAATGATGAATCTAGAGGCAGCCTGAAAAAAGAGATGCCTTACCTTGAAATAGCTATTATCAAACTTCAGCCATTGTGCCGTCCATGATTGTCCTCCTGGTGCTCCAGGCCCATCTTTCTGATATATGTAATAACAATCGGATCAAGTTTTGTGACAAATGAATAGCAGTAAGTAACTACAACCATCAAGCCTTGACTAGAAACAACTCGAGCAATCCTTCACTAATATTACTTACAAAATGAATACGTAAATAATATGTAGTGTCAATACTCGTTTTTGTATAAATACCGTATATTTTGTTTCTGGTTTTCCCCAACCACTGCGTTCTGGTCTAGACCTTCCAAGTGTATGTGCACCGGATAGTGCAACTATTTCCTAAAGCAACAGAATACATTTCATGCATGTTAAACATTCTATAAGCTACAGAATGTTAAAGAGATTCATATAACTTTAGCGTCAATTTTGATGCAAGTGTGAACCTGGTCATTAAGTCCCATTCTGTAGAATACATTTCGTAAATGTTCAGCAGGTGAAGGTGGTCCAGCATCTAATTGGAAAGTGAAAAAATGAATTACTAATTTGAAAGGAAGCTGGAGCAATATAAGACAGAGAAGCACAAAGTCAAGAGTGTTAAACAAGAAAAAGCATTATCCAAGCACCCGGACCAGCATAAATTGCATATACTGTATCACTTCTTTCATGTGTTTACATTAAAATGGGATGGGATCTGGATGACTGAATTTATGCAAAGACATCCTCAATTTTAATTAGATTCATGCTCGTCAATTAAGCATAAGCATTTTACCGTATCAATTATCCATTATAATAGTGGGTGTACGGACCTAAAGCGAAGTTTGTGGTGAAAAAGGTGTTAAAGATATAAGTGGAAATGAAATTCAGTTTGCAGTCAAGATTACAGGTATGCAGCTGTTGATTTTTTTGTTACAATATCAGATGCATGGAGACTTTTAAAGCACATCAACTCCTATTCCATAGCTTAAACAATAAAGCATATGCAATATTGAAGTTGATTGGACAAAAAATAATAATAAATAAATAGTTCAATTAAATACATGTGAAAATCTGTAATTTAACTGACCATTTTTTATTGATTTTCCCATATTATCATATTAATTTTAAGAAACACGACTAAAAATCTATCAGTAATATTGATTTATTTCTTTAATTATTTCAGGAGAAAAAGGATCATTTTTTTCAAGTGTAGGCTGTGACAACTGTTTCTGTTGGGAACATGGTTGATGTTACAATATCTCTTGTATTTTGATGATAACAAATCATTGTTTATCTAACATATTTTACTACAGATTCAAGATATACATCTCAAAGCAACAATCAAGATATTAAGGCTATATCAAAGACAAGATTTCAAAGATCAAAAAGATGAAGTTAATCAAGTCACTTCGCACTTCAAGAAGAAAATATACTTTACAAGAGTGATGTAATTTTGTCTTTTCTTTTAGAATCTTTGTACAAGCCTTGATCACACACACAATACACTAATCACTTAGAAAATCATAGAAAATATTCTAAGTATAATCCTAAGTCTAATCAACGAATGAATAACATTTTAAACTATTAAAAATATGTATAACATAGTTTCTGGCCGATCAAATAAATGTCTGGTCGACCAGATATAACAACCAGAAACAGAGATTAAGAAAAATCTCTGTCTGGTCGATCAGATATGGACCTGGTCGACCAAAGGAAGTTCCAGGAAGTCTTTCTGGTCGACCAGGCCTCAATCTGGTCGACCAGACAGCCATTCTAACTGTTATTTTTTTCAAATAATTTGAACGTTTTATGAACGTTTTGGCAGTTATTTTTTGAAATAATTTGAACTAAACTTGTGCCTATAAATAGGTGCTAAGTTCTGCAGTTCAAAAACAAGATACATTTCCATAAACTTTAGTTTTTCTTGAGTTCTTAACTCTATTTTTGAAGAGAAAAACTGAGTGTTATTTTCAGTTTTGTTCTTGATTAAGACTCCATTACTCTAGAACAAAAACCATTCCTATAGCCCATTGTAAGTCACTCACATCTACACATCAAGGCTTATAGGAAAAGAGAAAGAGTTGTACCATTTTGTTTCAGTTTGATAATCTCTTGAAAGAAGAGATTGTTGTGGCATTGGCAATTGAAGATTGTCAAGGTTGTACTATTTGCTTGCGGGTTGCAAGTGCTTGCGGGTTTGCAAGTGGAAATAGTGAAGAAATCTCAAGCGAGGCTTGGGGACTGGATGTAGGTCTGGAGGACCGAACCAGTATAAATCATTGTGTTTGCGTATGCAATTTTCTGTGATTGTCTACACATTGGTTTGATCTTTCTTACTCTTTGTGATATTATTTTATTAAAATTTAAAGTTTTCGCATTAGATTTCATAAACACTATTCAACCCCCATTCTAGTATTTGAGTGCCATTGCAGCGATCCTTCAATTGGTATCAGAGCAGGTTGATCAAGGATAACAATGACTACACCATCTACATCACAGTTCAAGGAAGGACATTCTACTCAAAGACCACCACTTTTCGATGGTTCCAACTACAACTACTGGAAGTGTAGGATGAAGATCTACCTTCAATCAATAGGATTCGATCTCTGGAACATAGTGGAGTCTGATTACAACAAGCCTACTACTCCATACTCTGAATGGACATTGGTAGAAATGACAAATGCGAATCTTGACGCCAAGGCAATGAATGCATTGTTTTGCGCAATGGATAAGAATGAATTCAACCGCGTGTCTACTTCCAACACCGCAAATCAAATCTGGCACACACTTGAGGTAACCCACGAAGGAACTTCTAAGGTTAAAGACTCAAAAAATTCTGTTTTAATGCACAGGTTTAAAATGTTCAAGATGAACGACAACGAGACAATTGGTGAAATGTTCACAAGGTTCACCGACATCATCAACTCCCTAATTGCGTTAGGAAAGGTCTACACACAAGTGGAGATGGTTAGGAAAATCCTCCGGGCTCTTACTTCGGATTGGGAGAAGAAGACTACCGCGATAGAGGAAGCCAACGACCTCTCCACATTGACAGTAAAAAATTTGATATGGAATTTGATGGCATACGAGGTGCAACTTGAAGATCGGAAAAAGGATAATGAAGATAAGAACAAGAAGGTTCTTGCTTTCCAAGCATCTACTGATGATGAGGATTCCGATGACGAAGAAGAGTTTGAAATAATCACACGCAAATTCAGAAAATTCTTGAAGAAAGGTAAGTTCTCTTCTAGTAAATTCAAAGATACTAACAAAGTCACTTGTTTTGGTTGTAATAAGCCAGGACACTACAAGAAAGATTGTCCCCTACAACAAAAGTTAAAGTCGAAGTCTTCTAACAATTTCAACGGGTTCACAAAGAACAAGAATGAACAAGTGAAGAACAAAAAGAAAAAGACTTTGTCGATAACATGGGATGATAGTGACCAGTCATTTTCAGATGAAGAAGAGGAAAAAGAAGATCATCAAGCGAATATGTGCTTTATGGCAAATGAATCTGATGATGATCAAGTAAGTAATCATGATGAGTTACTTGACGCATTTAACGAATTATTTTTAAAATACAAGCAACTAAATTCTTCTTTTAAAATATTAAAAAATGAAAATGAAAATTTGAATAACACTTTAGTCTCTCCTTATGCTTCACAAATAGAAGATCTTAAAGAGAAGAATAAAGAGTTATTTTCTGAAAATTACAAGTTATCTAATAACAATCAACTTCTTAAAAAAGAATGTGATTTCTTTAAAGTTCGTATTTCAAATTTGAATGATAATGTTAATAGTCTTAAAACCAAATATGAAACTATATCAATGAATGTAGGTAAATTTAACAAAGGAAAAGAGAATCTAGATAATCTACTTTCTTATCAATTACCTGCTAAGAGTAAACAAGGATTAAGATATGTTTCTAACTCCAGTAATGAGAAAATATACTCTTCTATGCAAAAAAAAAAATCATGCTTATTTATATTCTAAATTTGTGAAAAGTAATTATCATGCACATAATGATACATCTATGCATGCTAGTTCTAAGGTATTTTCACATAATGATAGAAAAATACATATGAAGAAAGTTGCATGTAAGAATATTTTAAAATCCAACTACATTTGGGTTCCTAAAAATGTATGTTTAAGTGATAGAAAGATATACTTATCAAATTACAAAAAGAATATTTGTGATTCTAAAAACTATCTTTCATATAATGTAGGTAAACCAAATTCTTATTGGGTTTGGTTTCCTAAATGCTAATCTCATGGACCCAAAAGTTAAAGGGTACCAAAACATATTTCTTTTATTTTGCAGGTACCTAATAAAAGGGAAACATGGATTTTAGATAGTGGCTGTTCCAAACACATGATCGGGAACAAGGACTTATTTTCTTCCATACAATTTAAAGATGGAGGGACCGTTACCTTCGGTGACAACAACAAGGGTCAAGTGGTAGGAATTGGAACGGTTGGTATGAACTTTAAAACTCTTATTGATAGTGTGTTATTAGTTGATGGTTTAAAGTATAATTTGCTTAGTATAAGTCAATTATGCGATAAAAACTATAAAATAGTGTTTGAAAAAGATAATTGCATGATATATAACAATGACATGACAATTTTATTGTTCAACGGTTTTAGAAAGAAAAATATTTATATAAACAAAATACTAGGGTTGAACCAGAAGTTTTGTATTAATTGTTTCATTATTTATTATCTCCCTTTCTATTCTCCTTTTTGTTAATGACAAAGGGGGAGATATATTAGAATATTAAAATATTGACAACTATTGTAATATTAAAATATTGACATGTATGCATTGTTATACAATATTAGGATTACTAATAAGTGCTATTTTTTGTGTGTTAAATTAACATGTATACATTGTTGCAGGGGGAGTAAGTATGTTTAATTTAAAGTTTTTTTTCAATATTATTTGTCATCATCAAAAAGGGGGAGATTGTTGAGAACATGGTTGATGTTACAATATCTCTTGTATTTTGATGATAACAAATCATTGTTTATCTAACATATTTTACTACAGATTCAAGATATACATCTCAAAGCAACAATCAAGATATTAAGGCTATATCAAAGACAAGATTTCAAAGAACAAAAAGATGAAGTTAATCAAGTCACTTCGCGCTTCAAGAAGAAAATATACTTTACAAGAGTGATGTAATTTTGTCTTTTCTTTTAGAATCTTTGTACAAGCCTTGATCACACACACAACACACTAATCACTTAGAAAATCATAGAAAATATTCTAAGTATAATCCTAAGTCTAATCAACGAATGAATAACAATTTAAACTATTAAAAATATGTATAACATAGTTTTTGGCCGACCAAAGAAATGTCTGGTCGATCAGATATAACAACCAGAAAAAGAGATTAAGAAAAATCTCTGTCTGGTCGACCAGATATGGACCTGGTCGACCAGAGGAAGTTCCAGGAAGTCTTTCTGGTCGACCAGGCCTCAATCTGGTCGACCAGACAGCCATTCTAACTGTCATTTTTTCAAATAATTTGATCGTTTTATGAACGTTTTGGCAGTTGTTTTTTGAAATAATTTGAACTAAACTTGTGCCTATAAATAGGTGCTAAGTTCTGCAATTCAAAAACAAGATACATTTCCATAAACTTTAGTTTTTCTTGAGTTCTTAGCTCTATTTTTGAAGAGAAAAACTGAGTGTTATTTTCAGTTTTGTTCTTGATTAAGACTCCATTACTCTAGAACAAAAACCATTCCTATAGCCCATTGTAAGTCACTCACATCTACACATCAAGGCTTATAGGAAAAGAGAAAGAGTTGTACCATTTTGTTTCAGTTTGATAATCTCTTGAAAGAAGAGATTGTTGTGGCATTGACAATTGAAGATTGTCAAGGTTGTACTGTTTGCTTGCGGGTTGCAAGTGCTTGCGGGTTTGCAAGTGGAAATAGTGGAGAAATCTCAAGCGATGCTTGGGACTGGATGTAGGTCTGGAGGACCGAACCAGTATAAATCCTTGTGTTTGCGTATGCAATTTTCTGTGATTGTCTACACATTGGTTTGATCTTTCTTACTCTTTGTGATATTATTTTATTGAAATTTAAAGTTTCCGCATTAGATTTCATAAACACTATTCAACCCCCCTTCTAGTGTTTGAGTGCCATTGCAACGATCCTTCAGTTTCGTCAAGCAAATAATGAAGTAAAGTTCCTGGAACTACATTAAAAAAACAAGTAACAACAATGCACTCATGGGAAAAGCAGATGTCAACTAAATGCACCATTCGGAAGAAGGAAAAAAAATCAGCTAATTTAGGAATATATTTTTTTCCTGGTGATCACCATGTCAATGGTGAAAAACTTGGAAAATCAGTGGGTCAACTATCAAGAGGCAAATATATGAAGAAAATAAAAACCAAATGCACAAAACACTTAATGAGGTTTAGCATCACACCAGGAAGTTTCCCCTCTTCTGGACACTGCTCAGGTCCAGTAACATCTACTCTTCCATACTTCATGGGAATCTTGGGGCCGCCAGCCTCCTGAGAAATAACAATAACTCAATTATGAATAATTAAACAATTCTAAACTTATCCTAAGTTAATATAATGAATACGCATATAAACAGAAAAGGAAAGTGGACCTCCACAGCTGTAGCACTTGCTAACTGGAATAGATCAGCATAAGTAACACCTGAGTACTTGTCCTTGATAGGTTGAATAAGCTTTAAAGCATTCACAAGGCCTGTTACCATTATCAAGATCTTTCAATATTACCAAGCAATGAGATTGTGTAGTAAAATGCTACTGAGGATATACATTACCAGCATTGGCTGCATGTTTAAGTTCAACTTCAAATCGTAGACTTCCATTAGCTCCTCCTCTTTTTGGCCATTCTTCAATATTTTTGTCATATGTACCCGCATCATGCCACCCTAAGCGGATCTGCCAGCAGGAATCAAGCAGATGATACACTCATCAAGTTTTGCACTCAGTTATACTTCATCTAAGAAGATTCAGATCAAGTTTGACATTACTAAACAAGAATAGAATGATTCCCTAACTATTTCATGCTTTTAACCAAAAGAAAACTACTACTTTTTTCCTAAAAAGTATTTTTATACCAACACCTTTGTAGTGAGAAACGTTAACCTAGCTTTTTACCATGTTGATAGATTACATAATTTGTTGTCGAAATTTTAGGATGACATATCGGTACATATTTTGTTGTTGAAATTTTAGGATGAAATATTGGTTAACTGGTGTAGATTCATGCACTATTGTTAGAGTGGATTTAATGATCCAATAAAGAAAGCAATATGTTAATAATATTTCAAAAATCTACAGTCCTCATGCTAAGTTAATATAAATGAAATGAGAGAAGGGCAAGGTGGAAACTGTAAGAAAGCTACTAGTCAGTCACAATTTATTTCGCTAGAAATGCCTTCTTTGCAACCCCCTGTCTAAGGGTTGATGCACTAATCATTGACATCCATACAGTCCTCATTCGCAAACTTTGTGAATCATCTGGCAAATGATGCTCATGTCATTAACCACCATAGCTCCAAAATTATGTTCTATGTTGATCACACCCAACCCGCACGCAACAGAGACCACCTCATTCTTGATTGTCTTACACATGCACAAGATATTCTCAGAGACCATTCTCATTTTTGTTTGGGTAAAACTTGATTTGAGAAAAGCTTCAAAGTTGATTGGAAATTGTTGATAAAGCTTTTGAGCGATAGGAACTTTGGACCAAATGGATATATAGATATCTCTTTGCTTCTTCTCCTCTACATCAGTAGCATCTCCAATACAATCAAATGTCATCATCGTCTCTGACAAGGAGATTAAGTATCTTCCTAGCTCTTCAATTTAGCGTTGCATCAGATGTATTTTACAACATTCTTACCAAACTAGTGACGATGCTCTCATCCAAACTAGTTGAAACCTTCCGGTCTTCTATTCATCAACATGTTGATGACGCTCTTTTAACTTCATTGGACACAACCTCCATAGTCAACTTGAAATTTCTCCAATATTCATATGAGTTGCTCTTTGAGCTCCATGCACTTTTTGCTAGTAACTCATATACATCATTCCTGCCAATTCCACCATGTAGCCACCTCTCACAATAATGGGATTATTTCCTTAATTGGGATCCATGTGAAGCCTACCACCATAAATTAAGAGCATGTATGGAAACTTTGGACTAAATCTAGTTTGGTAAATTTAATGGATAATAATCTACTTTCAATAATAGTGTTTGGCAAATGGGTGGATTATAATCCATCTTTGTTGTTAAAATTGATCAAAAAAGACATAGGATTGGTAGTGTACAATTGTTTTTTACTTGGTCAAACCTTATGGCTTATAATCCACACACACCACCACCACAACAACAACAACAAAATTATAGTGTACCATAGCCTTTGTTTTTTGGATGGACTGTAAGCCAAAAAAAAGTCATTTGCCAAACATCTCAAGGTGGCTTATAAGCCACAAAAACAACTTGTAACTTGTAAGCTACTCGGACTATTTGCCAAACATGTTCTAAATTGAATTGGCACCTCCTTAGATAGCGAGTGGTCATTATTTTGCTTGTCGAAAAGGATTGTCTCTCAGGAGGTGGACTAGTTTCCACTTTCTAAATTCCAGCCTACATCATGTCTTGCTTTTCCTTTCTGAATTGGCTGGTCAAGATATCGGACGAATGTGGATACCTATTTGAGAAAGATGAGCATAGTGTGGCAGGTGGTCTTTGACTAATTGACAAAAATTATGTGTATGAAGATGGTGTGCATTGGAGTGCACAATCTTCACCAAGTCTATCGTGCTTGAGCAAGATGACGACAGAAATTTGTCAATGACTATACTGCCTCGTAGCCATTATCGTTATCGCAAAACTCTGACCCCATTGACAAGGTTACCATTCCTATTTTTTAGTATGAAACTTTTTTGAAGCCTCTTATATCAATTGTGGAGTACGGGTACATAAGAATAATGAAGCATCCATATTTATAAATGTCTGTTGTATCATATTCCATCATCATCCAGTCATGTTTGTATCATATTCCATCATCATCCATATTTATAAATGTCTGTTGTATTATACTCCATCATCATCCAGTCAAGTTTCCCACAATGATGAGTTATATCTAATCCAATTGTGACAATACACTCACAAATCCTCACATACATGTCAAGAATGCAGAAATCTCAAGACATAGATACATAGTGGTGTCCTAGAATCTAGATGGAAAATTTACATTGAACAACCCATGTTTCCATTTATAATCATTTTGAAACTCCAGTTGCATAGAAATTTCCATTGGCAAATTATTGCTGTTAGTGAAGGTTGCATCTGTCAGCTATTGCTCTTGAACGGGAGCTCTGTTTCGGAAAAATCTTTCAGGAATATCAGGTTTCATTTGAGAATGCAGGCAATTTGACTCCTTGGTTTATATTTTCCCTCGGAATGACTACACTCTCCTAGTGCTAACCAATCTATTGTAAGTACTAAGTAGGGATGAAATATTGCTATATGCTAGTTGTGCAGCATATATGTATGTGATGTAAGCTCTATTTTGGAATATGGGGGTCATGATGAAGTTAGTGTGATGAGAAGGTAGAGTTTTCCATTATGAAAAATCTCCCCCTCTCCACACCCAAAAATGCCCTTTTAGCAAAAGAGAGGTTCCTTATTAACTCTGCCTTCTTTGAGGAATAAAAAGCTACCCTTTCTACCCTCGAACACTATTCGATAATCTTTATCAATTAGTAGTTGATATAACAATAACTATCTCTGGATCATGGCAAAATAGGGATCCGTTAATTAGTGTGCCTACCAAAGGTTCTTCTCTCCTAGGTGCAGAAAATAGTCAGTAGACAATAACTATTGGGTTGTTTTCTTCATACTTCTATTTAGGCCCAGTTTACTAGCTTCTGGTTATTTTCTAAAGATGCAGCCAATAATGGTGTTTAATAAAAAAAAATTACATGTTTATTGAAATTGCTTCTGCTTTATAAATAGCGTTTTTGGAAACAAATTAAGGATGCTTTTAGTAGTAACCTGAGGGTACTTTTAAAAGGAGCTTCTATTTTTACATATATCATTTAGAACATGAAAATATTTTTTTACCACCAACAAACATGGATATAGAATTAGGTGCATTTTGGTAATTTCACTTACAATAATCCTCAAGCACAGTTTTACCAAACACCTCAATTGTTTTTGGAAACAGCTTTTGATATGTGATTACCAATCAGCTATCTTTAGCGGTTTACATAAGTTGCTTATGTAACCAACTTATAGCAAGCTCCAATAATACCAAAGTGGCCCATAATCTCTAGAGCTAACAAGATGGAAATGTCACTATATAGATAACTTCTACTCAAGGGTGAACTTTGCATACAAATCCGATCGTTGTCCGAATGCTCGTCCTTTTGGAGGACATAAATTCTCCTTGAACAATCTAATATATGAAATTCCGCCTAATATAGCGCATTAAAGATCCTTCGTAGTTCAGCCCTTTTAACAAAGGAATCAAAGCAAAAAGATTACCATAATAGGGTGACAAAATTTCTCTTTAAGCAGCTCCTTAATGTCCTCCCTCGCACTCTTCAACTGGCTCACATCCGATGCCGCACACGTGGCGTACATCGCCCCGTTCAGTGAGCTCGAACTCCGCCCTCGCACCTCCAATCTCTGACAAAACAACGAAATCAGGTCACCAACCATTAAAATCTCCGACCGTTAGACCTATTAACGAGTTAGATTCCAACCTCAAATCTCCGGAGAGGATTGAAAGAGATGGAGGAAAAAGACCGCCGGAGACCGAGAGGCAGAGCGGAGATGGATCGGGTCACCGCCGCGCGCTTCGACGAGGAGGGGATTAACGAAGCGCCGATGGCCGTGGAGGGGGAGCACGATAAGCGCGCCGCCATCGCGAGAGACGGAGATTTGAGAGCAGAGAGAAAGGACGCGCCTTTGAGATTTCTGGGTTTTCTTTTTTTTTTGGTAATTTGGGGAATTTTAGGGGTTAGGGTTGAGCTTCGTTTGGTTTGGCCTTTTGTTCGGTCAAGAGGCGGCGGCAGCAGCAGCAGCAGCAAATCCTCAGTGGCTTATCGATACGTGACAGGTGGCCCTTGAGTTTCGTAATGGTGGGTTGGTGGCCATTTTCTTTTTTGGGTTTTTTTTTTAAGGACGGATCAGAGACTTTGGGTTCCTCAGGATTTGGACGCATGCGTTCAACGAACGGCCAACTTTGACGAGGGACGGTAGGAGGGCCAAGGAATGGAACAGCTCCATGGGACTGATGACATGGCAGGTCCAGTTGGACAATGTTAATGAGCTAAAAATATTAATTATCGTAGAGTAATGATAACTAGCTTGGAAAACGTCAATGAACTGAAAATATTAAGGGAAAATCTTGTTTTAACCCAAAGTTTTACTCCAACTTATTTTTAAACCCATCTTCTTTCATTATTATCCATACACCCAAAATACAACACCCACTTATTTATAAACCCAGTATCACTTATTTATAAACCCAAAGTATCAAATACACCATATTTCTG
>BQKN01065781.1:272339-301979 GCA_022839385.1 Asparagus kiusianus | reverse complement strand
TGTCGCAGCCATCAAGATCAATCATCTCAGAAATGAGGTCGTGTTTGCGGTGATCGTGGAAGTCGTTTGATTGTGACTTCCGTTATCGAGGCTTGTTTTAATCAGCTATCCATTGTGATTTTTAGACAGCCTACAAATATACACACACATTTTATTGGTTTCTTCGTATATATATATAGTTATATATATATACATAAGTTTTGTTTTCTATGCATATATAGTTATATATATACATACATGTGTTTTTGAGTTTTCATGTTTATAATATAAAATCACATATTTCATATTTACTATTGTGTTTTTGAAAACATTGCATAGAATATGCAATTTTGTGAAAATTCTGTATTCTTAGTTTTTGGACTTAACAATAATCATATACATATTTTATTAAGTCTATATAATCATTGTGCAAAGTTTCAAAACATGGTTTAGCCTAAATGTCAAAATTCACATGTTTACATTTTCGTGTTTTGGACTATTTTTGCAAAATGATGATTTTTCACAAATGGGAAATGCAATTTAGAAAATTCTTTTTGTAACATGTTCATTTACATGTTTATATACATTTCCCAAAGTTTCATATTTTTTGGACTTCATTTGTTATTTTTAATAAATTTCCAAAAGTCAAAAAATCTGTTTTCAAAACCTGTTTTTCTGTAGTATCAGATTTCGGTCGACCGCACCGGTCGACCGCTCATATGTTCAGTCGACAGTGGGCAGCAGAGAGTTTGTCGGTCGACCGGTGCGGTCGACCGAGAGCTCAAAATTTCCATCGGTCGACCGCACCGGTTGACCGACGAAGTTCTGCTTGTATTCTCAGTTTCAGATCTGGATCGCGATCGACCGCGAATTTTTTCGATCGACCGCCGCTCTGTCAGTTCTGTTTCCAACGGCTATTTTTGTTACCGTTACTGGGGCTATTTTTGTCATTTTGTTTGTGGTTTTTGGCTGAGGTTCTTGGAGGCTATATATATACCCCATTAACCTCAGTTCTTATAAAATGCTAAGAAGTTTTTAAAACAAGGTTTTAAAAAGAGTTTAAGCTTGTTTAAGGGTTTGGTTTAAAGCTGTTTTGGTTTTCACAAGTGGAGGAGATCATCTTCTTGTTTGGGCTCAAATCTCCATCTCTCCATCTTAATCTAGAGAAGTTTTTCTAAACTCAACTCTAGCTTTCATTTATTACTTGTAAATTATCATTTCTATTAAAGCTAGTTTTATATTGAGTTTAGATTTGATTTTATCTCATTGTTACACACACCCACTTGAGCTTATTGTATTTGCATACATAGTATATTAGGGTTGTGAGAGATTGTAACATTGAGTTGTGCTTAATTGAGTTCTCATCTATTGTAGAGAACAAATTTATATTTGTTACATTGTGAGTGGTGTAAGGTTTTCGGTGAGCTAGAAAACTGAGTGTGTTGTGAAGTTTTCGGTGAACTAGAAAACCGAATGTGAGGAGTGACGTTGATCGGTGAGCATTGAAAATCGACACTGTGTGGTTGTAAACGTTATTCGGGTGAGCGTAGAAAACCCGGTTGTGATAGTGGATTTCTCCCCGAGAATGGGGAGCGGAGACGTAGGACGGAAGGTCCGAACTCCGTGATCATATCTTGTGTTTGAGTGTGCTTTGGCGTTTATTTATACTTGTGTTTATATTTCTTGTCGCCATTGTCATTAGCTCATTATTTATATGATCCACTATCTAGTTCATATTGTTTACCCTTGTGTTAGTTTACATATCCTTGCATATATCATATTGTATATCTCTTTGGTAGGATATATTATCTTGTGTTAGTTTATATATCCTTGCATATATATTTTTATCATATAGGATATATCTCTTTGTTGTTCATATTGCTTACCCTAGCTTACATATCTTGTTGTATTTCATACTTGCTAGGATAAATTGTTAATTAATTTTAATTAGCATTTAATCGGATTAGATTAGCATAAGACCCTAATCACCCCCCTCTAGGGTCTAACAGGCTGTACCCTTTCGCCACGAGCCTGACCTTATATTTGTTTACCTTCCCTTTTTCATTGAGTTTTGTTTTAAAAACCCATTTTACTCTAATTGTCTTCACCCGGTGGTAGCTCAGTGAGTTCCCACGTGTCATTCTTCCCAATAGCTTCAATCTCAGCGTCCATGGCTTGTCTCCATGTTCTACTCTTCACTGCCTCTTCATATGTTAATGAGTCACTATCAGAGAAAAGAGATAGGTGAGCCATATCAATATTTTCTTCATCGGAGAGACCCTGCCCACTTACATAATCTTGCATCCACCCTGTTGGTCGTTGAACTCGTCCTGCAGGAGAAGGGTTGTCATCATTTGAGGATTCTTCGCTTTTGGTTGAGCTATTTTGAACTGAACCATTACTGCCCTGTCAGTTTCAGGAGTGGCTTCAGGAGTGGCAGCTTTAGGAATGACATTTGCTTCAAGATCCTCTCCATGACCATCTGTATCTGCAGTTACATCTTCTTCCCACACCAAATCGGTAATGATAGTCTCCTTGTGATTAACACTCCAATCCCATCCTTTATCTTCCTCAAACACGACATCTTGGCTCACAATTATTTTTTGAGAGATAGGATCAAATAACCTGTAAGCTTTGGACTCTTCACTTACCTTGAGTAAAATGCACTTCAGACTTTTGTCATCAAGTTCTACCCTCTTGTTATCAGGTACATGGACGTGAGCAATGCATCCAAAAATCCTAAAGTGATTTACGGAAGGCTTGAAACCACTCCAGGCTTCTTCTGGTGTCTTGTTTCTCACGGCAAGAAGTTGGGCTTTTGTTTAAGACATGTACTGTTTAGTTCACTGCTTCATGCTTCAGGCCAAAAACTCTTCGGAATTTGTTTTTATGATAACATACTACACACCATATTCATGATAGTGCGATTCTTTCGTTCCGCAACCCCGTTCTGTTGGGGTGTATACGCAGCTGTTAACTGCCTCTGTATGCCATGCTCGTCACAGAAGAGAGTAAACTCTCCCCCACGATCAATTCGAAGAGTCCGTATGAGTACCCCGGTTTCTTTCTCAACCATAGCTTTGAAGGATTTAAAGGTAGCAAATGCTTCTGATTTAGCAACCAAGAAATAAACCCAATTTTTTTCTGCTAAAGTCATCAATAAACGTAATAAGGTATCTCTTTTTGCTATTTGAAATTGGACTTATTGGCCCACAGATATCTGAGTGTACTAACTGAAGAATTCCTAACGCTCTGTGTCTGCTCTCCTTTGGAAAAAGGTCATGATGTTGTTTTTCTATCAAGCAATCTTCGCAGATCTTCGATGGAGCTTTCAACTGAGGCAATCCATTCACCATATTCTTTTGTTGAATTACTTTGAGACCATTCCAACTTAAGTGACCATAACGACAATGCCAAAGATATGTTTGATCTCTGCTCATAGAGGAGAAACAACTTTCTTCGTTTAGTAGTGGGTAGCGACCAATCACAACAAACATTATGTTGGATGCCATCTCGGTTTCAATGATCAAACCCTTTTTAGGGTGATAGATTTTGCACTTTCCATGTTGCATAAGTACTATGAGACATTTCTCTTGCAACTGACCAATACTTAATAGGTTATTTTTAAGCTCGGGCACCAAGAAAACTCTAGTAATTACCTGCTTGATTCCATGTATCTCCATTCGTATGTTTCCCTTCCCTTGCACAGTAAGACTTGTATCGTTGCCCAGCTTCACCGTTTCTCGAAAGGTGTCATCAAATTGTGAGAACAACTCTCTTTTCCCACACATATGATTACTGCACCCAGAGTCAAGGAACCACAAATGATTTATTCCAGTCTCTTTGTCATCTACATATGCCATTAAAAGCATCTCCTCATTGGTCTCAACAAAGTTAGCCTTTGTGTCCCTTGTTTTTTTGGACATTCCCACTGAAAATGACCGAGTTCGTGACAATTATAACATTCTAGGGTAGATTTATCAGACACAAACCTACCCCTTCCTCTTCCTCTTCCTCGATAAGAACCCCTACCACCTCCTCTTCCTCCAGGCTGAAATCCGTGAGTAATCTGAAGGGCTTGTTCATTTATAGCGTGACGACTGATCCGCTGCTCATGCACCAAGAGACTACTTTGAAGCTGATCTATAGATAGAGTATCCAAATCATTTGATTCCTTAATCGAGCATACAACATAGTCGTACTGTGGTGTCATAGATCTCATGATCTTCTCGATGATCACCACATCCTCCATTTTCTCGCTGTGCCTTCTCATCTTATTAGCTATGACAAGGGTTCTGGCAAAGTAGCCATTCACTGATTCCCTCGCTTTCATTTGCAGCACTTCAAATTCCTGACGAAGATCTTAGAGTTGTGCACGCTTGACCCGTATTGTCCCCTGGTACTTCTGCTTCAAGGAGTCCCAAATATCCTTTGCTATGTCTTTCTTCAAGATCGTCTCTAGAATGGATCGATCAATGGCTTGGAATAGATAGTTCTTAGCCTTCAAGTCTTTTAACTTTTGATCCTCAATTATCTTCCTTTGTTTCGCGGTGAGATCTAACCCTTCTACTGCTGTAGAGATCCAGGTTTCTATCACACTCCAATATTCCTTTGAACGCAGAAAATTCTCCATAAGCATACTCCAGTGATCATAGTGTCCATCGAACCTTGGAATAGTAGGTTGGAGAAAGTTGCTCTCACTTGCCATGATGTTGATTCCTGCTCTGATACCAAATGTTGAAATCAACGTAAGAAAGCTTGAAATCACACAATTTTGGGAGAATTTCTTACTTTATTGAATAGCAAACATAGCTAATATATAGTAGTACATCTAACAGAAAAGAGATTATCAATCCACTATTTTAGAGGCCTATAATCGTGGGTTATGATTAGACTAAATCAAAACAGAAAACAACTTATCCCATGACTGGACTAAATCAAAACAGAAAATAACTTTAACAGAATACTCATGCACATTCTCATGTTTAGGTGCAATTAGAGAATTAAGTAGGATTATCTTTAAGATGGGTATATCTGGAATTTATTTTATTATTTTCATTCTCACTAAAGTGAGAATATTAATTCATTGATAACTCATTAGGAATAGCAATTACCACATAAAGTGTGGATGGATGATAAGTGGGAATGATATTTCTAGTATCCCAAAACATATCATGTTTAGTAAGCATGAATAAGAAGTTAGAATTATATTCCATTCCCACTCATTCCCATGTAACAAACGATGTGTAAGGTCTCTCATGAAATCCAAACCCATAAGCTTTACCCCATGGATTTGCTTTATCCTTTTTCTTTCCTATCCGACATTGCTTTTTTTCCCTATATCAGTTTTTTTCTTCTTGTGAGCAACGATGTCTTGCTGTTGTTCCGTTATTGAAGCAGACTTCATCACCTCTTAACACCAATATCAATCTTTGTGAAACTAAATCCAAAAAATTATTTGTTCTTACGTGAGGGTAGCAGATGAGTGGACTATTGGGAGGGAATGGAAAAAAGAAGAAGAAATCAAATTTAGAAATCCCCAAATTGACCTTCATTATTGTGTTCCAACCAGGAATATAGAAAACTTGCTAAATTTATAAAAGTTATTACACATAAGTTGTTCCACATTATGGCCCAATATTTAGAGTCGAAACAGAATTATTCTTAATTTCACATGACCTTCCCCGAGCTTTGGGGAGTTTTCACATAACTTCTCATGAACTTTGTTTATGTCACTAAGCTCTCCAAATATTGGTGTGTCTCATAAAATCTCCCTAGGCTTTAACATTTTCTCATAAGATCTCTGTAACTATAATTTGCAAATAACTCAAATGTCGTTAAAAGAAAAAATATCCCAAAATTTAGGAGGAGTATGTCGTCGATAAATAAAAAATGACAAAATCTGAGATTTTTCTCTTAAGAACATTTTAGTTATTGGCAAATTACATGTAAAGAGTGATGGAGGAGGAGGAGGATATGATGGAGAAGGAGGAGGAGGAGGAGGAGGAGGCCATAGGATCAAAGGCCGTAAATTTTTTATGCTCTGATACCATATAAAAAACTTTAAGAGAAGAAAATAATTTGTTCTCTGGCGATTGTTACTGAGTTGTATCCTTTCACTTTACATAAGTTCACATGGGGATTATAAAGTCTCTTTTATAGGTATGCAACAGATTAGGATGGGATTTGAATTCAAATCCTTATCCAAAAACTCTAACATAAGCTATTTATATGATCTTCTCTCTATCAAAAGATAACGGAAGATATTCAAGTGGAATTATCCTTAACATGGGTTTATGTCAAATTAACCCTTTAAGAAATAAGAGTTTTCCTATGATTAATCCCTTAAAATCTTTCATATTTTAAAATTAGTCCCTCATTGAAATTGCTATTAATCCCCTAGTTCTTGAGTTATTATGAACGAGTCCCTCAAGTCACTGAAGTTGCTATTAGATCCTTTACTTCTCATGGGTTGCTTCTGCTTCCAATTAATCCATACACTTGCTATTTCAACTATAGAATAGAGAGATTAATCTCAAATAACTTAAGAATCTAGGACCTAATAGCAAATTCAATGGCTTGAGAGACTAATTTGAAAATTACTTACGAGTGATCTAATAAGAATTTTAATAATTCAAGGGATAATTTTCCAAAACATGAAAGATTTAAGGTACTAATACGAAAAAAACCAAGAAAATATAAGTCTATGAACAATAATTTATGATTCTAAGAAATCAATAGACTCCATGGAGTACATTTTGATAAATTGCTGTGTAAACACATCGGATGGCACATCTAAGGGTCAATTTGATAACTCAGCATGATCCAAAACTAGCCTAAAATAGGGGTTGGTTATTGTTAGGGATTCGTCCTATCGACAACCTGTCAAATGAACCCTCTCACGGAACATGCCCTTTGGATCTTGTGTTGAAAGAAGGCAAGAAAAAATCACAGCAAATAAAAGAAAACTTTATAAGGAAAAAATAAATGAGAGAACACCAAAACTTTAACAATGTTCGGCAACTTGCCTACGTCCTCAGGAGCCACACAAAAAATTTTCTTTGAACATTAAAGAAGATTACAAAGCTTGCAAGAGATGATCTCAAACTCCTTGAGATCACTAAAAAAAAGAACTCTCTTTTTATTTCTCAAGGTGCGAGATTTTTCTCTGAAAAATTGCTGCTCAAGGCGCTGAAAAAATCACTGCCAAAAAACGCTCTGGAGATCACTCTGGAAAAACTCGTGTTTAAGTGGCGGCCAAGGCTCCCTATTTATAGGGAAACCCTAGGTCAAAACAGATTAGGATTCTGTTTTCTACAAGTTCGCCTGACTGCGAAGCTCGCCTGTATGACTTATGTTCGTCAGAACATAGTCAAGCTCGCCTGAACTGCTTTGCCTGCACTTGGAGCTTGCTTATACTTGGAGCTCGCCTGCACTTGGAATTTGCTTGAACCTTCAAAGCCCGCCTGATCTTCCAAAGCTCGCCTGAACTATAGGTTCGCCTGAACTATAGGTTCGCCTGAACTTAGCTTCGAGTTTCGCCTAAACTTCCAAGTTTACCTGAACTATCAAGTTTGCCTGAACTATCAAGTTCGCCTGATTTCTTAACTTAGAGAAATCTTTGCTTTGCATGTTTGTTCTAAGGTTTAGGTCTACACCCGAAACCAACAATCTCCCACTTGGAGACCAAACCTTCGTCAACAAGCTCTCTTCAACTTAGCAAGCACCTTCTCCTACCCGGAGAATCTCTTTCTTCAATTTAATATCTTTCTCATAATGTGGCTCCGCCCTCATCTCCTACGTATGAAGACTAACTAAAGTTGTGCACAACTCCAGTTTCTAAATGGTCACTGCCTTTGTCAACATATCTGTAGGATTTTGGCTCTCTAAAATCTTCTCTAATAGTAATTTCCCATCCTCTATCAAGGAGCGTATGAAATAGTAACGTACGTCGATGTGCTTCGTTCTGGCATGATATACTGGGTTATTAGCAAGGAGTATGGCACTCTGGCTATCATAATAAAGAGCTTTGTTCCCCGTTTTAGACCCAACTCTTCCAGACATTCGGTTAACTAAATTATCTCCTTGCTAGCTTCAGTTACTGCGACATACTCTGCCTCAGTCGTGGAAAATGTTACTATCTTTTGCAAATGTAGGACCCAGCTCACTATTGTCAACCCGAATGTATAAACATATCCCGTGCTACTTTGCCTCGTATCATGATCACCGATGAAATTTGCATCCCGTATCCCTGCAGTACCAACTCCTTTCTCCCAAAACACAGTGACATATCCGTAGTCCTTCTTAAGTAGCGTAATATCCACTTCACAGCCTCCCAATGTTGCTTCCCTTGGTTGTTTGCAAACTTGCTCATAACTCTCACTGCATGGGTGATATCCGGACTCGTGTAAACTATTGCGTACATAAGACTACCATTGTACCATTGTCTTGGAGTATGTTTCAAACCATACAAGCTCTTCTTGAGCCTGCACATTATCTCTTCTTTACATTTCTTAATGAAACCAACAGGTTGCTTCGTGTAGATTTCTTCATCAAAATCACCATGAAAAAAGGCAATCTTCATATCTAATTGCTCAAGGTAGAGATTTTCAGCAACTACTAAGCTTAACACCACCTTGATGGTTGTAAGCTTCACAATGAGGAAAAATATCTCCGTATAATCCACTCCTTTCCGCTGTTAGAATCATTTCACAACTAATCTGGCCTTATATCTCTTGTTTTCATCACTCTCATACTTGACCAGGTAAACCTACTTGTTATGTATGACTTTTTCTATGCAGGTAGTTGGGCTAACTCTCATGTATCATTCGAGTGGAGAGAATCCATCTCTTCTTGCATCACATGCTCCCACTGTTGAGATTCACTCACTTGCATAGCCTCCTCATAACACTCCGGTTCTCCGCTATCTGTCAAAAGAAAATAATCTAGTGATGAGAGATATCTAGAATTTGGCTTGGGTATCCTGGATGACCTCCTAAGCTCCTCGTTCTGTGTAGTCATCTCTGCATCTGGAGTCTCATTTGTTCTTCGGTCAGAACTGACATTGTCTCCCCCATCTGAAAGTTCCTCCAAATCCATGTACTTGGATGCACCTGCATCCTTAGTGTTGTTCTCACTGCTTTGGTTATCCTTTATATTATCCTTGTCCTTGTACATTACCTCTTCATTGAATATGACGTCTCGGCTCCTTATGATTTTCCTATTCTTCTCATCCCAAAGACGATATCCAAACTCATTAATATCATATACAATAAATGTACACTTCTGTGACTTAGCTTTTAGCTTGTCTCTGATATGGTCACTGATATGAACATATGCCATATAACCAAAGACTCTCAAATGTGAGAGATTAACCTTTTTGCTACTCTAAACCTCATATGGAATCCTAAAGTCTAATAAAACTCATGGCCCATGATTAATTAAGTAAGCTACTGTATGCACCGCATCCGTCCAAAATATTTTTGGCAGACCTGCATGTAGACTCATGCTCCTTGCACGCTCTGTTAATGTTCTGTTCATTCTCTCTGCAGCACTGTTCTGTTGCGGTGTCCCTAGAGTAGCTCTCGCTAAACGAATCTTATTCAGAGCATAGAACTTCTCAGACACTTTACTTTTAGATCTGTATCTCAGACACTTTACTTTTAGATCTGTCTCATTTTCTATCATGGCTTTCCACTTCTTGAAGATTCCAAACACTTCTGACTTGTGCTTCATGAAGTATACTCACACTTTTCTCGAGTGATCATCGATAAAGATGACCTAGTACATTGAACCATCAAGAAAAGACACGCTTCTCTGGACCACATACATCTGTATAAACAAGCTCTAGCTTGTGAGCTTTAGGTGGTCTTCCACTCTTCTGAAAGCTAAGCCTCTTCTACTTCCCATAGATACAGTCTTCAAAAACACCAACTTCAACTAAATTGATATCGGTTAGCTTTCCTTGAGAGTGTAGAATCTTCATACCCTTCTCGCTCATATGTTACAATCTATTGTGCCATAGATCTGTACTCTCCTTGCCCACTGTAATTGTGAGGGTGTCACTTGCATGTGAAGTTAGGTAGAGTGTTCCGGTCTTGTTGCCACGGGCAACCACTATAGTATCGTTAGAGATTTTCCGTGAATCCCCAAAAAATATTGTAACATAGCATTCTGCTCCAAGCCGGCCAACCAAAACAAGATTCCTCTTTAGCTTTGGTACATGTTTGACATTCATCAGATTCCACTTAGAGCCCCTTCATCTATATATCTGCACATCATCTCTTCCAACAATACTACAAGGCTCGTTGTCCCCCTAAGTATACTTTCCAAAGTCCCCTGCTACATAGTTTCACAGAAGCTTCCTATTAGTAGTGGCGTGAAATGAGGCTCCCGAATCAATAACCCATGAATCAGAATCACTATCCATAGCAAGGATCAATGCATCTTGCACGATATGAGCCTCCTGCTCAATGCATCTCACCTTTTATTCTGGTTACCCTTATTTCGGCTTCGGCCTCTCTGCTCGAGATTTAGGGTTAAACCTGAACCCTCTGATTCAGACGATTTTCTTCTAACCTCCTCGGATAGAATAATGCTGACAACCTTGTTCAGCTTTAATTTTCCTTCCCTGTCGAGTTACTAATTTTGGTCACGCAACCTGCCTAACTATCTGACAGCTGCAATAGTATCAATAGGACTTGTACTTCATCATCAAACATGATATCGACTGAGATGAGTTAATCAACAATCGTGTTGAACTCACCGAGATGCATCATGAAGGAACATCCTTCTGCCATCTTGAGGTTGAAGAGCATTTTAAAGAAACGCACCTTGTTTGTAGCTAACGATTGCTCGTACATCTTCGCGAGCGCTTTAATAAGCCACACTGTCGCCTTCTCCTTCAATATATTATGAGTAACAAATTTGGCGAGTGACAATCGGATCTGCCCTAGTGTAGGCGTCAAAAATTACCTATAGGGTATCACACATAGCGCAAGATAAAGAGAAGGTGATAAACGTCATTGTCTAAGTTAAAAAGGATCATCTAACAAAGATCAACTAAGGAATGTACAAGAAGCACATCACACAAAGTTTCGAGGCACAAAACGTGTCTCAGAAACTATAAGAAGACTTATAGTTTCGAAGACAGTTGTGGCTGTCTCAGAAACTATAAAGGCAAAGCATAGTCTCCGAAACACTTACGGCTGTCTCGGAAGCTATGAAGGCAAATCATAATTTTCAATACACTTGCGACTGTCTTGGAAACTAGAGTAGACTTTGTGACGATTTTCTTGAGTTTTGGGCGATCCACGTGGCTTCATAACTGCTGGGGATCATCCATAATCGTTGGAGAGATGTTACAAGCAAAAATCATGCCTATAACTAATAGAATAATGGTAATTAAACGTGGTTGAAGTAGTTACAAAACTACCAGAAACGGGCACTATTTCTGAGACGGCTACGAGTGTCTCGGAAACAACGGTTTTTGACACAGTTTCTTATCAACTTCAGACTTCAGTTACGGTTCTTATGGGTTATAAATACCTTTCTATGACCATTACTGAGGAGGGGAGCAGGACAGAGCATGAGGGGGCATTATTGAGCAGAATAGAGCAGAGATTTGAGCGTTCTAAGCAAGAAAGAGAGAGAGAATCTTCATCACGTGCAAGCCTTTCAGAGCTCTTACGATTCCTTAAGATCTAAGCTTTGACTTGATCTTGAGAAGAGTGTTTTATCTTACTTTGCTAAGATATTCATTTCTGTCTTTGTTTCTAAAATGAAACATCGACCTTAAGACTTCTTTACGGTT
Source organism: Asparagus kiusianus (assembly GCA_022839385.1). NCBI lineage: Eukaryota > Viridiplantae > Streptophyta > Magnoliopsida > Asparagales > Asparagaceae > Asparagus > Asparagus kiusianus. Next base: position 290,188 of record BQKN01065781.1, on the reverse strand, counting down.
CAACTTGGATCTGTGATTCGGTCGTCCACAGGCTAACGCATCCCCGACACAGGCAAAGATCCAACGTAAGCAACGAACGATAATTGTTCCCGCGTGTGTTTCTAGAAAGTTGTTTGTTTATAACGAGAAGTCTTATAAAAAGATTTGTTTTTCAGAATTCATTATATTCGATAAACGAGGTGCAATGAGTTTAATAAATAAACTAATTTCCAACACAAACACCTAGAGCCTTCCGATCCAATATTTTCCAGTCTCCGTCGGTCTCATTTTTCTTCTTTCCTTTGCTTTACCCATCAACTGACGGTAAAGATCTTCCTGGTACAATTAGTCCTCCATCTGCGACTTCTAGTAGGCGAAGTCTGATCCGTAAAACTTCTCAATCTTTGATTTGCCTTTTTCTGCCATAGCTCTCACACATATCTTTTCTGAACGATGATCTGATACTAGTTGTTGGGGATTCGTCCTATCAACAACCTATCAAATGAACCCTCTCGCGGAACGTGCCCTCCGGATCTTGTGTTAAAAGAAGGAAAGAAGAAATTACAGCAAATAAAAGAAAACTTTGCAATGAAAAAAATAGAAGAGAGAACACCAAAATTTTAACGAGGTTCGACAACTTGCCTACGTCCTCGGGAGCCACACAAAAAATTTCCTTTGAATATTAAAGAAGATTATAAAGCTTGCAAGAGATGATCTCAAACTCTTTGAGATCACTAAAAAAAGAACTCTCTTTTTATTTCTCAAGGCGTAAGATTTTTCTCTAAAAAATTACCGCCAAAAAATGCTCTGGAGTTCGTGTTGTGCGTGGCGGAAGCTTCTCGGAACGACACGAACAATCCAAAAGATAAATTACAACTAATAAGCCAAACACAATACCACAGTAAGACAACGAGTTTAACATGGTTCGGCAAGTTGCTTACGTCCACATGACAAGGAGGGGGGAGTTCTTACTATTAGAAATCAAGAGAATACAAATAGAGTTACAAATCTCACCGATCAAACCCTAAAATAAAACTCTAGATCTCTCACATATCTCCCACAATTGGATACAGCAATCCTCTCCAAAAGACTGCTTAAAATCATCATTGCTTAACCCTAATTAATCAGGTTTATGGTTATATATCAACTCAGAAGCGAACCAGGTCAAAAACCAAGGCCCAGCCCAAAATCAATCTGCGGTCGACCGCGACGGTCGACCACGCAGGTATCACAGTCGACCGCGACGGTCGACCGAACCAAAAACCCGAGAACAGAATCGATTACAGTCATGGTGCGGTAGACCGCGACGGTCGACCGAGTCTCATCCCGAGACCAAAAATCACCTATAGGGTCCTAGCGGTCGACCGTCACGGTCGACCGCCTTCAGCTCCGAATCCCACTGGCCTTCGTGCACGTTCGCGGTCGACTGCCGCTGACTCGCGGTCGACCGCCAGTCTGCCTGGCCGATTCTCCTGAACTTCCTGCTGCTTCTCTCGCCACTTCTTCAAATCGCTCTGGAAAAACTCACGTTTAAGTGGTGGCCAAAGTTCCCTATTTATAGGGAAACCCTAGGTCAAAACTAATTAGGAATATGTTTTCTGCGAGTTCGCCTGACTGCGAAACTCGCCTGTATGACTTATGTTCGCCTGAATATAGTCAATCTCGCCTGAACTGCTTCACTTGCACTTGGAGCTTGCCTGCACTTGGAGGTCGCCTGCACTTGGAGTTCGCCTGAACCTCCAAAGCTCGCCTGATCTTCCAAGTTCACTTGAACTTCCAAAGCTCGCATGAACTGCAGGTTCGCCTGAACTCAGCTTCGAGCTTTGCCTGAACTTTCAAGTTCACCTGAACTATCAAGTTCGCCTAATTTCTTAACTTAGAGAAATCTTTGCTTTGCATGCTTGTTCTAAGGTTTGGGTCTACACCCGATCACAAGCCATAATTTGTCTAACAAAATCAGATTAGCTCATGGTTTAGTCATTTACTAGACTGAGATTAATCCTGGAGTAGTTTTTGTTTCCCTGAATCGGTTAAAGTTAAGCTGCAAAGCAAGTTCTAATTGTCAAAATCAATGTTCTACGATGTTCATGGACCTGCATAATTGTTTACCCTTAAACCTATTTAAGAACACGTTGAGAGCATTAAAACTTAATAGTCCATGTGTGGTACAGGTAAGTCACATTTACAGTATGAATTTTCAATTTGCATATTTAAAATTTAAATTTTATCGGCAACATCCAGATAATAGGATATTGAATATTATCAATAGTAGTCTAACTCAACTCTTTCAGATTAATGGATTTTGATGGTGTGATAAAAAATGTCTAACATTGAGTTAGTGCAATATAAAGATCATTAAACATTATTGTGTTAGTCCACGAATTATGCTCATCTTCTTACCTCTTTAACGCAAAGAAAAAGCTTTGGTTGTCATCTGCGTGTGACAATAGTGCACTTGTTGAAGAATTCATTTTCTTTTTTTCATCCCGAAAATACCAAATAAAAAAAAATGCAAAAGGTCTCAATATTTCATAGAACAAAAATTGATAAATAAAAACTGAGTTTAGAGAACTAGTACTTAAGAGCATCTCCAACAGCTTCCCCAAAAATTTCTCCAAAATGGGGAATCAAATGTCATATTCCCCAAATTATTTTTGCTCCAACTCCAACAGCTTCCCCATTTTGAAGAATAATGCATTTATTACAATAATAAAAATATTCTACATCTTTGACTAATAAATAATAAATTATTTATTATTTTGAAGAATCCCCATTTTGACCAAATTATTTATTATTATAATGAGGAGATGGAGTTGTTTTTTGTGGGTTGAGTCTAGAAGAACGTGAAAAAGTGCTTCCCCAAATATTTGGAGAATGCTGCAGATTTGGGGAAGACTCTCTATTTTTTCTCTCCTATCCCCATTTTGGGGAATGAGATGGGGAATCTGTTGGACCAAAAAAAAGCTTAAAATTCTCCAAATTTGAGAATACCAAGAAGATGGGGAAGCTGTTGGAGATGCTCTAACAGATTATACACGAGTATTATTCGAAAAACAAATGTTTTTGGGAGAAATTATTCAAAAACAAATTAGTACAAGGAACTATAAGAGTGAATAATTGTCTTTTAAGCGCCACTGATTAATTGTGTGGGCCCCATTTACATCGAATTAATTAGGTATCGCAGCTGAGCTGTCAGTGTTAATCGGTGAATCGTCCCATTCGATAACAAACTCTTCTCACCATCATACTTCCCGCAGCTAATAACCATAACGACCCGCTTTCTCCAATCAAATTCAATCACACATGCTAAAAACTTCTTGTCTTATTACTTCATTCTTTCTAATTAAAATGTTCCGCAAGGACAAGTAAAATGTTACAGACCCGTATAAATCGGGCCCTTGTATGGCCCTCCACTTCTCACTCTCTCGGCTATATTCTCCCTCTTCTCTCTAATTCATATAAAAAAATATAAAAATTTTAAAATTAAAAAACAAAAATATATTTTTTTTGTAAAGAATAAGAATTTGATTTCAAGTGTATATCGTTCCATTTATTTCGCTCTTCTTCGATTCAAGCTGCAAGAAAAGGTACAAACTGTTCGAATTAGTTGATCTACTAGTGCTTAGTTTTTATGTGAATTCTTTCCTCTTTGTTCATTTTCATTGAGTCTAGGGTTTTTTGGTAATTAAGAACCTGAGATGATGATAATATTCTGTTGAAATATCACGAAGATTGACGGGGATCTCGAGAGTTTTGAGTTTTTCGTTGTATAGAAAGCGGTATATGTGCATTGTGCTGTTTTTTTTCCCTTTTTCCTACTGCATTATCGATTCTTTATAGCAATTCAGCTTGGGTCTTTTTTTATATCATAATTTTTTAATTAAAAATTTTCATGTTGTTGAAGCATATGAGAAATCAGGGTAATGGATAAGGGCTGCGCTATGAATATATTGAATTTGAGAGAGACAAGGTTTGAATGGATTAATCTGAATTACATGCAATTCTGTAGGTTGTTGCTGAAATTGTTCGGGACTTTCTCCTTGGTTGATTTGGGTCAGGTTGGGGAATTTTTGGTTGATTGAAAACCTTACTACATTCTTCAAATATAGTTGAATTTAGATGATGGGCCTATTAAGGACTTCGGAGTTACCTATCTTATGTTCGACATATAAATGAGAAAAAAAAGTTTGTAAAACATGGCAACATATTGCAGAAAAGTTTCAATTGCAGATTTGCAAGAGTCTTTTTAATTAACCTATAATTTTTTTTAATGATATTTGTTATAGGTTGTGAATCTCATCAGATATATTTTAGCAGTTCAACTAAGTTTATTGTCTTCTAAATTTAGGCGAATACTTTCAGGTTGATGATAAACATGAAATTTATCATCTATTGATATTTACATATCGTTCTTGCTGCATTTTCAGGCCTACATTGATTTAGGATTGATTTTCCATGCCACAATATGCCATTAGGAAGAAATCAACGGTTAGACCCTCGGAGGTCCTCACCATATTGCTCAACTACGACCATTGTTGTATTTGTTGCTCTTTGCGTGGTTGGGGTATGGATGATGACTTCATCAGCTGTAGCTCCTGTAGACATGTCTTCATCGGATAACAGTTCCCAGACGAAACAACAGATATCCGAGACTGAAGGCAAACCATTGGAGGATAATATGGGCGGTTTACCCTTAGATGCAAGTAATGGGGATACTACTGCCATTTCAAAGAGCGAAACAAGTGAATCTCAAACTGAATCTTCTCAGAATAAGGCTGCGCAGGAAGCGACAATACATAATGCAGAGGGTAGAACTCAGGGAGAAAATTCTGTTAAAGGGAAAGAAGGCACAAAAGAAGGGTCAACTGATACCTTAAAGAATACAGGGGGTGAGAAGGATTCAGTTGAAAATGAAACAAGCAAGGGTAGAAATTCTGATCAAACAGAAGATACTGTAGAGGGAAAGAGCGTAGCAATCGGTGAACAGGAAAAGACTCCAGAAAAGAACTTTGATATGGCAGAAAACAGTCAGAAGGAAAAGAACACTGCAAAAAATACCGATCAAACAGAAATCAATGTCCGAAATAAGAGCACCCAAAAGAAACCAGATGAAACTGCAAGAGGTGAGCGACAACAATCAGACGCTCCGAAGAATTTGGGCCAAGAGAGTAAATCTGAAGGTGGTGATACAGTGCTCGATAAAACTGACAAAGGACAAGTAGAGGATAACATGGATCAAAGTCAGGACAAGGTTACCGGACAAGTTTCTGATGAAAAAAGAACCGATGGCCAGGCAAAGGTGCAGGATTCTAAGGAGCTATTTCCCTCCGGAGCTCAATCTGAGCTGCTCACTGAGACCAATCCCCAGAATGGAGCTTGGTCTACGCAAGCTTCTGAGTCAAAAAATGAGAAGGAGAAACAAGCATCTTCTTCATCAAAGGGACAAGGTGTTAATTTCAGCTGGAAACTCTGTAATGTCACTGCTGGATCAGATTACATACCTTGCCTTGACAATGAGAAAGCTATCAAAAAGCTCCATAGCACTAAGCATTATGAACACAGAGAGAGACATTGCCCCGAGGAAGCTCCAATCTGTCTCGTTCCTCTGCCGGATGGATACAAAAAGTCAATCGAGTGGCCTAATAGTAGAGACAAGGTATCCAAAGTTAATTTAATTTAATTATTTTTTGTCTTCAGAACCATTATTCCCTTTTTCTGATGACATATATACTGCAGATATGGTATCACAATGTCCCTCACACGAAGTTGGCTGTTGTAAAGGGACACCAAAATTGGGTTAAAGTTTCTGGGGAATATCTTACTTTTCCAGGTGGCGGAACTCAGTTCAAGTATGGTGCATTGCACTATATTGATGTCATTCAGGAGGTAACTTTCCTCGCATTTCAAGTCTTCGTTTCCGCAGATACTTTTGTACACGAGTCTTTCCCGAAACCATACTTCATATGGTTCTGAACTAGTTTCAAATCAGCTTATCTATCCGTTGCTTTGAACGATTGAATATACTCTTCATATTTGCGTGTTTGTATGGCCTTTGATGCATATATCTTTCACCAACACTATAGAGAATGCCACGTGTATCGATTAACCTATAATTATGCACAGATATATTAGGAACCAGATATGCCTGTTCCAAGAAGTTTCTTTTATTTTTCTAGGAAAATTCCCAGGATTGTATAGGGACCTCCTTCAAACATAGTTTTATATTTGTCGATTCTATGTAAATTTTTTCTCTTTAACAACCGTTGCTTCTTGAGAATTGCTAGTCACACATATGTGATATATTTAGATTCATATGTACTAATCCTTTCATCCTTTCAAAATAAAAGAATCTACAATCCTTCCTTCAGCACGAACAAATCTCAGCTTCTTGTTTAATTTTTTTTGTGTGTTTCAGGCTTTGCCTGATATAGCATGGGGAAAACGAAGTCGTGTTGTATTAGATGTTGGCTGTGGAGTCGCGAGCTTCGGAGGTTACCTCTTTGACAGAGATGTGCTTACCATGTCATTTGCTCCGAAAGATGAGCATGAAGCCCAGGTGCAATTTGCTCTTGAACGGGGAATTCCCGCGATATCAGCTGTCATGGGCACAAAAAGACTTCCTTACCCTGGCAGAGTGTTTGATGTTGTCCACTGTGCCCGCTGTAGGGTTCCGTGGCATATAGAAGGCATTCTTACTCTAAACATTAATTTTCTTCTTTTTTTTCCAAACTATCTTCAGGATTATTTAGGAGGTATGTTGCAGGTGGTAAGCTTTTGTTGGAATTGAACCGCCTACTTCGACCTGGTGGGTACTTTGTCTGGTCTGCTACTCCAGTTTACCAAAATCTCGAAGAAGATGTGGAAATCTGGAAAGGTAAGACTATTTCAAAAATGGCAATTGAACCACTATTTTTGAGGATCATGCTGATTGAAATACAAACTTAGTTTGTTTTCACATTATTTAACTTGTGAATCATGTCGTAATTGATGCCAGCCATGAGCAGCCTAATGAAGTCCATGTGCTGGGATATGGTGATCAAAACAAAGGATGATGTAGACCAAGTTGGTCTAGCAATATTTAGAAAGCCTTCTAACAATTCATGCTATGAGAACAGACAAGAAAGCAGCCCTCCATTCTGTAAAGAATCCGATGATCCTAATGCAGCCTGGTAAAATTATAGGGGGTTGAGCTTGTGCTTCTTCTACTACAAATATTTAAACTTTGTAAACTTGGCACATTTCATTTGTGCAGGAATGTTCCTTTACAGACCTGCATGCACAAAATTCCAGTAGGTGCTGCTGCTCGGGGGTCCAAGTGGCCAGAAAAGTGGCCGCTGAGGTTGGAGACAGCACCTTACTGGCTGGATAGCTCTCAGACAGGAGTATATGGTAAACCTGCTCCTGAGGACTTCAAAGAAGACCAAGATCATTGGAATAATGTTGTTGGCAATTCATATTTGAATGGCATGGGAATTGATTGGTCTAAAGTGCGAAATGTTATGGATATGAGAGCTGTATATGGAGGGTAAGCGAGCTGCACCCTGTTCTATAAAATTCTGCAATCTCTATAGTTAACAATGCTTACAAACATTGCCCTATTTTTATAAGTTCCACTAGTAAAAAAGGATCACATTATCTTTACCTTTTCTGTTTGTGACTTTATAAAAAGACAAAAAATGTTAAACGAAAAAAAAGAGAAGATGAAAAGGAAGGTATTTACGGTGCCATTGATATTATCTTTACTAATTTTGTTTTTACTAATTTTACCTCCTATATTGATGTTTTAGTACTGACCTGTCTCTCAGATTTATTTGTAATTGGTAGTATCATACGAAATATGTCTTTTATGAGTTTTCAATGAGTTTCAATGTTATTATAACTATAATTATTATTTCAATGTCTATTGCCTCATTTGTATTATATAACACTTGAATTCTACTACATGAGATGAACAAGTACGTCTTTGTTTACTTACGATTACATTGATGATATTGTTTTGAACAGGTTTGCTTCAGCTTTGCGGGACATGAAGTTGTGGGTAATGAATATAATCACAATCGATTCCCCAGACACACTTCCTATTATATATGAGCGTGGACTCTTTGGGATGTATCATGATTGGTGTGAATCTTTCAGCACCTACCCGAGATCATATGATCTCCTTCATGCAGACCATCTATTTTCCAGGATCCAAAAGAAGTAAGTTATGCACAGATTTCACATACTTGCAGCTCAATTCCGTTCCAAAGTGAACCACTAGATTTCTTGAATCTAGTCTCTTTTATTTACATATTGTCAACTTATTTACAGAACCTGTCCAGGTTGAGCTTAAAAGAATGAATTATTTTCGGCAAATTCTTGCCATGTACTCTCACAGTTTCAGCCTTAATGAATGTACAACCTGTTTGGCATAAGAAAAAGAAAGAAAAAAAAAATATTGATATCCAGATTGTCAAAGTCTCTAACCATTACACCAAAACTCCAAAGTTATCGTGAGGGTTGAGGGTTATGGTTTTATATTCTAAGATGCCCCGCAAATTGAGCGACTTTTTTATGGGCCGAAACCTAGACTCACACTATCAACTTTTTAGAAAATCTGCTTTTAATTCATGATTGGTGGGATATGAATGAGGATTGCTATGATACCATGTCAAATTCTCTTACAATTACACCACCACTCCAAAATCATGATGAGGATTGAAGGTTATAGTTTTATATTCTAGCACAAACCCTGTAGGAGGTGTCAAGTGGCGATGTGCCTAATTCTTAGAACTAAAAACAAACCTGAACACCTCTGCATATGATTAATCTCACCTAAACATCTTTGCCATATTTGATTCAAAACATTATATATCAGGTTTTTAGGTAGTTCTAAATTTCATATGTCACTTCATACAATGCCAAAAACAGGACCTATTCACCTCGTCTCTCAAGCCATAGCCTTTATGCCTGATTCATTCATTGCAATGAATCATTTAGATCCCTCGTCCCCCTTTATCAGCAGAAGATAAATCATGTTCATGTGACCATGTCTAATGCTTTTTAAGCGCAACTTAATTATTTTAATATAAACTAGTATTCCGGTGCACGCAATGCGTGCATGTGATATAGAATATGGGGTAAGTGGTAGTGGACTTGTCAAAGGAATGAATAGTTTCTTAGATTTGTGTGTACTTTCTCCAAGTGTGAGGGTGTTTCCATATTCTTTTTCGTAGTTTTAGGGCATTTATGTAGCTTGTTTCCAGTGGGGTGCCATTTCTTAGTTTTTTTTCCCATGGGAGAGCGTTCAGGCATTGAAAAAATGTGCTTACACAAACCAAAAGGGGATTCTCTTAATATATAGTATAGAAGTATAGATTTGCACCAGTCATCCGCCGTCCACAATGGTTAATCATAGTTGACGAATCCCATATTCTCCGTGTTATGGCAATATTTTGATGGTAAGGTCTAGTTGATAAAATCAGTGGGCTTTGGTCATTGAATCCCAGGTTCAACTTGATTATGGGATAGTTCACCATAGTACTAATAAGAGTGACCTGCCATTTCAGCATTCGTGCAACATGACCATGTTTCTTTTTTCTTTCCTTTCCTTTTTTTCCGAGGGAAATAAGGTCTTAGTCCTTATTATTATGAGAAAGAAAGATTAAAGTACAAAGGATGTTTATCTAGAGATAGCTTGATGCTGAGGGTTAATACATAAGAAAACCACAAACTTAACTAAAATTCAGCAAGTCACAGTATCTGAAGTATTCTGGGAAAGATCCTAGAGAGGCTGTATTAGGCATCTCCTTGTCCTTAAACTCCTGAAAACAAAGTGACACCAAATATTGTTATTCTTTGAACTTCCTCTATACTTCCTTTACTTAATTTTCTCCTACTTTCAGATGCAAGGTATTGCCATTAATGGCAGAAGTAGACCGGATGCTGAGACCAGAAGGGAAGCTTATTGTAAGGGACAGTGCAGAAGTGATCAATGAGGTCGAGAGAATTGCAAAATCTTTGAACTGGGAGATCAAAATGAGCTTTTCTAAGAAAGATGAAGGGATACTTTGTGTCATGAAGACGACGTGGCGGCCTAAGGAGCTAGATGTAAGGAGCTAGAGGCCAGTATATTTCGACCATGTCTTTTAAATATTTTTGATGGAATTCTTGCCTTTTTGTTCTTGCTTACTGTGTTGTGTTGCTTCTGAGAAGGGAGAGATGTATTGTATATTACATTATAAATTTGTTGTAGAATTATACAAATTTTGGTGAAAGACTTGGCAAAGTTTGAATAGAATGGCACAAATAGACTGGTCGGTCATTTTTTGTCAAAGAGTTCCTAATGTTAAATAGACTAGTCTTGGTCATTTTTGTCAGAAGAGTTCCTAATGTCCCTGCTGCTTGAGCTTTTTTTTGGGAGGTGTGTGTGTGTCTGTTGCCGGTGTGGGGGATGGGGTGGGGCTACGAGGGAAACCTTAGTAAGATAGGAGGATATCCAGGGTGAACCCCCAGTTCAATCCCCAAACAATACCAAGTAAACCACGGGTGTGTGGGTTCCACCTGTTGCGCGACGGCGGAAGCGTGCACAAATCACACGAGTCGGTAAGCAACTGACAAGAGAACACCAACAAGCATGGTTCACAAAGAGAACGACCAAAATCGCACATAAACACAAAGATTTACGTGGTTCGGTAAATTGCCTACGTCCACAGGGAGAGGATGATGAGATTTCACTATATGGAGGAGAAAAACAACGGGTTACAACTCTCACAAACACTCAAAATAACCCTAACCAATGATCTCTCACCCTCTCACAAAAATCTCCCTCTCAAAGTGCTCAAACAATCAAAACAATCTCTGTTAATCACCTCTCTTCAAGAAAACCCTAGAAAACGTGTTTCTATTTATATCAACTCTAAAACCAAAACAGATTAGGAATCTGTTTCTGGCAAACCGACTGCGATCGGTCAACTGATACTGTTCATCGGTCGACTGATAACTTGCACAAAACAAGCACATGACCTTATCGTTCGATTAATACCGTTCACAATCGACCGAGCAGAAACCTTTTACAATTCCAGGGGTTTTCATTGGTCGACCGGTACTGTTCATCGGTCGACTGATAACACTGTAGCACCAAGTTACTATTCATCCAAAAAAATTAAATGAATTTTAACAATTCTCCACCTCGGCGAAGTGTTCCCAAAACTGAGCCGACACCAACATGAGCACCAATGCGTCGTCTCTCCAAATTCGGATGCACCAATGTGGTTGCCTACGTACTCCCTCTCCCAAGGGATCAAGCCGCCCATAGTTCATCCAAATGGCCTTGAAATTCCTTAACAAGCACAAATCCGTAACAAACTTCTACAATGATCGAACTTGTTGCTCGGGACCACCTTCGTGAGCATATTCGCTGGATTGTCCTTTGTGTAGATCTTCACAAACTCCACATCCTCATCTTCAAGAACATCTCGAACGAAGTGATAACAAACGTCAATGCGCTTCAATCTTGCATGGAAAATCTGATTCATTGCCAAATATATAGCACTCATGCTATTACAATAAAGGGTGACATATCGCTGCGAAATACCAAGGTCATCCAAAAGTCCTCGAAGCCAAATTGCCTCCTTAACAGCCTTCGTAATCGCCATGTACTCTGCCTCCATCGTCGACAAAGCCACTGTAGACTATAAGGTGCATCTCTAACACACCGGTGCACGGGTCAAAGTGAACACATATCTCGTTGTCGACCGGTGTTTATCCAAATCTCTAGCATAATCCGAATCTACGTATCCAATACATAGCTGCTCACCACTTGTGTCCCGCTCAAACACCAAACCAACGTTGAGAGTACCTGAATGTACCTCAAAATCCATCTCACGGCATCCCAATAACCCGGACCCGGGTCGTGCATGTATTGTGAAACCATGCTAACTGGCCGTGACAAATCCGGCTTCGTATATATCATGACGTACATCAAACTTCCCACTGCGCTCGTATAAGGAGTCTTCGACATCAACTCTCTATCTTCAATTGTCTTTGGTGAAAGGTCAGTTGAAAGCTTCAAATAGGCTTCCAAAGGTACACTGACTTGCTTTGTCTCCATACTAACATTGAATCGTTGTAGCACCTTCTTCAAATAAGCCATCCGTGTCAAACATATTCTGCCCTTATCTCTATCTCTGCCGATCTCCATCTTCAAAATGCACTTTGCTTCACCCAAATCCTTCATCTCAAACTCACTCGAAAGCTATATCTTCAACTCATCTATGGCGGGTCTGGAAATAGAAGCAACCAACATGTCATCGATATAAAGCAACAAATAAATATACGCACCTCCATACAACTTGCGATAGTACATGCAAGGATGAAACTGGCTCCTAATGTACAAATGGTCGGACATAAACCCATCGAACCACTTATACCATTATCTCGGAGATTGCTTCAACCTGTATATCAATTTCTTCAATCTACACATTAATTTTTCCTTCCCTGCAGCTCGAAATCCCAATGGTTGAGTTATATATATTTCTTCATCAAGATCACCATAAAGAAAACTTGTTTTCACATCCAATTGATCAAATTCCAAACCACACTGTGCCGCCAAAGCTAGTAAGATCAGAATCGAAGAGTGCTTCACTATCGGAGAGAAGACCTCATTGTAGTCAATGCCTTCTTCATGTGTATAGCCCTTCGCTACTAACCTAGTTTTGAACCTCACTGGTGTGCCCTGAATGCCCTCTTCTTGGTATACACCCATTTGCAACCAATTTCCTTCCACCCCTTTGGAAGCTCAACAAGCTCCCATGTGTCATTTTTCTGAAGAGACTCCATCTCCTCCTGCAGAGCCTCCTGTCACAAATCAGCCTCTGAACTTTGCTCAACCTCTCTGAATGTAGTAGGAACCATTTCATCGATACTCTCCACTGGAAGTACATACATAACCACTGTTTCTATATATCTCGCTGACAATCGTATGTCTCTCCTGGGTCTCCGAACTATAATAGAATCCTGAACCGTCGGTCCATGATTCTGCTCTGTCGTACCTGTATCCTCCAAATCGTCACCGTGCTCATCTGGCGTCACCTCAGTCGACACTCTAATGGATTCGGTCCTATCTGGATAATGTGGAGCTGCATCATTCTTCACCACCTGCGATGTCTCTAATGTCGGGTCGCTCTCCACCTGATGATAGCTAAGAAGCTTCAAGATAGAAGCCTCATCGAATGTGACGTCTCTACTCAGCACAAACTTCTTATCAACTGGATCCCAAAGCTTGTATCCCTTAACACCACGCTTGAATCCCACAAATATGACCTTCCTAGCTCGAGGTTCTAATTTATCTATTCTAACATGATAAAATGATGGGCATCCAAATATCTTGAGCTGATCATAGTCATGTGTTGGCTCTCTCGACCACATCTCCATAGGGGTCTTCCCCCCAATCGCAGATGAAGGTAGCCTATTAATGAGGTGGCTTGCATAAGAAAGTGGCTCAGCCCAAAAGATCTTCTCCAAACCACTCTGCGACAATAAACATTGGACCTTTTCTAGCAAAGACCGATTCAACCTTTCTGTCACCCCATTCTACTACGGTGTGTGACTAACTGTGAAGTGCCTCTCTATGCCCTCGTCTCGACACAGCTGCTGAAATGGGTCTAAAGTATACTCTCCATCATTGTCGGATCTTAACGTCTTGATCTTTCTCTGTGTCTGTAGTTCCAATCTTCTCTTCCACTCCACAAATATCTCTAGAACTTCACTCTTTTTTGCCATAGTGTACACCCAATAATGTCTAGAATAGCCATCCACAAACGTGACGAACCAATATCGACCAACAAGTAATTTCGTCTTGGTGGGACCCCAAACATCCATGTGTACGTAGTCCAAGATGCCTGTCGTTCTATGAATGGTTGTCCCAAACTTCACTTTAGTCTTCTTACCAAGAACACGGTGCTTATAGAATTCAATCTTCCCACTCTTAGCTCCTTTTAATAATCTCTGCTTGCACAGCGCCTGCAGTGTTTTCCCCCTGTGTGCCCCAATCTGTAGTCTCATCATACTAAATATCGCCTCATCATACTTTGGTGGTCTCTCACGAGTCATAATAGTCTCTTCCAAAATTTGAGCATTCAATGCATCTTGCACATCACTCATCCACAACCCAAAGTTGATCTTGCCGTCATACTTTATAACACTGATATTCATATTCTGAAGTGCAACCTCAATTATACTCGTCGTAGCCTTACAACTTTCACCACTATCTCCTGTCACTGTTTGCTAACTCCGAATTCTAGAGGAAGTTTAAACAACTGATAGAATTGAGAAATTACCCAACTAGAACCCTAGATAGGATTCCAAAACGAACTCCCGACCACACGAGGAAGACGAGATCTCCAACGGCAACTCTGCAACGCTATCTCCATCGAAACCTAGAACTCCAAGATCTAAGCTTCCAACATCGAATTTCCTCCATCCAAAACAAATCCTAGGTCTGAAACCCTAGAGCTCTGATACTAATTGTTGCGCGACGGCGGAAGCGTGCACAAATCACATGAGTCGGTAAGCAACTAACAAGAGAACACCAACGAGCACGGTTCACAAAGAGAACGACCAAAATCACACACAAACACAGGGATTTACATGGTTCAGCAAATTGCCTACGTCCATAGGGAGAGGATGTGGAGATTTTACTATATGGAGGAGAAAAATAATGGGTTACAACTCTCACAAACACTCAAAATAACCCTAACCAATGATCTCTCACTCCCTCACAATAATCTCTCTCTCAAAGTGCTCAAACAATCAAAATAATATCTGTTAATCACCTCTCTTCAAAAAAAACCATAGAAAACGTGTTTTTATTTATATCAAATCTAAAACCAAAACAGATTAGGAATCTATTTCTGGCAAACCGACTGCGATCGGCCAACCGATATTGTTCATCACTCGACTAATAACTTACACGAAACATGCACATGACCTTATCGGTCGACTAATACCACCTCCATTCCCAGGCTCCAGAGGCACACAAGATTAGAGGGGAGTGTCGGCAGTATTACCACTATGCCCCCAGGCCATCTGGGCTACCCTGGGTGGGTTGTATTGCTGGAATTATAAGTAACAACAGTGATGATGAAGAAATAGTACAGAGTAAAACAGAAGTATCCATGAGAAAATTTTATCAGATGTTAAATAAAATGTGTAGACCATGAGTCAGAACCTTTAGAAACCAAATATTAACTAAAAAATTAACGTACAACCTTCAGAAACAAAATTCTGTGGTGATAAATTTATAAGAGAGTCTCTAGTATAAACTGGTGGGAGAGCCTGGGACTAAATAACGCACCATGCATTCATCTATGTGTCTCTTTATCTGACTAGTTTGGCAAATTAAGGGTTTGAGATCATCTGAAAAAGAAAAGAAAAAACTCCTATGGTCTTGTAAATTAGCTATTGCACGTTCATAAAAATCAATCACTGTCAAGACTTTCCCAATGTTTTTCATTTGTGAAGGGTGTCTATTTAGGTACAACTATAAAGATTGCAGCTACAAGTGCATGTAACTGAAACTTTTTTTTTATTAATGACAGTTATTTTCTCATCGTGATTGATAAATGTAGTTGCAACTATACTTGCAAAAATATATCCAGTTGTAGTCAATTGACTTATGTACATTTGGACTTGACTCATAGTTACAATCTTTTGATCAGAGTAAAAGGGTTCAAATAGCAATTCCGAACACGACTGACCTCTAATAGAAATCCAAGAATCTTGAAACCTCAAAATAAACATGTATACCTATGATTGTAGTGGTATCAGAGCTCCAGATTTGAGATCTAGGATTTTGATATTAGGTAGAGGAAGATTCATTGTGGAAGTTTGGTTCTTAGAGTTCTAGGCTTCAGTGGAGATATCGTTGTGGAGTTGCGGTTGGAGATCTCGCTTTCCTCGTGTGGTTAGGAGATTCTATCAAAGTTTGAATTTTTCTTTACAATTTGGAGTTTGTAAGCATAGGATAAGAAGTTGGTGAAAGCAACAAGACGATGGCGAGTACAGTTCAGGTTGGACTTCAAAATACTAAGATTAGTGTTGTGAAGTATGACGACAAGATCAATTTTGGTTTGTGGATGAGCGACATATTGGATGAGCGACGTACATGACGCTCTCAATGCTCAAAATTTGGAAGAGACCATCATGGTCCATAAGAGGCCACCGAAATACGATGAGGTGATATGAGACAAGATGAATATGAACGTTTGTGGGGTGATCAGGTCTTGTTTAGAACAAGAGCTAAAATACAATGTGATTGGTGTGACGTTTGCTATGAAGATGTGAGAGATTCTTAACAACAAGTACCTTACGAAGAGTGTTGAGAATCGGTTACACTTGCTGCGGAGATTATTCAGATTTCAGGTGTCCATAGGCACCTCACTTGCGGCTCATGTGAACAACTATACAAAGTTGTTATCGGACTTAGCGAACATGGATGAGAAGATAACGAACGAGTACAAGGCGAATATCTTGTTAGGCTCCTTACCCGATGAGGAGTATGATACATTCGTGCTCACTTTGTTGAACGGGGGATCTTCCATCACCCACAGTGAAGTGACTAATGCATTGACAAACTACGATTTGAGGAGGAAGAACAAAGAGACTTCCCGTGCTAGCACTTCAAGAGAGACATTATCGACCAGAGGTAAAAGTCCATATCTGAGAGGTGATAATAGGAACATGTCAAAGTCAAGAGGCCACTACCAGTTAGTGAAGAACCAATGTGCGTTCTACAAGGAATAAGGACATTGGAAGAGAGATTGCTCGAAACTCAAGGAAAATGAGAATAGCAAGAAGAAGGGCCCGAATGCCAATGAGGTGAATGCCGTGAGAGGTAATGATTCTGATGATCCGTGCTTTTCTCTATTGATTACTCCAGATGTGAATCATGTGGATGCATCTGATTGGATGCTTGATTCTGATGCTACTTATCATGTAACTCCCCGACAAGATTGGTTTGCATCGTTCGATAAACTCGATAGGGGCGTGGTAGTCATGGGAAATGATCAATCCTGTGGCATTTGTGGGATAGGTACCGTCAGGATCCGGATGCACGATGGTGTAGTTCATGAATTAAATGAAGTGGTATTTATTCCTCAGTTGAAGAAGAATCTTATTTTAGTTGAAGCTTTGGAGGCGATGAGATTCAAGGTGACATTTGAGAACGCTGTAACGAAGGTTACTAGGGGATCTTTGGTGGTGATGAAAGGAGACCGCAGTAAAAATTTGTATTATCTGAAGGGGAGCACATGGATTAGCTAGATAGCTTTAGCTGTTTCAGAGGCGGACGCGAGTAGATTTTGGCACTATAGGTTGGGGCACAAATGTGAAAAGTCACACCAGGCACTGTGCAAGCAGAGGCTATTAAAGGGAGCCAAGAGTGAAAAAGTTAAATTCTGTAAGCACTGCATACTTGACAAGAAGACAAATGTGAAGTTCAGGATAACCATTCATAGGACAAGAGGCATCTTGGACTACGTGTGTTAGGTCTCATGTTATGAGCCTACATCTTCTAATCTTGTTTTGATGATTACAAATAATTCCTAATATTGTTTGTCTAGAGTTTATGTTTTCTTATTAGGTATTCAAGACAAACAATATGTAGTTGTAGGTTGGATGGTTTGAGCCTTCACAATCACATCCAATGAAGGTTGGCGGAATATCGGTATGAAGCCATTACATATCAAGTCATATTCAAGATCAAGCTCATCCGTAACCAAGGCAGAGCTTATTGAAGATCAAGATCATCGCTTGATATATTAGTTTAGGTTTTATATTATGTGTGTTAAATACTTCAAGCTCAATCATATACACACATACACATTTTGTTT
>BQKN01065781.1:218322-267339 GCA_022839385.1 Asparagus kiusianus | reverse complement strand
ATATATATATATATATATATATATATATATATATTTCATGATTATATGTGAAAATAGTATATTCTAGTTTATAGACTTAACAATTATAATATACATCTTCTATTAAGTCTATAAAATCAGTTTATGAAGTTTCAAAACATGGTGTAGTCAAAATGTCAAAACAAGTATGTTTACATTTTCATGTTTTGGACTACTTTGTAAAATAAAGAGATTTCTCATTTGGGAGGTGATTTTTGAAAACCAATTTTTGTAGCATGTGCATTATCATGTCTTCAATCATTTCCCAAAGTTTTATATTTTTATGAATTTGTTTGCTATTTTAAAAGCAGTTTAATAATCAGATTTTCTGTTTCAGTCAGGCTGAAAACCTGTTATCAGTCGATTGGTCAGTCGACTGATGAAATCAGTCGACCGATCAGCCGACTGATGAAATCAGTCGACCGATCAGCCGACTGAAGAAAGTACCTGTAATTCAAAAAAGTTTCTATTTTATTTTGGTCGACTGAGCAGTCGACTGATGAGGTTATCAGTCGACTGATAAGGTCATCAGTCGACTGATAAGGTCCGTTAGTCTACTGATGAGCTGGAAAACGCCTCCAACGGTCAGCTCATTAGTCAACTGATGCATCCCGTCAGTCGTCTGACCAGCTCCAACGACTACATTTTTAGCATTTGTTATTTTATCATTTTTGCTGGTTTTTCTAGGGTTTTATGCCATGGTTTTTCTTCCTATATAAACCCATATTGTTCTCATCAGAATTAAGTTTTTCAAGAGGATTTATAATAAGAGTTTTAAGTGTTTAAAAGTTTGTTTCTTAAGTTTAAGTTTGGTGTTTGAGTTTACAAAGAGGAGGTTTGTATTTTCAATTGAGGAATTCATCCTCAATATTCTTCATCCTCTATTGTGTTTATAGAGAAGTTATTCTAACTCTTTTCTCTAGCACTTTTATTATTTTTCATATTCTTATTATTGCTAGTTTGCTAATTGAGTTAGATTTTATTTATACTCATTTTATCACACACACCCTATTTGAGCTTGTAGGATTTCATACATTATATATTTTGGTTGTGGGATTATGATTTGTGAGATTGAGCTTACATTGAGTTCTCACCTATTGTAGAGAATATTTTATTGTTGTTGAGCCTAATTGTGAGATACACTTTGTAATACACTTGTACATCGAGAGGAGTGTGTGGTGAGAGACGGGGTCGTCCCAAGAGGAGTGGGGTAGGTGGTAATGCCTAGAGGTAGGTTGTAATTCCTAACACTTGAGGGAGACACGGGCTAGAGACCAACACTTAGAGGGTATAAAGTGTGATTGCAAGAGTGTGAATTGTAAAGTTTTCGGTGAACTAGAAAACTGTAATGTGAGGTGTAAACGTTATTCGGGTGAGCGTAGAAACCCGGTTGTGATAGTGGAGATCTCTTCGAGGTGAGGAACGGAGACGTAGGTCGTGGGGACCAAACTCCGTAATCATATCTTGTGTTTGCATTTGTCTTTTGCGCACTATCACTTGTGTTTATTTACTCTTGTTTATATATCCTTGCATATATCAAATTAAATATCAAGATTGTTAGGATATATTTGTTAATTAATTTTAATCGGTATTAATATCTAATAATATTAGCAATAACCCTATTCACCCCCCTCTAGGGTACTTTCAACGTGCATACAGATGTTTGGGGTCCCACCAAGACGTTATCACTTGGTGATCGATATTGTTTCGTCACGTTTGTAGTTGATTATTCTAGGCGTTGTTGGGTGTACATCATGACTAAAAAGAGCAAAGTCCTAGAGATATTTGTAGAGTGGAAGAAGAGATTGGAACTACAGACTGGGAGACCGATAACGACGATGCGATCCGATAACGACGGTGAGTATACTTCAGACCCCTTTCAGCAGCTATGTCGAGACGAGGGCATAGAGAGGCACTTCATAGTTAGTCATACACCGTATTAGAATGTGGTGGTAGAAAGGTTGAATCGGTCTTTGTTGGAAAAGATCCGATATTTATTGCCGCAGAGTGATTTGGAGAAGATCTTTTAGGCTGAGACACTTTCTTATGCGAGCCACCTTATTAATAGGTTGTCTTCATCTGCGATTAGGGGGAAGACCCTTATGGAGATATGGTCGGGAGAGTCAGTACACGACTATGATCAGCTCAAGATATTTGGGTACCCATCATTTTATCATGTTAGAATAGATAAATTAGAATCTCGAGCTAGGAAGACCATATTTGTGGAATTTAAGCGTGGTGTTAAGGCATACAAGCTTTGAGATCCAGTTGATAAGAAGATTGTACTGAGTAGAGACGTCACATTTGATGAGGCTTCTATCTTGAAGCTTCCTAGCTCTCATCAGGTGGAGAGCGACCCAACATTGGAGACATCGCAGGTGGTGGAGATTGATGGAGCTCCATATTGTCCAGATGGGACCATATCCATCAGAGTGTCGACTGAGGTGATGCCAGACGAGTACAGTGATGATTTGGAGGATACAAGTACAGTTGAGCAGGATCAGGGATCGACGGCTCAGGTTCAGGATTCTATTACGGTTCAGAGACAGAGGAGAGACATACAGATGTCAACTAGGTGTACAGACACAGTTGTTGCGTATGCACTTCTAGTGGATGGTGTCGATGAGATGGTTTGCACTACATTCAGAGAGACTGAGAAGAGTTCAGAGGCTGATTTGTGATAGGTGGCTATCCAGGAGGAGATGGAGTCTCTTTATAGGAACGACACATGGGAACTTGTCGAGCTTCCAATAGGACGGAAGGCTATTGGTTTCAAGTGGGTGTATATAAAGAAGGAGGGCATTGAAGGCACTCCCGTTAGGTTCAAAGCTAGGTTGGTTACAAAGGGATATGCACAGGAGGAATGTATTGATTATAATAAGGTCTTTTCTCCGGTGGTGAACCATTCTTCATTTCGGATTTTTTTAGCTTTGGTGGCACAATATGGATTGGAATTGGATCAATTAGATACCTTTCTTCATGGTGATTGTAGGCGTATAAAACTGCCTATAGGTCCCTTAACACAGCTCGACGATGTCGAACGAACCATTGGGTGACGTATCCAAACACAACCGTTAGCCCGCAAACACCGAAGCCAAACGATACGCGACGAAACGGACTAACGAGGCTACGAAGCTGACGAACCGCACGCAAACAACAGAATGAATCCACTCGCGTACGGAATCAAGCCAACGGGTTGAGGAATCAACGATTCATCCAACCAAGAGCGGACTCGGATGAATCACGATCGAGTCAAGATTAGTTTCGGATTCGAACTCAGAAGCGGATCTACTGCCAAATCCGGTCAACGAATCGAATCCAAACCAATCAACCGCAGAACCGGAAAACGGGCACAAAGAGGAAAAACAACAAACACCTGGAGGTCGGCTCACCGAGCCATCAAGGAGGCTCGGTGGCCGAGCCACCAAGTGGTGGCACGGCCACCACCGAGCCACCATGTGGTGGCTCGGTGGCCGAGCCACCTATAGGTGGCTCGGCGGCCACCACCGAGCCACCACAAGGTGGCTCGGTGGCCGAGCCACCACAAGGTGGCTCGGTGGCCGAGCCACCAAGGTGGCCGGCCGAGCCACCTTGAGGTGGCTCGGTGGCCGAGCCACCAAGGTGGCCGGCCACCCTGTGCCAGGGGCACAGTGAAGATAGCCTATAAATAGGCCCTCCTTGTTCATTTGAAGAGGTTGGATTTTGGAGAGGAGAAGCCCTGATGGATTAGAGACTCAGAACTTAAAAAGATCTCAACTTTGGGACTTCGAGGACTCGCTCATCTAGATCTGGTGCTCGGCGATCGTCAACGCCAAAAAAGGTAGGTGTTCGAGAGGACCGGATCTCAGATCTACGCAGGCGTACTCCGGATCAAAGCTTGGTCTTTGATCCCGAGATTTGGGCGATTGTTTCCTTGGTGAAATAATCCCCCCCGGCTATTATTTCCTTCGTGAAATAATACCCGTCGTACTGCGTAGATCCGACCGGATCTAGATCTAGCGGTGGTCCACGGATCAACCCCGGCGCAGGCAAACAACCCACGCAATCGAGCGACCACAAAACAGGAGCTCGTGATTTGTTCGGCACAAAAGGAGAAAGTTGTAATTTTTCTTTATTTTTTCTTTGATTTTCATTGTAACCGGATCTTACAAAAAGACCGGATCTTTGTAACACAAAAAGAAAGTTAAATAAGATAGCAATGACGTCAATGAAAGAAGCTACAATTTTTCCCGCGAACAATCTGGCGACCACAGTGGGAGCCGCCGATCTCGCTGCCGAGATCGGAGCATCGCAGCCGCGGATCTCGATCCCGGTCATGGAGGAGGTCGAATAGAGTTCGACCAACAGAAGTTCGAGGAGTACCTGTCATCCTCGTCTGGATCAACCTCCCCCCCGCAAGTCCAAGAAACTCTCCTCCAGGAAAAAAGTTCGTTGGTACGAAGAAGTTGAAGCTACCAACGACGACCTCACCCCGATTGACGCCAAAGTTGCGTCGGGTGAAGTTCCTCCAAATCCCAACCAGGTCAGATCTGCTCTGGCCAACCCTTCTGCCGCGGAGGGCGTGGCGACTCTCTCGAAGAGAGCCCGCCAAAGGTAACATCAACGCCTTGCGAAACAATTCGCAAAGGCCATGGAGTCAGTTGACGGGATCCGTTACAATGCGGATCTGAAGAACGCAAGAGGCAAACAGCCTCAGCGACTGATGAACGGCGACTCTTCCAAGCCGCCAACCAACGAATGGGTCCGTGTTAAACGGAACCGTTCGACATTGGAAGAGCGCATTCGCAAGCGCCGCGCGATGTCAGCGCAGGCACGGGCTCAAGCTGAAGAAGCCCGTAGGAAGCTGCAGAAGGAAGTGGCAAAGAAGCCACCACCAACCCGCAAAGTCTGGAGGCCCAAGTCCGAAGTGACGATTCAGGCCAAAGAGCAACCTTTGCAGCCTTCGAAGCAGGTTCAACCTCAGGCGAACCAAATGAAGTCACCGACAATTCCCATGGCTACTCCGGGGCAGAATCATCTAGGAGAAAGAAGTCAGTTTTGGGGCGCTTCGGCCCACTTCCCGATGGACGATGCAAAACTCTAGTTCAAGAACGTTTGGGGCCAATGAAGAAGTCCCGAATGATTCAACACGCCGGGGGTCGCCGCAACCCTCAACATGATCAAATCAGGGCAACTAAGCGTACTACACTGCGTATTGAAGTTCAGGAGCCTGTTGAGAATTCACGCCCACAAAGGCGTGTATCGAGACGCGTGACTCTTGAAAGCCCAAAGAAGGCAATTCATCCTCAGAAGGAAACGTTGTCATCCGATGATGATAACGTTATACCTGAGAAGTCGTGCCAACACACGATAGGTTACTCTGATCTTCAAACAGACGAGTTGTACTATCGTGTTGGGGGTACGAGAAAAACTAGGAAGAGGAGTCCTCAAAGGCTAGAGAATCAATGCCCCTGTTCTAAACTCATTCGGGCAGTATTGTCTGAGTGTAACTGCATCAAGACGGTCCTCGAAAGAGTTTCGGTTTTCGAGAGGCTCAGCACTGAAATGCCAAAGCCAAGGTCTAGGCGTTTCCGATGAAGAAGAACGGCAGTTGAAGATGGAGAATTTCCGAGGGTCGCCGTTAACATGACCAGCAAAAGGACATCGGCACGGGATAATCTCGAGTCGATTCTGAAAGCATCCCGGCGTCTAACCCGTCTGCAGTCTGGAGCCATCGCACGAGGAACTTATGGTAGGGTTCGGACAAAACTACCTTCAGAAGGTGAAGAGTCGGATGCCTGCTTTGCGGTCGCATCAGATAATACAGTGTCCAGTGAGGGGGAACCCCGCGAGTCGCTGATGATAAGCGCGGAACAAGTGGCCAAGATGCTCGAAGAAGCCATGGCTAAACAACAGGAGAGCTTCAAGTTAGAGATGCAAGTGGCCATGCAGAATATGAGAGAAATGCATGACCAACAGATCCAAGCGCTGATAAACCGGCAAGGCGAGCCAAGTCGTCGTAACCAGGTTATTCAGGAAGGTGAGCACACGGATGCGGATGAAGCTCGCAACGCCAATGATCCGCCCGTCAACGCAGGGGGTGGTAATGAGAATGCTAGTCACAACACCACGCTTCCACCTCAGAATCGTGCTGACGAGAACTCGGGTGAAAGTCTGAAGATCAAAAACCTCGAAAGCAAGATTAATACGTTGATTTCTGCTCAAGAGGTGAAGAAAACGGGCATTCCATGTCCATACCCAAGAGAATGAGAATCAATCTCATACCTGGCGAAGTTCAACCTAATCAACTTCACGCCATTTGATGGGAAGGGTTCACCCACTCAGCATGTGATTTACTTCAAATCACATCTGGGGGTAATCTCCGGCAATGAGCCTCTGATGGTGCGGTCATTCGTTAGCACTCTTCGCGGAGCCGCCTTCGATTGGTATCATCGGCTCAAGCCAGGTAGCGTGAATAGCTGGGACGACATGGAGACTAAGTTCCTCACAAATTTCTTCGACGACGACACCGAGATATCTATCGGATCGTTGCTCGATGAGAAGCAGAAGGACGGGGAGTTAGTCGACGCCTTCGTCAAAAGGTTCCGGAACAAGGCGTTGAATTGCCGGGACCCGATCACTGAAGAGTTCATTCTCCAGACCTGCCACAACAACCTTTCATTGGATGTGTTGGAAGCAATGGGGACAGCACCGTCCAACACTTGGAAAGACTTGAAGGTACGCGGTGAACAAGCCGAACGCTTCCTCCGAAGGAAGAAAGCCGAGAGGAATCAATCAACAACTAATCCTCCGAATTCAAACTTCGCCTCCCGTGGTAAGGGAAAGACACCTGCAGCGGCTGTTGATGCTAATCAAACATCGCAACAGCAGTCCCGGAGACAGCAGAAGACTTCGGATCAGAGACCTCAAAAAGAGTACTCCTTCAAAGACGAAGATGTTCCAGCCATCTTCGAATCACTCCTTAAAAATAACAAGATCAAGCTGCCACTGATCATGAATCAGGAGGAAGCTGACAATACTACGGATCCGAAGTACTGCGCATACCACAGGAGGATCCTTCATCCCACCAAGGCCTGCTTTACTTTAAAGAATTGTATCCAGACCTTGGTTGAAGCCGGCGTCATAACGCTAGAGTAAGCCAGTTGAGAACGGTAAAACTCCGACCGGTATAAGAGTATAAACTGCTTCCTGACACTCCGAAGAGTATACGAGTATAAACTGCTTCTCAATCCTCCGACTGGTATAAGAGGTTAAACTGCTCCCTGATACTCCAACATGTATATGAGTCTAAACTATTTCATTTCTTTCACGGGAAGTTCCTGGAGAATTTTTATATGTAATATTCTTAAGGATAACCCGGTCATGTAACTGAGTACAATGTCGGACCCAGTTCCACAAGGGAGGCTGGGGGTGGATTATTCATGTATCGGGAAGTTCCCAAAAGAATACCACGGGCGATATTCTTAGGGATAACCCAATCACTATAAAAGTGATAAGTAAAACATACACATTTAAGCTCTAAATGTCGGAATGTTTTCCATTATCGTTATCAAATTTACTAATTCTCATGAGTTATCTTATTGAGACGAGATTCGATCCTTTTGACAGATTAATCTTTCCTCACAAAAATCCCCTCTCGATTCCGTCAATGAACGAGAGGCCCACAAATCGAGCGACCAAACCTTTCTACAGTTAGGATCGTCTCAAACCTCCCGCTTGGTCAAACCTTCCTACAGTTAGGGCCAAAACCAAAATCCCCTCTCGATTCCTCCAATGAACGAGAGGCCCACAAATCGAGTGATCAAACCTTCCTACAGTTAGGGTCATCTCAAGCTCCCGTTTGGTCAAACCTTCCTACAGTTAGGACCAAAACCACAGTTCACTCTCGATAAACGAGAAATTTCATCTTTAGCTCGGTAATCAAACCTTCCGACAGTTAGGGTTATCCGAATCTTTTCAATTCTGGGGGTGGAGATCCCACCTCGAGTCTCCTTTTCAACTGGGAATAGAATATAAAATTCTTCCTTCCTTGTTTGGGGAATAGAATATAAAATTCTTCCTTTCCCACACCAATCTTTTCCAAGAATTTATCAATCTTGGATTCATCCTAGGAAGTTTATCCCGAATCCTAAGCAGGGATAAGTCTGTGCCTAACACGCGCTGCCGGTTTAGTCTTTCTCCGTAGAAGAAGACACCAGAGTTCGATTCTGGGGTATTTTATCCTGAAACCTAAGAAAGGATATGCCGATGCCTAACACGCGCCGCCGGTTAGTTCTTAACCGTTAAAAAGAACACTCGCCCACATATTCAACATTGTGGCAGGTTGTTATTAATAACACCAAAATCCACGCCTTACACGCATGGGGAATTTCATCCTGAATCCTAAGAAAGGATATGCCGACGCCTAACACGCGTCGCCAGATTAGTCTTTTACTGTCCAAAAAGACACCAGAGTTCGATTCTGGGGTATCTTATCCTAAAACCTAAGTAAGGATAAGTCAGCGTCTAATACACGTTGCCGGGTAGCCTATTCCCGTAACAATAGCGAAGTCTACGTATTCAAAATCGTAGCAAAGAGTCTAAGGGAGTTCATTCCGTTAGCACAACGTTACATGCGGAACGGATTTAGATAATCCGCATGCTAGCCCGACTCAAACGGTAGTCGGTAAAGGCTATTCAAATCCGTTGAAGGCTGGGGGTTAGCCAAAAATCCTAAAGTCAACGCCTAACACGCGTCGCCGGGTAGCCTATTCCCGTAACAAATGGTAAAGCCTATGTATTCAACATCATAGCACAGAGTCTAAGGGAGTTCATTACTTTAGCACAACGTCATATGCGGAACGGACTAAAACAATCCGCATGTAAGTCCGATTCAAAAGGTAATCGGTAAGAGCACGTCAAATCCGTTGAAGGCTGAGGATTTGCCAAAAATCCTAAGTCAACGTCTCATACACATTGCTGTTTAGTCTTTTCACAGGAGAAAGACGAAGTCTAGGTATTCAATATCGTAGCACTAAAAGGGTTAACTCTTTTAGCTTAACGTCACATGCGGAACGGACTTGAACAATCCGCATGCTAGCCCGACTCAAACGGTAGTCGGTAAAGGCTTATTAAACCCGTTGATGGCTGAGAATTTGCCAAAAATTCTATAAATACGAGTCATTGACGCATCAATTCCGTAGATTGGTCTCGTGACTTGAGTATCTGCCACGCTCCAATTCCTTAAGAGCTTAAACTGTGTGTACTCCAGCAGACGTACGAGTATAAACTGTGTCGGACACCGGACAACGTGTCACAAGGAAGCTTGGACACCGGACAACGTGTCGCGAGGAAGCTTAGACGCTGGACAACTCGTCACAATGAAGTTTAGACGCCGGACAACACGTCACAATAAGGCTCAAACGCCGGACAATGTGTTGCAAATGAAGATTCAACACCGACAATCGATAGTCAGCAAACTCGAGCTAAGAAGTCAGGAAATCGAGAATCGACTTCAAGTTCAAAATTCCGACAGACGGTCAGACAGTAAATGCAGCATCGGAACCCTTACAGACATTCAACAAAGCACCGAATAGCCTGGAGGACTGAAGGAATCAAGAATAGAAGCCATTCCAGATGTCCCGTCATAGCCAATTGAAGGATGGGACAATCATATCCAAAGTATTCCAGACTCGTCTATAAAAGAACGAGGCTGAAATACTTTGGAGGGGTATCTGTAGGTATATAAAACTGCCTATAGGTCCCTTAACACAGCTCGACGACGTCGAACGAACCATCGGGTGACGTATCCAAACACAACCGTTAGCCCGCAAACACCGAAGCCAAACGATACGTGACGAAGCGGACTAACGAGGCTACGAAGCTGACGAACCGCACGCAAACAACGGAATGAATCCACTCGCGTGCGGAATCAAGCCAACGGGTTGAGGAATCAACGAGTCATCCAACCAAGAGCGGACTAGGATGAATCGCGATCGAGTCAAGATCAGTTTCGGATTCGAACTCAGAAGCGGATCTACTGCCAAATCAGGTCAACGAATCGAATCCAAACCAATCAACCGCAGAACCGAAAAACGGGCACAAAGAGGCAAAACGACAAACACCTGGAGGTCGGCTCACCGAGCCACCAAGGAGGCTCGGTGGCCGAGCCACCAAGTGGTGGCTCGGCCGAGCCACCTTGTGGTGGCTCGGCGGCCAAGCCACCTATAGGTGGCTCGGCCACCACCGAGCCACCACAAGGTGGCTCGGTGGCCGAGCCACCAAGGTGGCCGGCCACCCTGTGCCAGGGGCACAGTGAAGGTAGCCTATAAATAGGCCCCCCTTGTTCATTTGAAGAGGTTGGATTTTGGAGAGGCGAAGCCCTGATGGATTGGAGACTCAGAACTTAAAAAGATCTCAACTTTGGGACTTCGAGGACTCGCTCATCCAGATCTGGTGCTCGGCGATCGTCAACGCCAAAAAAGGCAGGTGTTCGAGAGGACCGGATCTCAGATCTACGCAGGCGTACTCCGGATCAAAGCTTGGTCTTTGATCCCGAGATTTGGGCGATTGTTTCCTTGGTGAAATAATCCCCCCCGGCTATTATTTCCTTCGTGATATAATACCCGTCGTACTACGTAGATCCGACCAGATCTAGATCTAGCGGTGGTCCACGGATCAACCCCGGCGCAGGCAAACAACCCACGCAAGCGAGCGACCGCAAAACAGGAGCTCGTGATTTGTTCGGCATAAAAGGAGAAAGTTGTAATTTTTCTTTATTTTTTCTTTGATTTTCATTGTAACCGGATCTTATAAAAAGACCGGATCTTTGTAACACAAAAAGAAAGTTAAATAAGATAGCAATGACGTCAATGAAAGAAGCTATAATTTTTCCCACGAACAGTGATCTTGATGAAGGAATTGATATGACTCAGCCATTGAGATTTCGAGCTGCAGAGGAGGATAAGTTGGTTTGTACAGAGCTAGATATGTCACAGGCAGTGAGCATGGTTTCGAGATACATGCACGACCCAGGTCTGGGTCATTAGGATGCCGTGAGTGATTGTTGAGGCCGTTCGAGGCTATTTGGATGAACTACGAGCAGGTTGATCCCTTGGGAGAGGGGGTACATAGGCAACCATATTGGTGCAGCCGGATTTAAAGAGACGACACATTGGTGCTATTGTTGGTGTCTGCTCAATTTTGGAAACACTTCGCTGAGATGGAGAATTGTTGGATAGTAGATTCCTAATCTGTTTTGGTAATAAGTTATTAGGATTCCTAATTTGTTTTGGTAATAGGTTATTAGGATTCCTAATCTGTTTTGGTTTTGGTTTTAGAATTCCTAGTATGTTTTTGGTTTTAGGATTTCTATATATATGGAACGTTTTAGAAGAGAAAATTAGTAGAGAGAATTAGAGAAAAAAAGAGAGTCTTTTGAGCATATTTAGAGGGAGATATTGTGAGGGAGTTGAAACCTTTGGTTAGAGTTATATTTGAGAGTTTGTGTGAGTTGTAACCCGTTGTATTTCTCCTCCATATAGTGAAATCTCTCCATCCTCTTCCTGTGGACGTCAGTAATTTTCCGAACCATGTAAATTCTCTATGTTGGTTTGATTTGTGTTGTTTTTTTGGTGATTGCACTCATGTTTGGTTTAGTTCTCTTCTCTCATCGCTCGCCGACTTATTTGGTTTGCGAGCATGCTTCCGCAGGGCGCGCAACATGCAGCTGTAAAAATTTGAATTTGAAGCAAACAACTACAACCACATATGACAGCAGGAAGAACATCTATAACTCCATGACGTTGCCACTTATATTTGTCATTTAGAGAACCAAGGCCTCTCTCTCTCTCTCTCTCTCACCTTGTTTAGGAGGACTGCTAATGTTAAGTGATCACACAGTCAATTAAATCTGTAGTTGGATGGGGTTGATGATTAATGAGGGGTCACTTCCTTCCCCAAATATTCAGTTCTGAGTTGAGTGGCTGAAGTACGTACAAGTAAAAACTCGTGAGAGGTCGGGGACTAGTTCCCATGTGATTCCTCCGACGGTCAAGTCAGCTGGTGAACTTGAGTGGGAAAAATAAAAAACTCTAAGTTCTTGTATATAGTGCAGTATAATTTACAGATCAAAGAGAGATTCCATGTTAGAATAGTACGTATATTTATACCGATGGTATAAGGGTGTCATTGTGTCTGAGCACATGATGGCGGTGAAGAAGTGTGAGCTGGCGGCTGCGTCAGCACCTACTTTACAGGTGCCGGTTGACGACTGTGGGAAATATCATTTTAGCATTAAACAAGAAACGATTGGAGGCATAGCGGTGCCTACGTGGTCCGATGAGTCATGAAAGCTATCGGGGCTATAGGCATGATGCGTCTTCTATGCATTAAATATGACACTAACACGTTGTCAGTGGGAGAGGCTTGAGGCAGAAGCCGTCTTCTAGCTTCGTCGAGAAGTAACGCCTTTCTAGTCATCCTCGTGAGGCATCGAATAAATGGTCGAGTGGGCTCATGGCGAGTCGTCTTTGACAAGAAGGCCAACAAGTTCTGCCATTCGAGTCGACATAGAGGAATGTCGACTCAGCGAGTCGGCTAAATTAGAATCTTTATTGGTATATGGCTGCCAATTTGATTGAGGCACTGAATGCAAAAGTACACTTGTCCGTTGCCGGCAAAGGGTTGCACCTTGGCGATTGAAAACACCATAATAAGGACCCACAACTATCACATCTTAAGAGGCATTATGAGGTTATATCTTCATGATCTTTTAAAAAAAATATTTTTGCTAAATAATTAGCAAAACCGACCGTTTTGCTAATTATTTAGCAAAAACGACATCTTTTTGGCCAATAGGCCAAATTTTTAAAAAACTGCGCATTCGAAATATACGGGACTGCTAGTCCCGTATGTTTAGTCGCCATTAATTACGCCTAAAATCTACGAGGCTACTAGTCCTAGCTTTTGATATCGTTCTACATGGATTTGCTAAAAGCCTACACCAAAAACCTCCGTGTAACATCAGCAATACCCTAAAAAACATCGCCATCCGAGATCTCAAAATCTTATCTTTCCACTCCCCATCTGCTCCTTTACCAGGATTCATAGCAACACCCTTCATCAACCTCAAAATCTCAACTAAACCCTCATCAAATTTCCTTTTCCTGCACCCCAAACTCTCCTTCTCCTCTATCTGAAGCTTAAATACTAGCGCTTCGATCCTCGTCTTGAGATTAGGACAAAACGGAGACTTGTTCTTCTTATCAAAAATCTGAAGCCAGCAGTGAAAGAGATCAGAGCAATCGAAGGCCTCCAATTACGGAACCTCAAACCCAAGGATACTCGAAGGGTTCTTTGAGAAATTGTTGGAGATGTAATCCAATAGAGCTTGGATCTTCGACTCTGCCTACGCGCAACCGAGGCATGAGCTCGCCGTCGGTGAACTGACGTCTCCCCCCTCCTTGGAATCGAGGATTTTTGCACGCCTACGTTTAAGGGAGATTGGAATGAGTGTACTGATAATTGTAATACGATGTTCATATGGTTCTACACAAATAAAAGGCATAGGCCATGGTAGCAGAGTACAACGGATCTACTTAAAGCCCACATCGAAAACCTACGGGACTAGTAGTCCCATAGATTTTTGGCCTCAATTAATAGTGACTAAACATACGGGACTACCAGTCCCGTATATTTTGAATACACGGTTTTTTAAAAACGACCTCTTTTTGGTCCGTTGGCTAAAAAGAGGTCATTTTTGCTAAATAATTAGCAAAACGGTCGGTTTTGCTAATTATTTAGCAAAAAAGGTCTTTTTTAAAAAAATCCCCTATATCTTCTACTCACATGGGTACTTTCACCCGGGGTGATCCCATCTCGAAGGCCTAGACATCAACATCATCGCCACCTAACCAAGTGAACTCTAGGTATTACTTGTTAGACCCTAGAGGGGGGGGGGAGGGGGATGATTAGTATCTTATGCTAATCTAATCCGATTTTATGCCAATTAAAACTAATTAACAAGTTATCATAGCAAGTATAAAATACAAGTTACAATAAGATATGTGAGCTAGGATAAGTGATATACACAAGGGTAAACAAAATAAACAAGATAGTGGATGATATAAATAATGAGCAATGGACAATGGCGACTAGAAGAATAAACATAAGAGAAAGTGCGCCAAAGCAAACTCAAACACACGATATGATCACGAAGTTCAGACCTTCCGTCCTACGTCTCCGCTCCCCACTCCTGGGGAGAAATCCACTATCACAACCGGGTTTTCTACGCTTACCCGAACAACGTTTACACCTCACAATGTTGGTTTTCAACGCTCACCGATCAACGTTCACAATCACTCATACTCGGTTTTCTAGCTAACCGAAAACTCTACAACACTCTCAAATAACAACAAATGATTTGTTCTCTAAGGCGATAACTCAATTAAAGCTCACACTCAATTGTTACAACTCTCACCAACCCAAATATACTATGTATGAAAATACAATAAGCTCAAGTGGGTGTGTGTAAATATGAGTGAATCAAATCAACTAAACTCAATTAAATTCTAGCATATAGAAATTATGAACAAAACAATAAATAGCTAGAAATTCTTCTCTGAAAAAACAAGATGGAGAGGTGGATTAAAAAGAAGCTCAATCAATGTAGATGATCTTCTCCACTTGTAAAACAATCTTCACAAACCAAACAAACTTTAAACCCAACTAAAACCCTTGTTAAAACTCTTTTAAACTTCTTTAAAACTTTCCATTGGGTTACCTCTGGTAGAAGGGGTTTGAGGGGTTTATATAGGAAGAGAAACCAACAGCAAAACCCCCAAACAAAAGACCAAAGACCCCAAAGAATCAGAAATCTGATTCTGTACCAAAAATAACCGTTGGGCGATCGGCGGTCGACCGTGGAAAACTCGCAGTCGACCGCGAGCAACTAAAGGGCAAAACTGGGCTCTTGAAAAACAGACGGTCGACCTTGGCGGTCGACCGCGAAACTCTCTGGACTGCATCCGGTCGACCGCCACGGTTGACCGTGAGCCATCAAAAAATATTCTGAGTCTCTGGACTCAAGGGCGGTCGACCGTGACGGTTGACCGCAAACTGATACTAGAAAAATCAGGTTTTGAAAGTTATTTTCTGATTTTAAAACCCTGTTTAAAAATATCAAATAAATTCCAAAAATATAAAACTTTAGGAAATGATTGTAGACATGGTAATAAACATGCTACAAAAACTGGTTTTTAAAAAGGACATTCCAAATGAAAAATATCATCATTTTGCAAAATAGTCCAAAACATGAAAATGTAAACACATGAGTTTTGACATTTTAGCTTAACCATGTTTTGAAACATTACACAATACATTTATAGACTTAATAAAGGATGTATATGATTATTGTTAAGTTCAAAAACTGAGAATATAATATTTTCATAAAATTGCATATTTTGTAAACTTTTTGAAAACAATAAATACGATTTCATTGAACTAAATAAAGTTAATATTGATGAAATCATATATGTGCATATAAGTATGAAATAAGAAATGTATTTTCAATTTTATTCAATTGTTTCATAGTAAAACTTGAAAACTATCAAACCAAAACATATATGTATATATATAACTATATATATACAAAACCAAAACGTGTGTGTATATGATTGAGCTTAAAGTACTAACACACATAATATAAAACCTAAAACTAAATATACCCAAGCTTGATATATCTTCGATGTAGCTCAACTTGGTACATTTGCGGATGAAGCTAGAACTTGGATCTTCAATTTAAATTGCATATGCTTCACTCCATAATTCCGTCAACCTCCATTTGATATGACCGTGAATGCTTGATTTCATCCATCCTTCACCATATTGTTTGCCCAGAATAAATATAAAATAAAAACACTAGACAAACAATATTAGATGTAAATTGTTTGTAAATCATCATCAAAACAAGAAGGCCAACATTACTGACCACCGTAACTCTAGTAATATCATGTGAATGCAAGAATAGGGATTCAAACCCAGGCACTTGAGGGACACAATTCCAATACCCAACCACCTGAGCTCACCCTGTCTTTGTACGAAATTACTCTTCACCAAGACCTCTGCTTCTTTTAAGTTTCCTACAAAGGGAAGTAATTAGGATCACAAACCCTCTCTCAAATTTGTCAATCACATGCCTCTCTCCGCGTTGAAATATCCCCTCTCTATTTCCACTCATTTTCACACGTAGCTGTGTGGGACCAAATCTAGCCTTGAATCGCAACCGTCCATCAAAACCACGGCCTGGATGAGGAACAATATGACCAACAAAGGCATTTTGTGCTAGTAAGCAAACTTTATAAGCCACAGGATCTAGCTCAACCTCTCATTATTTATTCTCATTCTCTCTTTGCTTGTTATAGTTAGGAAGTCATGGAGAGCTCTACTAGTACTACTAGTGCAAAGAGCTTAGTGATGAAGAGAGAGAGGAGATTTCCTTCAAGACGAGGGGAGATCAAGCGAAAGATTGCGTCTGCGCTGTTTGATATCATCCGCAAGCATTGCATCAACATGTGCACTAGGTCATGTTGATGGTTCCAGTGATGCTTAATCTTAGAAACAATTCTGTTGTTTTTGAAATAGTTCTTTCTAATTGTCTGTTTATTAGTAGCGCCACTTATCTATGTTTATATATAGTTGAACACGGGAACTTGGCAGAAATGATTTAAGGGTTAATAATTGCTGATAAACCCCCCTACTATGTATCCCCCACTTATGGTTAGACCCGTTGTAGTTGTATTGCTGCAGACAGACCCCCGAGTAATTTTTCTTCTTTGACTCTTTTCCCTTCAGGAGGTGTATTTGTCAATAGAAATAATTTTCTCTTTCTCTGAGGGTAACTAGAGTCGTAAAAATTCACTTGGGCATTTATCTCCGACAATAGAACTACGGTGGTTTATCGGCAGTTAGCTCTCATGAGTTAAATGATGGTTCAAATTTGTATTACAATATTCATGTTAGACTATTAATTAAAGAGAAATATGAATATCTCAGTAAAATATCTTATATTGATTTGTGAATAATTGCGCTTCTAGTAAGATTATTTCACATATGTGACCAAATAAAAAGAAGCCTTGCCGAACAAATGCTCCATCGATCAGTGTCGATCTTAATCCACCCACTTCGTGCTGGTTTCCACCCAACCTTCTAGACTTACCCAACAGTTGATCTACACTCCTCCATTTTAATTGAGAAATCATTCACCATCGTCACTCGTACCGTGCATTTGACAATTCTCTCCCTAAGCCACCGTTGAATTCCGATTGGACCGTAAACCCCCGATCCAACGATGCGTCAAACGATTAACATCATTTGGTTGAAGAAGACGCAAGACTTGGCTCCACCAATCCAAACCAGAGAAGAAGGATAATTGTTCCACTGACGTTGACAAAGAAAGACCACTCCATATTGATAATGCACAGTGACATTTATGAATAACATACCGTTGAGTTCAACATTTCACTTATTTACAGAACATGCAACTGCCCAAATTCTCAGTACTTTTTTATCGATTAAATTTTTTTTTATTGTAGGGAGAGTATTTTGAATAAACCTCCACATGAATTTTTTTAGGGTTTTTTGTCTTTGGGCCCAAAAATTTACCTTGATTTATTTATAAACCCAACTAGTTTCAAATGTACTCATAAACCCATAGAACTATGTGTATTTGCCTCTCAACCCAAAAAGCATTAATACATCCAATATATATACAATATACAAAAAAATAAATTATAAACCCTAAACTACCCCCTGCCTTACTCCTCTCTCCCCTTTATTAAAACCCTAGCTGTACAAACTCCATTCTCATCTCCGCCTGTAGACCCCCCCCTCAAAACGATCAAATCCTTTGTCATGGCGAGCTCCGACGCCGATCGGAGAGACGAAGAAGAATCCCACGGCGCCGCCGCCAACGAGGAAGAGGACACCGGAGCTTAGATCGCCCCGATCATCAAGCTCGAGGAGATCGCCGTCACCACCGGCGAGGAGGACGAGGAGGAGGAGGAAGATCTGTTTACATCCCTCGGTCTTCATTTCAAGTAATACATTTGTTCTCTTTAATGTCATTTAGCATGATCTCTCTTCTCACTGATGGTCCATTTGATTATTGTTGTAGGCTTGCCATGATAATTATCTTAATCTGTTGAAAGTTTCTTAGTAACATACAGTGATTTATCAGTGATAAAACACAAGAAACCCTCTAGTGCAACATCTTTCACTGACGGTCTGCATCTTCTTGTAGGACTTTGGATATGACAACTGGTGATTTGGGAGCACCTGCATATCGCAAGTTTGATATAGAGGCATGGATGCCAGGTCACGGACGGTATGGTGAGGTATGTAAAGATGATTACTTTGGAACACTCCTCATTTTACTTGAAACAACAGTAACTAAACATAACTAGTCAATTTGGCCATCTGTTTTCTAGCTTTCTATGCTGTTTCCACACTAGTTTCTTTGAGATGCAAAAACCTATAGTTTATCATATACATTAAATTGCCCAGTCATGAAATGCTTCCCTTAGGAAACTAGGTGTTTTTTGGCTTCTTTGTTGATTAGCTTGATTTAGTTTCATGCTTGTTCCTTGTTTGGTGAAATGCCCATTTGGGTTTTTTTGGTTTGTTTGCTTGCTTGATTAGCTTGAAAGATTGGAATTTCTAGGGTTTTTGAAAGGGTTTTCTAAATTTCTAGGGTTCTTGAAAGATTGGAATTTAATTTTACAAATTTAGCATTTTTGCAGTCCATACATTTGTTGGTTAATTATTTAGCTGTATGAAAATTATGTTTTGATCCACCCAATTTGATTTGTTGGCATTCTATGGCGCAAATGGAGTAATTTGCTTCGAGCTAATAGTTCCAAGTTTGTTCATTCTACTGCTATCTCATCGCTGTATTCTCTTATTATGGTAATGACCAATGTGTTGTTATGACCCTCAGAACAGAGGCGTCGCCTTTAATTGCAGCGTAGTCTCCTACAAAGTGTACTATTATGATTATGTTGTTTCATAATGTTGCATTTTTCAATTTTATACCTTGTATATTACTGTAGACGGTAAAAATTACCGCGGCGGACTGACGAACGAATTCGCCCATGAGCCGGGACCACCCACTTGGGTGAAGGACGGATCGCAACCACGGAATGGACCCGCTGACGCGCGAGCCCCACATTTGCCCTCACGCGCCATGTCGCGTGGACTCGCCAGTAGGGTGAATTCGCCCTCATAAGCCGAATCCGCTTGTAGGGGTCCAGATCCGCCTACGTGAGTCGAAAGCCGGGTTCTCAGGGACAAGCCTCCCCTACTTCTCGCGATGTGAGGGGAAAGAGCACAGTGCTTCAAGCTCGTCAGATGGCCGCCCACAATTCGAGCGAGCAGACAGGCGTCAGATCAACCTGCATACTCATAAATACGGTTCACCTCAACCATCAGGGTCAAAGAGCTGGAGCCGCCGACATGCGGCGAGCTGTCCAAGCCCACTCAAGCACGAGGCGTCCATTCTCCCACCTCTATTGAGACATAGGGAGAGGGGAGGGGGCACAGTACCCCAGGACCGTCAAGTGGTCACTCGGTGGCTCACAGCGTAGGTAAGCAGACAGGTGCCAAAGTAGCCTGCATCCTCATAAATGCAGCTTACCTCACTCATCCGAGCGAAGGGTCAGAGCCGTCGGCGCTCGATGAGTTGCCCAGATCCACTCAAGTACCTGGCAGCAGCCGTCACTGATACGAGGAGGGGCTTTCCCACTCCTGCGTGATGTGATATAACACGCGGCTCCTCGAATGACCGCTTGTGGTACAGAGGGGCAGCAGGATATCTCTGAACAATATATGGTCACATCCCATAATTCAAGGAGCAGCCAAGCTGTCTCTCTCCCATTTAAGGGTCTCTTTCAGCAACCTTAAAGGGGATCGATAAAAGAAAGACGAGAGGTCGGTCACAAAGAGGTCGGAAGAACATTGAGAAGAGGATCGACGATAAGCTCTTTGCATATCCTTGCACTGCGGCACCATCTCCTAGTTCCGAGCCCCGATCGCCGACGAACTAGAAGATTCGAACTCCATCAACCCGAGCTTCTACTGAGTACTGAAGCTCTCCAGCAACCTCGATCGAACCGTCCAAGGAAAGCAGACTCGGCACGAGCACCGAGCGAAGCATCCTACAGCTACCGAAAGTCCCCATACTAAACAAAGAGGGCATTCCCTATGCTTCTGTTATAATTCCGATTGATTAGTTTGTAATAAGCCATTCTTATAAATACAAACAAAATCTTCCTGTTCTTTCGGGAAAATCAGAAATTTACACCATACAATTACCTCTATTGTTCTTGCCTTGTAGCGCGTTGAGCCTCCGAGATGAGTAATGGGCCAGCTAGAAAAGAAAAAACAAGAAAGAAGAAAGAAGAGGGAAAACTAGATTTAAGTTAAAATTGTTCTGTAATATATGTATTTGAAATATGTGTGAGTATGTTTTGTAACATTTCTCAGCTTTTGGCTAAGTTTGTGACTGTGAATGTATCTGAAATA
This sequence comes from Asparagus kiusianus, assembly GCA_022839385.1. NCBI lineage: Eukaryota > Viridiplantae > Streptophyta > Magnoliopsida > Asparagales > Asparagaceae > Asparagus > Asparagus kiusianus. Next base: position 246,765 of record BQKN01065781.1, on the reverse strand, counting down.
CGCGTGAGGATGTTTTGTAACATATATGCGAGGATGTTTTGTAACATATCTCAATTTGTGCTGCAAGTGTAACATATATGCGAGGATGTTTTGTAATATGCGAGGATGTTTTGTAACATATATGCGAGGATGTTTTGTAATATGCGAGGATGTTTTGTAACATATGTTAACCTTCTTGTTTTGATGATGTTTAACAAACAATTTACTTCTAATATTGTTTGTCTAGTGTTTGTGTTTTTGTATTTATTCTAGACAAACAACGGGTTGAAGGATGGATGGAATTGCGCATTCACGATCATATCGAATGGAGGTTGGCGGAATTGTGGAGTGAAGCCTTGCATTTCAAGTTGAAGATCCAAGTTCAAGTTTCATCCGTAAGTGTACCAAGATAGAGCTTCGTTGAAGATCATAACCTTCGGTATAATTAGTTTAGGAGTTTATATTATGTGTGTTAGATACTCTAAGCTTAATATCATATACACACATACACATTTTAGTTTTACATATATAGTTATATATATATACACACATTTTGGATTTTGGTTTATCCACAAACAAAGTTTTTACAAGCATATAAATAAATATTTATATTCATAAATGTTTGTTTTTATGTGGATAAGTTGGTTTGGTTTAATTTCATAGATATGAAACAAAAATATATTCATATAAATACTCATATGTTTCATATTCTATTGTATTTGTGAAAATACTATATTCATTATTTATAGACTTCATAACAATAGTTTACATCTTTCTTCAAGTCTATAAAATTATTTTGTAAAGTTTCAAAACATGGTTTAGCCAAAATATCAAAATTCACATGTTTACATTTTTATGTTTTGGACTATTTTATAAAATAAAGACATTTTTCATTTGGGAAGTCCTTTTTGGAAACCAGTTTTTGTAGCATATTTATTATCATGTCTACAATCATTCCCAAAGTTTTATATTTTTTGGAATTTATTTGATATTTTCTAATAGGATTTTAAAATCAGTATTTTACTTTCAAACCTGAAATATTTTGTATTAGTTTACGGTCGACCGTCATGGTCGACCGCGCCTATGATTTTCTCTGAGTGGGCAGCAGAAACTTTCGCGGTCGACCGTGGCGGTCGACCGTCAAGCTAAAAATTTCCACGGTCGACCGCCACGGTCGACTGTCAAACTCTCTGAAAGTTTTCTTTGCTTTGATGACCTTCGCGGTCGACCGCCGCACTGTCAAATCTGCTTCAACGGCTAGTTTCCAGAGCTGTTGTTGAGCTGGTTTTTTGGTCTTTTCTTGGCTTTCTCTTGGCTTTGGGGTTTCATATAAATACCTCATTATACCTCAGTTTTTAGTAGTAATCCAAGAGGTTTAACAAAGTTTTAATCAAGGGTTTAAGTTTGTTTAAAGTGTGTTTATAAGCTTTTAAGCAGTTGAGTGTTTCGGTTTTGTGAATCAATTCCACAAGAGCTTGAGGAGATCATCTATTTGGTCTTTGAACATCCAACTCTTCTCCTTCCACTCTTGATCTATTGAGAAGTTTTCTAAACTTAATCTAGCTTTATATTTTATATTGGTTGATTGTTATTTTATTAAGCTAGTGTTCATATTGAGTTTAGTTGATTTTATTTTCTCTTTGTTTACACATACACAACTATTGAGCTTATTGTATTTACATTCATAGTATAATTAGGTTGTGGGATTGTGTAACTTAGAGAGTGAGCTTATAATTTGTTCTCATCAATTATAGAGAACAAACACTTTGTATTGTGTTTTATTATGAGATCACTTTGTAATACACTTGTACACCGAGAGAAGTGTGTGGCGAAAGTCGGGGATCGTCCCAAGAGGAGTGGCATCAGTTGACGAACCTAGGGAGAGGCTGTATCCGAGCACTTAAGGGAGACACATCTAATTCAACACTTGAGAGGGTGTAGAGTGGGATTACAAGAGTGTGTTAATTGTAGAGTTTTTGGTAAACTAGAAAACCGTATTGTGTGGTGTAAACGTTGTTCGGGTAAGCGTAGAAAACATGGTTGTTGTGATAGTGGAGATCTCCTCGAGGTGAGGAGCGAAGACGTAGGTCAAGTGGTTAGACTGAACTCCGTGATCATATTGTTTTGTTTATGATTGCATTGGCGTTCTTATTCTTGTATTCATATGTTATATCACCTTTGTGTATTGCTCATCATATTACCCTATCTCTTTTGTAGATTGTTTATTTTAACCTTGTGTTAGTTTATATATCCTTGCTCATATATTTGTAATATCTCATTGCTAGGATATATTCATTTGTTCATATTGCTTATTCTTGCTTATAATATATTGTATATCTATCTTGCAAGAATAATTTATTAATTGGCATAAAATCGGATTAGATTAGCATAAGACCCTAATCACCCCCTCTAGGGTCTAACAACATATATGCGAGGATGTTAAAATTGGTCATTGTTAAAATTTGTTTGATCTCTCAAATTATGACTGAATGTAGTGGTGAGTTTGTAGCATATTTCAGCTTGTGATGGTGTTTATGATTGAAAATGTACCGTGTTAATTATAGAGGATGTTTTGTAACATATCTATGTTTGTGATTGTAAGTGTAACGTGTTACACTGTAAGTGTAGTGGGTTATCCTGTAAGTGTAGCGGGTTACACTGTAAGTATATCGGGTTACATTGTAAGTATAGCGGGTTATCCTGTAAGTGTAGCGGGTTACATTGTAAGTGTAGCGGGTTACACTGTAAGTGTAGCGAGTTTTCCTGTAAGTGTAGTGTGTTACACTTGTTGTAGACACTAAAAGTGCTAAGAAACAAAGGAGAGTCGAATCTCACTGCAAGTACGACGAGGGTTATCACAAGGACGAACCTCAGCCTCAATTCATAAAGTTTGTCTCAGTTCAATAGGACAAACAACACCTTACTCATCAAAAGATGAAGTTCGCCTAGAAACGAAGTTCGTTATTAAAGATGAAGTTCGCCAAAGATGAACCGCAGTTAAGCTCACCAAAGATATAGCAAAGTGAACGAACCTCGTCAGGCGGACGAATCTCGTCAGGCGGACGAATCTCGTCAGGCGGACGAACCTTGTCAGACGGACAAATCTCGTCTAGTAAACAGACTTCGTCAGCTGCCGTTTTAAAGGGCTATATTAATTGAGGGTTAATGACCAATAAGTCACCCCTTTAAGGAGAGTTAATGACCACTAACTCATCCATTTAAATGGGAGTTAATGACCATTAACTCCCTCATTTAAAGGGAGTTAAAGCCCATTAACTCACTTCATAATACTCCCAAGCCTATAAATAGCCATGATCAACATAAAAGAAAGGAGGGGATTGAGAGGCTAGTCAAAAATCCTATCTCTCCTCCATTCTCATGGATCTTCATAGATCATTGGCTAATCATTTGGCCTTAGAACGTTGAAGCTCATAACGAGCATGACGAGGGTCATTACAATGATGAACCTCATCTCAGACAATAAAGCTTGTCGTTGGAAACAAGATGTGAAGCTCGTCATTGGAAACGAGGTTCGGAGTTCATCATCGGAGGTGAAGTTCGTCAATGAAAACAAAGCTTGTCATCAGACTTAAAGCTCGTCGGTGAAGATGAAGCTCATTATTAAAGAAGCTCACGAGGCTTGCCACGCAGCGAGGCTCGACATCAAAGATAAGGCTCGCCACGCAGTGAGGCTCGACATCAAGGACGAGGTTCGCCAACGCAGTGAAGTTCGTCACCCGCATTAAATCAGGCTATAACGGTCATGAAGACCCAGTCAGTAACGTGGACTAAATTCAAGGAGTTAGTTACGCCACGACTCCACAAGTTCAGCACATCAGTTACGCCCACGACTCCACGATTGTAGCACATCGGTTACGTGCTCAAACTCCTATAAATAGCCTCGAGCAGCTATTAAGAGGAGAGTGGATGATCGATTAATTGGAGATTTTCAAGATTGGACTTAGAGAAGCATCAGAGATCAAAGTTTCTGCACGTCGATCCGGAGTACGAACCTCGATTCTAGCCAGCCAACAAACATCAGAAGCTCTTGTGATCTTGTTCTGATCGTCAACGGGAGGCAAGCTCGACTCAAGCATCAGGGGAAGCATCCTTTCGCCACCTAGAACCCACCTTAAACAAAAGAGAAGCTGAATTAATTTTCTCTTCTTTTGTAATCGAGATAGAGTGTGAGTGATTATAAGGGTTTCATACCAAGTGATCGAACTCATTTCTTAAAACAATAAAATCAATCCCAACGTCAATTTTTCGACCCTACAGAAGATGGCGACCACAGTAGGAGCAGCTATTCTCTCCGACGAGATGGTGGTGGTGCAATCAGACAAGAATGTAGTGGGAACAGATGTCAAAACTCTGGTCATCGAATTTGACCAGTCCAAATATGAGGAGTACCTCTCATCTGGTAAGTCTAGTCCCACGAAGGCACGAAAGTGTCTCCGAGTCTCGTATGAGACTTTAGCCCAAGTGGCTTCTGATGATTCAACTCGAGTTAGTCTCGAGGAAAAGTCCAAGCCCCTCAAAGAGGAGGCTCCAGCAACTAGCAGTCAGGCTAAGAAATGGGTTGTCAAGCAACCTAGCCGAACTTCGGCTTCTACTAGCCAAATTATGGCTTTTGAAAACGAACCTCGTCTAGCTTTGACTGAGGCAAAGGTTCCTACTGGTTCACTATCGAGACGCACTCGACAACGTCAGCGTCAGAATCAAGCTCGCCGTAGGGCTCGAGCTTTCGTCTCGCTAGACGGTTTTCATTATCGATCGAGGGTTGATCAACCTAAAGTCAACAAGTCTGACGAGGGTCAGGTGAATGAGGAACGTTCGAAAGACGGACCTCATCCTCGTACCCGAGTAGCCCCAGACAACGAGCCTCATCCTCAAAAAGAGGTTCAACAATTTCAATAAGTGGTTCATACCGACGTTTGTAAAGAAAACGAACCTCAGGATAAGAGCCAACTGAGAGGGCACAAGCGTCGAGCTCGTTCTACCAACGAATGTCGTCGCATGAATGATGGAGTTCGTCAGACTACCCAAGTTCATCAACCTCTATCATGCAGAGGGTCTCACTTGGGTAAAGCTAATATGACGGAGTCGACTGGGGGTTGTCCAGCTGGTGACCTTCGGGATTATCTCACGCGCAAGCGTAGAATGAGCCAAATGCAGTCTCATTGCTGCTGTGAGAAACTCATTTCTATAATACTTTCACAATGTTCATGTGGGGAGTCAACTCATAAGCCTTCAGTCTTCGAATGGTTAACTAAACCGTCGATGGTCTCATCATCAAGAAGAAGACGCTTTCGTCCCAAGAAACAAGCACCCAAGAATCGCCACATTGAAGTGACGATTAACATGGTTAGCAAGGGCAAGAGCAAAGCTTCGACTTATTCTTCTGAATCTTCTAATCCTGAATACTCTCCAGGACTAGGCGAAATGCTTATCGAAGGACAGGGAGTGTATCAACTCACTCGTACTCGTACTGGTGCGGTGATCTCGTTTGATTACCGTCGATAAGCGGGCATCACAGATGAGGTTGAGGAAGAGCTTGAAAACTTAGCTATTGCAACCTTTCAGCCTTCCAACACCGATCAAAGTGAACAAGCAAGTGCTTACATGGCTGGAAGTAAGGAGGACCTAGCAAGACAGGTGGAAGAGCAATAATCAACCATCCTCTAATAACAGGAGTCTATCAGACGCTTGGAGGATATGGTGGACAAACTCCTCAAGGAGAAGAAGAAGAAGAAAGTCGCCGCCGAATCCTCAGAATCAAGGTACCAGCGATCTTCACCCAGTGCTCGGGAATCTAGCCGTCAAAACCAAGATGGCGATAATGCAGAAGATGAGGAGGAAAAGAATTTTAATATTCACTCTGAATCATCCGAAGCTGGGTCTAACTCGCGTAAGAATGACCGAGATCATAAGTTGGATGATTTTCAGAAGCAGCTTGAGACTTTGAAGCTTCAAAGAAACTTCAGAGAACTGGGGGTCGTTAGACCATACCCTGCCAAATGGGACTCTGTCGCTTATCCTCTAAAGTTCAAGCCACCCATCCTCCTGCAGTTCGATGGCAAGGGTTCTCCAACCCAGCACATCTATTATTTCCAAGCGCAGACTAGACATATAGTGGGGAATGATCCTATTATGACTCGACTTTTCATTAGTACCCTCAAGGGGGTCGCTTTTGAATGGTTTCGCAGATTGGAGCCTGAATCCATCACTTGCTAGAAGGACAGGGAAAAGCTCTTTCTGGCCAGATTCTTCGACGATGACACAGAAGTATTTATGGTCACCCTGCTAACTAAAAATCAGAAGAAGACAGAGTCTGTCAATAACTTTGTCAAAAGATTTAGAAAGCGGTCGCTGCATTGTCGTGATCAAATCTCTGAAAGTACGTTGATTGAGATGTGTCGCAATAACCTATCGATCTGTATTTTATCCAAGATTGGAGCAGTGAAGACCCGAACTTGGAAAGAGCTTGTTCGCCAAGGAGAACAGGTCGAAAGCATGCTCAAAAGGCCAGATGCTGAAAGCTGTGTGATTTTCAAGGAGATGATGACCAATCTTCGTCAAAGAAGAAGGACAAATCTTCGGATAGCCACTTTCAGCAGAAGTACGACTTCCAAGATGAACAAGTCGTCCCAATCTTCGAGTCCTTGATCAAGGTGAGAAAGATCAAGCTCCCAGAATCAACGCGACCTGAGGAGATGTCGAGAATGGATGATCCCAACTACTGTGCGTACCACAAGATGGTTCATTAGCCCACTTCTAAATATTACATTCTGAAGGATAAGATCCAAGCTTTATTGGATGCAAAAGTCTTTATCCTTCAATCCTGATTATCGCTGGAGTGGGGGTAGTCTCGGTTTCTCTGCAAAACCATGTACTACCCCGAGCCTTCTCTTTGACGGAGCTATGATGAGTTGAAGCTCATCATCAATCAACTCCAAGGTGAGTCTGAAGTCAGACGTGAGCATCTGACCCCTTACCAAAATACTATCATGTTAATGATTACCTCTGATAGTCACTTCCTCTAAATTCCCTCGCCAATCCTCTTCAATAGGATGGAGGGACCACAAAACTATCATGTTAATGATTACCTCTGATAGTCACTTCCTCCAAATTACCCCCATCAATCCTCTCTAATAGGATGGCGGGTCTACAAAACTATTACGTTAATGATTATCTCTGATAGTCAATTCTTAATGCCCGTTGAAAATACTTCATCAAGTAGTGTTCTACCACGTGATGAACACATACTTATCTCTCGATCAAGATAGTGATCTACCATGCGATGATTCACTATCTGGTCTTTTCCGAACATTTTATCTCCTTAGAATGATCGAAAATAGTGACCTACCACGCGATGTGTCACTATTCCAATCACAGTCGTTATACTATCATGTCACTGAATGACTTGATAATTTTCACACCGTCATTCCTACAAATGATGTTGTTTATGATATTGGCCTACCATGCGATGTGCCTCTGTCCCGATCACAGTCGTTATACTCTCATGTCACTGAATGACTTGATCATTTCCACACCGTCATTCTTGCAAATGACGTTGTTCATTGATAGTGGCCTACCAAGTGATGAGCCCCTATCTACCCCTTATTCCTAAATAGTGACCTACCACGCTATGTGTCACTATTCTAATCACAATCGTTATACTCCTATGTCACTGAACGATTTGGTTCCCTCCAAAATCTCCCACCAATCCTCTCTAACAGGATGATGGGTCCACAAAAAAAACTATCAGGTTAATGATTACCTCTGATAGTTGATCTTCCTAACGTCGTCATTACCTCAAATAATGTTCGTTTTCTAACATTGGCCTACCGAGTGATGTGCTTTTGCTTCCGTCATTGTTGTTATACTTCTAAATCACTAAACGATATGATTATCCTAACGTCGTCATTTTCACAAATGACATTCATTTTCCTAACGAGTTTGCAATGTGTTGAGCTTCGTTCTTAACACTTAGTCATAATTTGAACCTCGATAAAATACATCGGATCTAAGGCCTTAAAGAGGCTAAGGATAGAGGAGAAATCTTAGCATTGAGCCTAAAAGAAATTCCTCGACAATTTACCATGCTAAGGGCAAAAGCATGGCTAGTCCAACTCAAACGGCAGTTGGTAAAGACACACCAAGTCCGTTGATAGCCGATGGTTTGCTAAAAATCCTAAGTCCTGATTACAACCCCACATGGGTCTAACAAAGTTTGCACAGAATGATGAGACTCATCAAGTAGCCGAACATCGTCTCAAAGTGTCGAGGCTCAAAACGACGAAGCTCATCTGGAACTTTGAGGTTCACCGCGAAGCGTCCAAGCTTGCTAAGCGTACAAGCTCGCCAAGAGGCCAAGCTCGCCAGGAGGCCAAGCTCGTTATATAAGCCAAGCTCCCCAAGAGGCCAAGCTCGTCGTATAAGCTAAGCTCGCCACAACCAAGAGAGTTCAAAGTATTCCAGACCCATACAACCCAATTTGGGTCTGAAAACTTTGAAGGGGGTTTTGTAGACACTAAAAAGTGCCAAGAAACAAAGGAGAGTCGAACCTCACTGCAAGTACGACGAGGGTCATTACAACGATGAACCTCAGCCTCAATTCATAAAGTTTGTCTCAATTCAATAGGACAAACAACACCTTACTCATCAAAAGATGAAGTTCGCCTAGAAACGAAGTTCGTCATTGAAGATGAAGTTCGCTAAAGATGAACCGCAGATAAGCTCACCAAAGATATAGCAAAGTGAACGAACCTCGTTAGGCGGACGAATCTTGTCAGGCAGACGAACCTCATCAGACGGAGAAACCTCGTCTGGCAAACGAACCTCGTCTGGTAAATGAACTTCGTCAGCTACCGTTTCAAAGTGCTACATTAAATGAGGGTTAATGACCAATAAGTCATCCCTTTAAGGAGAGTTAATGACCACTAACTCATCCATTTAAATGGGAGTTAATTGTAGGCGTATAAAACTGCCTATAGGTCCCTTAACATAGCTCAACGACGCTGATTCGACAAACCGACCATCGGGCGACGTATGCAGACGCGATCGTTAGTCCACAACACCGAAGCCAAGTGATACACGACGAAATGAATTAACGAGGCTATGAGGTCAACGAATCGTACGCAAGCAACGGAATGCATCCATTCGCGTGCAGAATCAAGCCAACGGTTCAGGGAGTCAACGAGTCATCCAACCATAGAACGGATTCGAACTCAAACACCAAGGCGGATTTACTACCAAACCAGGATCCAGACTACCAAATCAAAGTCCAGATCAACAACGAAGTGCGGAACCGGACAACGGACACAACGGCGTCACACCCGGGCGACTCGACCAAAGCCGAACCACCCAGGTGGCTCAGCCAAAGCCGAGCCACCATGGGGTGGTTCGGCGGCCGAGCCACCCCATGGGGTGGCCGAGCCACCCCATGGTGGCTCGGAAGCCGCCGAGCCACCCTAGGGTGGCTCGGAGGCTGAGCCACCCGGAGGTGGCTCGGCCATGGCCGAGCCACCCATGGGTGGCCGGCCACCTGTGGCCGACCCAGATCTGTGCCAAGGCACAGATCTGAGAGCCTATAAATAGACCCCCTTGGTTCATTTTTCAGAGGTTGGAACTTTTGGAGCTGAAACTCTGCCGAATTGAGATCTCACTTTGGAGTTTTGAAGACTTGAAGACTTGGACATTCAGATCTGGTTCTTGGCGAGCATCCGCGTCACAAAAGGCAGGAGTTCGAGAGAGAAAATCAGATCTGAGATCTACACGAGGTAATACTCCGGATCAAAGCTTGGCCTTTGATCCCGAGAACTAAAGGCTACTATTTCCTTGGTGAAATAGTCCCCCCCGGCTGTTATTTCCTTCGTGAAATAGCACCCGTCAAATCGTGTAGATCTGACCGGATCTAGATCGTGCGGTGGTCCACGGATTAACCCCGGCGCAGGCGAAGACCCCACTCAAGCGAGTGACCACAAAACAGGAGCTCGCGATTTATTCGACAAAAGAGAAAAGTTGTAATTTTTATTTCTTTTATTTGATTTTCATTGTAACCGGATCTTATAAAAAGACCGGATCTTTGTAACCGAAAAATAGTTATTTGAGATGGCAATGGAATCAGTGAAGAAAGCAACGATTTTTCCCGCGAACAATCTGGCGACCACAGTGGGAGCCGACGATCTCGCTGTCGAGATCAAAGCGTCACAACCGCGGATCTCAATCCCGGTCGTGGATGAGGTCGAATACGAGTTCGACCAGCAGAAGTTCGAGGAGTACCTGTCATCCTCGTCCGGATCTACCTCCCCCCGCAAGTCCAAGAAGTTCTCCGCCAGGAGAAAAGCTCGTTGGTACGAAGATGTTGAAAACACCAACGAAGATCTCGCCCCGTTTGATGCCAAAGTCGCATCGGGTGAGATCCCTCCATATCCCAACCAGGTCGGATCTGCTCTGGCCAACCCTGCCGCCGCAGAGGGCGTGGTGACTCTCTCGAAGAGAGCCCACCAAAGGCAACGTCAACGCCTTGCGAAACAATTCGCAAAGGCTATGGAGTCAGTTGACGGGATCCGTTACAACGCGGATCTGAAGAACAAGAGAGGCAAACAGCCTCAACAACAGATGAACGGCGCCTCTTCCAAGCCGCCAACAATGGAATGGGTCCGTGTCAAACAGAATCGTTCGACGCTGGAGGAGCGCATTTGTAAGCGCCGCGCACTATCATCGCAGGCATGGGCTCAAGTCGAAGAAGCCCGTAGAAAGTTGCAGAAAGAGGTGGCCAAGAAACCGCCACCAACTCGCAAAGTTTGGAGGCCGAAGTCTGAAGCGGCGGTTCAGACCAAGGAGCAGCAACTGCAGCCTTCGAAAGTGCAACTTCCGGCGAATCAATCCAAACCGCCGATGATTTCCACAACTGCTCCGGGAGATCCCGCGGGACCATCCCAAAGAAGGAAGTCAGTCTTAGAGCGCCTCGGTCCACTTCCCGAGAAGCAAAGCAAAGCTCCAGTTCAGGAACGTTTGGGCCTAATGAAGAAACCCCGAACGATTCAACATGCTGGGGGTCACCACAACCCTCAACATGACAAGGAAATCAGGGCAACTAAGCGCACTACGCTGCGTATTGAAGTCCAGGAGCCCGCTGAGAATTCACGCCCACAAAGGCATGTTTCGAGGCGCGTGACTCTCGAAAGCCCGAAGAAGGCAGTTCGCTCTCAGAAGGAAACGTTATCGTCTGATGATGATTGTGTTATACCTGAGAAATCGTGCCAACACACGATAGGTTGCTCCGACTTTCAAATTGACGAGTTATACTATCGTGTTGGGGGTACAAGCAAAGCTAGAAAGAGAAGTCCTCGAAGGCTAGAAACTCAATGTCCCTGTTCCAAACTTATCCGGGCGGTATTGTCTGAGTGCAACTGTGTCAAGGCAATCCCCGAAAGAGTTTCAGTGTTTGAAAGGCTTAGTACCGAAACGCCAAAACCAAGGCATAGGCGTTTCCGGCGAAGAAGAACGGTGGTCAAAGATGGAGAATTTCCGAGGGTCACCACCAATATGACCAGCAAAAGGACATCGACACAGGGTAATCCCGAGCCGATTCCAAAAATACCTCGGCGGGTAACTCATCTGCAGTCCGGAACCATCATACGAACAACCTATGGTAGGGTTCGGACAAGACTGCCTTCGGAAGACAAAGAATCGGATGCTCATTCTGCAATCGCATCAGATAACACAGTGTCCAGTGAAGGACAACCCCACGAGTTATTTATGATAAGCGTGGAACAAGTGGCCAAGATGCTCGAAGAAGCCATGGCCAAACAACAGGAGAGCTTCAGGTTCGAAATGCAGATGGCCATGCAGAATATAAGAGAAATGCATGACCAACAGATCCAAGCGCTGATAAACCGGCAAGGCGAGCCAAGTCGTCGTAACCAGGTTAATCAGGAAGAGGAGGACACGCATGCAGATGAAGCTCACAATGCCAATAATCCTCCCGTCAATGTAGGGGTGGTAACGAGAATGCTAACGAAGATACAGGTGAAAGTTTGAAGATCAAAAATCTCGAGAGCAAAATCAATACGTTGATTTCCGCTCAAGAGATAAAGAAGACATGCATTCCTTGTCCATACCCGAGAGAATGGGAATCAATCCCGTATCCGGTAAAGTTCAACTTAATCAACTTCACGCCATTTGATGGAAAGGGTTCACCCACTCAGTATGTGATTTACTTCAAATCACACTTAGGGGTTATTTCTGGCAATGAGCCTCTGATGGTACGGTCCTTCGTTGGCACTCTTCGTGGAGCCGCCTTCGATTGGTATCGCCACCTCAAGCCAGGAAGTGTGAATAACTGGGATGACATGGAGACTAAATTTCTCACTAATTTCTTTGATGACGATACCGAGATATCCATCGGGTCGTTGCTCGACGAGAAACAAAAAGACGGGGAGTTAGTCGACACATTCGTCAAAAGGTTCTGGAACAAGGCGATGAATTGTCGGGACCCGATCACGGAGGATTTTATTCTCCAGACTTACCACAACAACCTCGCATTGGACGTGTTGGAAGCAATGGGAATAGCACCGTCCAACACTTGGAAAGACTTGTTGGTCCGAGGGGAACAAGTCGAACGTTTCCTCCGAAGGAAGAAGGCCGAGAGGAGTCAATCGACGACTAATCCTCCGAACTCGAACTTCGCCTCCCGTGGTAAGGTCAAGACACCCGCAACGGCTGTCGATGCTAATCAAACGTCGCAACAGCAGTCCTGGAGACAGCAGAAGACTTCGGATCAGAAGCCCCAAAAAGAGTACTCCTTCAAAGACGAAGATGTTCTAGCCATCTTCAAATCCCTCCTTGAAAATAACAAGATCAAGCTGCCACCGATCACGAATCAGGAGGAAGCTGACGATACTGCGGATCCGAAGTACTGTGCGTACCACAGGAGGATCCTTCATCCCACCAAGGCCTGCTTTACTTTAAAGAATAGCATCCAGACCTTGGTTGAAGCCGGCGTCATAACGCTAGAGTAAGCCAGTTGAGAACGGCAACACTCCGATAAGTATAAGAGTATAAATTGCTTCTTAACACTCTGAAGAGTATATGAGTATAAACTGCTTCTTAATCCTCCGACCGGTATAAGAGGTTAAACTGCTCCCTGATACTCTAATAGGTATATGAGTCTAAACTATTTTCTTTCTTCCACGGGAAGTTCCTGGAGAGTGCCATGCGTGGTATTCTTAAGGATAACCCTATCATGCAGCCGATACAATGATAAACCCAGTTTTGTAAGAAAAGCTGGGGGTGGATAATTCATGTCACGGGAAGTTCCCGGAAAAATGTTACATGTAATTTTCTTAGGGATAACCCGATCATTACAAATAAAGTGATAAGCACTAAACCCACCGTTTACCTAGTCAAACCTTAGGACCACAACCAAAATCTCCTCTCGATTCCTCTAATGAACGAGAGGCCCACAAATCGAGCGATCAAACCTTCTTACAGTTAGGATTGTTTTAAACCTTCCACTTGGTCAAACCTTCCTACAGTTAGGACCACAACCAAAATCCCCTCTCGATTCCTCCAATAAACGAGAGGTCCACTTTCAAATCAAGTGATCAAACCTTCCTATAGTTAGGGTCACCTCAAACTCCCGCTTGGTCAAACCTTCTTACAGTTAGGGCCAAAACCACAATTCTTTCTTGATAAACGAGGAATTCACCTTTAATTCGGTAATCAAACCTTTCAACAGTTAGGATTATTTGAATCTGTCCAGATTCTCGGAGTGGAGATCCCACTTCTAGTTTCTTTCTTGCACTGGAAATAGAATATAAAATTCTTCCTTTCCAGAATCAAGGAATAGAATATAAAATTCTTCCTTCCTTGTTCGGGGAATAGAATATAAAATTCTTCCTTTCCCACACCAACCCTTTTCCAAGAATTTAGGATTCATCCTAGGAAGTTTATCCCGAATCCTAAGCAGGGATAAGTCTGCGCCTAACACGCGCTGCCGGTTTAGTCTTTTTTTCCGTAGAAGAAGACACCAGAGTTCGATTCTGGGGTATTTTATCCTGAAACCTAAGAAGGGATAAGTCTGCGTCTAACACGCGCCGCCGGTTAGTTCTTAACCGTTAAAAAGAACACTCGCCCCACATATTCAACATTATGGCAGGTTGTTATTAATAACACCAAAATCCATGCCTCACACGCATGGGGAATTTCATCCTGAATCCTAAGAAAGGATATGCCGACGCCTAACACGTGTCGCCGGTTTGGTCTTTATCCGTAGAAAAAGATACCAGAACCCGATTCTAGGGACCTTTATCCCGAAGCCTAAGTAGGGATAAGTCAGCGTCTAATATACGTTGCTGGGTAGCCTATTCCCATAACAATGGCGAAGTCTACGTATTCAAAGTCGTAGCAAAGAGTCTAAGGGAGTTCATTCCGTTAGCACAACGTCACATGCGGAACGGATTTAGACAATCCGCATGCTAGCCCGACTCAAACGGTAGTCGGTAATGGCTAATCAAATCCGTTGAAGGCTGGGGGTTAGCCAAAAATCCTAAAGTCAACGCCTAACACGCGTCGCCGGGTAGCCTATTCCTGTAATAAATGGTAAAGCCTATGTATTCAACATCATAGCACAAAGTCTAAAGGAGTTCATTCCTTTAGCACAATGTCACATGCAGAACGGACTAAAACAATCCGCATGTAAGCCCGATTCAAATGGTAGTCGGTAAGAGCACGTCAAATCCGTTGAAGGCTGAGGATTTGTCAAAAATCCTATGTCAACGTCTCATACACGTTGCTGTTTAGTCTTTTCACAGGAGAAAGACGAAGTCTACGTATTCAATATCGTAGCACTAAAAGGGTTAACTCTTTTAGCTTAACGTCACATGTGGAACGGACTTAAACAATCCGCATGCTAGCCCGACTCAAACGGTAGTCGGTAAAGGCTTATCAAACCCGTTGATGGCTGAGAATTTGCCAAAAATTCTATAAATACGAGTCATTGACGCATCAATTCCATAGATTGGTCTCGTGACTCGAGTATCCGCCACGCTCCAATTCCTTAAGAGCTTAAACTGTGTATACTCCAGAAGACATACGAGTATAAACTGTGTCGGACGCCGGACAACGCGTCGTAATGAAGATTGGACGCCGGACAACGCGTCACAAGGAAGCTCAAACGTTGGACAACACGTCGCAATGAAGCTCAACCGCCGGACAATGTGTTGCAAATGAAGATTCAGCACCGACAATCAATGGTCAGCAAACTCGAGCTAAGAAGTCAGGAAATCGAGAATCGACTTCAAGTTCAAAATTCCGACAGACGGTCAGACAATAAATACAGTACCGGAACCCTTACAGACATTCGACAAAGCACCGAATAGCCTGGAGGACCGAAGGAATCAAGAACAGAAGCCATTCCAAATATCCTGTTGTTACCGATTGAAGGATGGGACAATCATATCCAAAGTATTCCAGACTCTTCTATAAAAGAACGAGGCTAAAATACTTTGGAGGGGGTATCTGTAGGCGTATAAAACTGCCTATAGGTCCATTAACACAGCTCGACGATGCCGATTCGACAAACCGACCATCGGACGACGTATGCAGACACGATCGTTAGTCCACAACACCGAAGCCAAGTGATACGCGACGAAACGAATTAACGAGGCTACGAGGTCAACGAATCGCACGCAAGCAACGGAATGCATCCATTCGCGTGCGGAATCAAGCCAACGGTTCGGGGAGTCAACGAGTCATCCAACCATAGAACGGATTCGAACTCAAACACCAAGGCGGATTTACTACCAAATCAGGATCCAGACTACCAAATCAAAGTCCAGATCAACAACGAAGCGTGGAACCAGACAACGGACACAATAGCGCCACACCCGGGCGACTCAGCCAAAGCCGAACCACCCAGGTGGCTCGGCCAAAGCTGAGCCACCGGCGGCCGAGCCACCCAATGGGGGTGGCCGAGCTACCCCATGGTGGCTCGGCAGCCGAGCCACCCATGGTGGCTCGGCATGGGTGGCTCGGTGGCCGAGCCACCCATGGGTGGCTCGGTGGCCGAGCCACCCATGGGTGGCCGGCCACCTGTGGCCGACCCAGATCTGTGCCAAGGCACAGATCTGAGAGCCTATAAATCGACCCCCTTGGTTCATTTTTCAGAGGTTGGAACTTTTGGAGCCGAAACTCTGCCGAATTAAGATCTCACTTTGGAGTTTTGAAGACTTAAAGACTTGGACATTCAGATCTGGTTCTTGGCGAGCATCCGCGTCACAAAAGGCAGGAGTTCGAGAGAGAAAATCAGATCTGAGATCTACACGAGGTAATACTCCGGATCAAAGCATGGCCTTTGATCCCGAGAACTAAAGGCTACTATTTCCTTGGTGAAATAGTACCCCCCGGCTGTTATTTCCTTTGTGAAATAGCACCCGTCAAATCGTGTAGATCTGACCGGATCTAGATCGCGCGGTGGTCCACGGATTAACCCCGGCGCAGGCGAAGACCCCACTCAAGCGAGTGACCACAAAATAGGAGCTCGCGATTTGTTCGACAAAAGAAAAAAGTTGTAATTTTTATTTCTTTTATTTGATTTTCATTGTAACCGGATCTTATAAAAAGACCGGATCTTTGTAACCGAAAAACAGTTATTTGAGATGGCAATGGAATCAGTGAAGAAAGCAATGATTTTTCCCACGAACATTAATGACCATTAACTCCCTCATTTAAAGGGAGGTAAAGCCCATTAACTCACTTCATAATACTCCTAAGCCTATAAATAGCCATGATCAACATAAAAGAAAGGAGGGGATTGAGAGGCTAGTCAAAAATCCTCTCTCTCCTCCATTCTCATGGATCTTCATAGATCATTGGCTAATCATTTGGCCTTAGAATGTTGAAGCTCATAACGAGCATGACGAGGGTCATTACAATGATGAACCTCGTCTCAGACAACAAAGCTTGTCGTTGGAAACAAGATGTGAAGCTCGTCATTGGAAACGAGGTTCGGAGTTCATCATCGGAGGTGAAATTCGTCAATGAAAACAAAGTTTGTCATCAGACTTAAAGCTCGTCAGTGAAGACGAAGCTCATTATTAAATAAGCTCACGAGGCTCGCCACGCAGCGAGGCTCGACATCAAAGACAAGGCTCGCTACGCAGTGAGGCTCGACATCAAGGACGAGGTTCGCCAACGCAGTGAAGTTCGTCACCCGCATTAAATCAGGCTATAACGGTCATGAAGACCTAGTCAGCCACGTGGACTAAATTCGAGGAGTCAGTTACACCACGACTCCACAAGTTCAGCACATCAGTTACGCCCACGACTCCACGATTGTAGCACGTCGGTTACATGCTCAAACTCCTATAAATAGCCTCGAGCAGCCATTAAGAGGAGAGTGGATGATCGATTAATTGGAGATTTTCAAGCTTGGACTTAGAGAAGCATCAGAGATAAAAGTTTCTGCACATCAATCCGGAGTACGAACCTCGATTCTAGCCGGCCAACAAATGTCAGAAGCTCTTGTGATCTTGTTCTGATCGTCAACGGGACGCAAGCTCGACTCAAGCATCAGGGGAAGCATCCTTTTGCCACCTAGAACCCACCTTAAACAAAAGAGAAGCTGAATTAATCTTCTCTTCCTCTATAATCGAGAAAGAGTGTGAGTGATTGTAATGGTTTCGTACCAAGTGATCGAACCCATTTCTTAAAACAAGAAAATCAATCCCAATGTTAATTTTTCGACCATACACTTGTGTAGCGGGTTACACTATAAGTGTAGCGGGTTACACTGTAAGTGTAGCGGGTTATCCTGTAAGTATAGCGGGTTACACTATAAGTATAGCGGATTATCCTGTAAGTATAGCGGGTTATCCTGTAAGTATAGCGGGTTACACTGTAAGTGTAGCGGGTTATCCTGTAAGTGTAGCGGGTTATCCTGTAAGTGTAGCGGGTTATCCTGTAAGTATAGCGAGTTAT
This sequence comes from Asparagus kiusianus, assembly GCA_022839385.1. NCBI lineage: Eukaryota > Viridiplantae > Streptophyta > Magnoliopsida > Asparagales > Asparagaceae > Asparagus > Asparagus kiusianus. Next base: position 228,798 of record BQKN01065781.1, on the reverse strand, counting down.
ACTGTAAGTATAGCGAGTTATCCTGTAAGTGTAGCGGGTTACACTATAAGTCTAGTGGGTTAGTCTGTAAGTGTAGCGGGTTACATTGTAAGTGTAGCGGGTTATCCTTTAAGTGTAGCGGGTTACACTATAAGTGTAGCGGGTTATACTGTAAGTGTAGCGGGTTATCCTGTAAGTATAACGGGTTACACTGTAAGTGTAGCGGGTTATCCTGTAAGTGTAGTGGGTTATACTGTAAGTATAGCGGGTTATCCTGTAAGTGTAGCGGGTTACACTGTAAGTGTAGCGGGTTACACTGTAACTGTACCGGGTTATCCTGTAAGTGTAGCGGGTTATACTGTATGTGTAGCGGGTTATCCTGTAAGTGTTGCGGGTTACACTGTAAGTATAGCGGGTTATCCTATAAGTGTAGCGGGTTACACTGTAAGTGTAGCGGGTTAACTCGCTACACTTACAGTGTAACCCGCTACACTTACAAGATAACCCGCTAAATTTTCAATCACAAACATAGATATGTTACAAAACATCCTCTACACTTAACACGGTACATTTTCAATCACAAACACCATCACAAGCTGAAATAACGTGTTATACTTACATGATAACGTGCTATACTTACTGAATAATGTGCTATACTTACTGAATAACGTTCTATACTTATATAATAACATGCTAAACTTACAGTGATTTAATGCAAAACAAAATAATGCAATGATCCAAGTCTTAGCAAACATCCTGTTTAGCTCCTCAGCTTGTCATCAACCAAAAAAAATGCTCGTAATGCGAAGAAAATAAACTAGAATCTATCTATCATCAAATCTACCACAGAAGTCACAAAACACCAGTAATTTAACCAAAGAATGCAATCGACAAACTATATACAACGTCCCAGAATTGTGGCGGAACTTTACATAACCAATTTCAACAGCAGTCCTATAGGTTTTATACCGACAAACATATATTTATACAAATACTTTACAAATCAATTTCCAAACATATATTTATACACACAAAAAATATTGGATATCACTTTTGGCATCTAGCATCCGGGGAATTGGTCTTGAGGATCACGTTGATACCCTGAAATCAAAATATAAGCGGATCAAAAGAACAATAGACTGAATATAAGCGGTTCAATGAACATTACACGTATGGAAAATATACATTCAGATAGAAATAGAGCAACGATACGAGCTCTATGTCTTACACAATCCTTTTGGTCAATTGAAATTGGTCAATAGAAGAATTACAACTCCAAGTCTTCTATAAATGAATTCAAAACAATATAAAAGCTTCAACTAATCAGTACCTCAAACCGGGAAGTCGACGGCAACGATGACAGAATTCATGACTTTATAATTGAGAAATAGTATTGGTTTTCAAACGTTTTTTAGAAATTTATAAATTTTGAAGATTGAGGAATGGATGGAAATTTATTAGCTCTTAAACTCAACATTTTTACCTTAGTTGAAGCTTTTATATTGTTAACCAGAGGGGAAAAAAAGACCACTATAAATGAAATTTTAGCTTAGTCGACGGCAACAATTCTACTTTTGAAAATGGGTTATATAACCCACCAAATTTACCAAACAACTCGAGATTAAAATCCACTTATAATCCACTTGTGGATTACAATCCAAGTGAATTATAATCCAAAGTTCCAACTGTTCAAATTATGGTGTCAATCATCAATTAAACTTCTTGATTATCGCATCTTGATTGAGGCACAAAAAAACCCCTAAATTAGAGAGCAAGCAACAAGAAGCATTAACATAAAGTTACTCAATTCCCACTTCAGAAATCTATTTCTAAATATTAAAAAATAAATAAACACTTAGCTTGAGCTTTAATATCAACTTTGAAAACAAAAATACAATTGTCTACTTTACACCTGCAAAGGCTCGTATATCACAAATAATTCCCATTTATATAAAATACATTACCATCAGCTTACCTGACATAATAAGAATCGTCCATCAGCTTAAAGATAAATCAAGGTAAATTTTTGGGTCTAGAAACAAAAACCCCTTTTTTATAATTTAAACGGTATCGAAAGTTTCCGCAACTCTTTTTAAGAAACGAGTAGCACCATATCTCATACATTCCACTGCTGGACGATCAGACTCCCCGCCCCTTTCATAGCAATGTATATAAAATATGCGGTGCGAATAGTATAACTACATGAAAGGGTAAGACTCCAACATGAGACATATTTAGCTGCACTATTAATAAGGGGGATATGATATAGCACACATTGCGGAGATATTCATAGAGAAACTAGACCGTCAGAAGCCCAAACATGGACCTGACAGAAGAAAATAACTTGCAACGAAGAACGAGTCATATCTCCTAAACTGTACGTCGGAATTAGATGAATTTTATATGAAAATCGTGTATTTTTTGAGACGGAGTCAACCAAACCCACTGATGTTTAGTTTGCTACTGTCCGTTTCACAAAATTTCCTCCGGATTGAGAGATATTAGTGTTTATTTAGTTTTTTTTACTATTTTAGGCAATATTCTAGGAGTCTGTTTTGATTAGGAAATAAATCTGGTTTGATTCTAAATTTGACCGATTTGTTTCCCAATCATAGGGAGTCTTTTAATGGTAAATTTCGGGTCCTAATAGGAGTCTTGTTTGTTTTCTATTTAAGTAGAGCATTGTAAGCCCAAGAGACATAACTTTTCATCAGTAAAATTTCCTCTTTATTATATTTTCATTGTGGATTCGAGGTTCTTCGCGTATTCAAAAATCATTTTTTGTGGAGTCAGAGAATAACCTTTAGTGGATTCCGAAGCTTATTACTTCCGTGTTGCGTTAGTATACTCGTAATGGCCTTAGCCTCATCCATAGGAAAAATATCATTAATCACATTAACATCCCATTCTCATATATCGTCTTTCATTAAGGCACTAACCTTCACATTAGTATAGCCTTTAGGTAGTGGAAAAGATGTTCGGGCCCCTCCCTCTAGCGAAATCCAGCGATCACCCCAAACCTTCATCGACATCCCATCTTCGATATGCCAATAAACTCCATTAGAAGTTACACATCAAACCGTTGAATACCCTTCCACGTGGATGAACCATTCTGAATCCATTTGGTTTCCATAAGAGGCTGTTTGTTTGCATAAGGGGGAAAGGGAAAGCCTGTCAAAAGTGTCAGTTTTGATAGGCTTTCTTGCAAAAACGCTTCTTTTAGAGACATTTTTGTAAGAAAACCTGTCAAAACTGACACTTTTGCCAGACTTTCAACCCATTTCTCCCTCTAAAAGAGGCAACCAAACGCGCCCTAAGACTCGAGTCTGAAAAATACTTCGGTTTCAAGACTAAAAGCCTCAAACTCCCGAAAGCCAAGACCCACGTGCTTCTTGGAATTGTATAAATACCTCTAATTAATCCAATGAATTTTTTGATTCTCTCCTTTTTGTCCCCTTCAGACGAGCAATAATTGAATTAATGTCATTAAGGAGAGTCTTTGGGAGTAAATAACAACTCATTACATAAGCATAAATTTCTTGAGCTATAGATTTTATCAAATGGTTTTGCTAGAGGGAGCCAAAATATGTGACCAACGTTGGAAAGGTTTTGCTATAGGGACCCAAAATATGGGACCAACAGGAGGAACATGTGAGGTATCCCCCTCCTATTGTATAATGAGCTGGCCATTGACAATATTTTATCCTTCCAACAATTGACAATATTATATCCTTCCAATTGACAATATTTCATCCTTCCAACCCTAACCTTCTTCCACACCCTCTCTCGAATGTAACTAAAAGCTCGCTTCTTTGATCAACCAAATAAAGTAGGCAACCCCAAATATTAATTGTTTCACCGCCAAGGTTGTATGAATTCGCAGTCTTTGGTGAACCTCATCTCTAATCAAACTTGAAACATTGTGCTTGAAAAAGAGAGGATTTTTCAAAATTAATCTATTGTCCGGAGGCTTCTTCATGTTGTTGGATTTAATCTAATAAATCTAATTGTGGGCACATATGATTAATCAATGTGTATTGCTATCTTTTAGGATAACCCATTAAACTGATCAATTAATTTGGGTTAATGGGTATTTAAATAAGTCATGGGGATATATGTGCAGATACCGGGTTATAATTGTGATTTGTTGAGGGGCCAAATTGCAAAAGTACAACACCTATAAATAAGGGGTTATAGTCCCTAATCTAGGGTTACAATTTTCTCTAATTCTCTTTACCCCATCTAAGAGAGAAATTCGGCTCTAAAAGAAAACCCTAAGGTTAGAAGATCCAAAACCCAAAATCAAGATCAATCTATGGATTCAGGTATAAGCTTCCGCTCTTTTATGTTTCTTTTAATCTCTTTGAATTAATCATGGCTATATGGTTTTAAGATCTTAAGTTTTAGATCTAACAAGTGGTATCAGAGCCATCTTTGATTTGTTCTTAGAGATTAAGATTAAAATTAGGTTTTGTGATCTTAAAAATCTCTGTTTTGGTTAAGTTTTGTTCACGGATGAACAGTAAAGTTTTTTTTGGATGAACAGTAACTTTTTGGATTTTTTTTGGATTTTTCCTTTGATTTTTTGGATATGGATCAAGAAAATTTTTTCAGATTCTGGATCTGTTTTTTGAAAATAAAAATCAAAGAATTTTATTTGGGTTTGATCTTTAGTCCCATGCTCCCGCCGGCGAACTTTGCTGGCGGCCTCGCCCTCGACTCCGACGGCGGCGGTTGCTTCAGGAAACCCTAGGGTTTGACCTTTGGGTGCAGGAGTAATGGCGGCGGCGGTTTTAGTTTGAAACCCTAAGGGTTCGTGCGATTAATCATGGCGAAGATTAAGGACCGAACTTCGCGTTTGGTGTAATGTGAGCCTCGCGCTCAAGTTTAACGAACCTCGCGTTCGTTCTTAATTTTAACGAACATCGCGTTCGTTCCTAAGGTGAGCCTCGCGCTCAACGAACTTCGCGTTCGTTCTAAGGTGAGCCTCGCGCTCAGTTCAAGTTAAGCCTCGCGTTCAGTTCTAATGTGAGCCTCGCGCTCAGTCTAAGGTGAACCTCGCGTTTAGTTCTAAGTCGAACCTCGCGTTCGTGCTTCAGTCGAACCTCGCGTTCGTGCTTCAGTCGAACCTCGCGTTCGTACTTCAGTCAAACCTCGCGTTCATTTTTTAACGAACCTCGCGTTCGTTCTCAAGTTGAACCTCGCGTTCATTTTTCAAACGAACCTCGCGTTCGTTCTCAGACGAACCTCGCGTTCGTGCTTAAGTGAGTTTCGTACTCAATACAGTCGAACCTCGCGTTCGAAGTCAAACGAACTTCGTGTTCACTATGGTTAAGCCTCGTCTTTTTATGGGTCCACTTTGGTATACTTAATTTATTAAGTTATGGGCCCTAATTAAGCTGTGAGACCCCAATTAAGTTTTTTAAAAATTCAGTTGATTTAAATTAAAACTTTTTAATTTAAATCTAATTTGGTTTTTAATCAATTATTTAATTCAAATATTATGACACTAAGGAACTAAGGTTGTCTCTCTTTCCAATTGATTAATTGAAACAAGAAGTTGCCAAAGTAACCTCTCTTGTGTAGATTGTTCATGAGGAATGTGAGATGTTTGTGTGTATGCTTTCGTGTAAATATTTAATCGGCCCAACGGAAGGTTAATATTTATTTAGACTGTATACACATCTGCGATGATAAGCGTGTGATAATTATAAGGTTTACATGTGAATAATGAATCGATCCAAAGATAGTTTCATTATTTGACATGAGTTATTGTCAATGTTTGATCATTGCAACAAGGTATCACTTACAAGTTAATATTACTGTCCAAAGACTTGATATTAATGTTGTGCCCGATATCTTGGATGGGGATTGTCATTATTTGAATTTTATTGATTATGGTTATTGATGTGAGCATTTTTATTTTATTTCAGCTAATGCATCTGCTGCAACAATTTCTGCTAACATCAACTCAATTCCCATGCTAAATGGGAAAACTTCGAGGTTTGGAAAGAGAACATATTAATTGTTCTTGGCTGCATGGATCTTGACTATGCATTAAGAACTGAACAACCCCTACCTCTCAATGCGGAAAGCACTCCTGATGCAAAGAAGGAGCATGAGAAGTGGGAGCGTTCAAATCGCATGAGTCTTATGATCATTAAGCGCGGCGTTCCGGAAGCCTTCAGGGGCATAGAATCCGAAGGGATTACTAAGGCTAAAGATTTCCTTGCCAAAATTGAGAAGCGTTTTGCTAAAAACGATAAAGTAGAAACAAGCACGCTTTTAGCTCGCTTGATTTCGATGAAGTATAAGGGCAAGGGAAACATCAGGGAGTACATTATGGAAATGTCTCATATTGCTTCAAAACTTAAGGCACTTAAACTCGATCTTTGTGATGAGTTATTAGTGCATCTGGTTCTGTTGTCTCTTCCTGCACAGTTTAATCAATTTAAGGTCAGTTATAACTGTCAAAAGAAGAAATGGACTCTAAATGAGCTTATTTCATACTATGTGCAAGAAGAAGACAGGTTGAAGCAAGATAAGACAGAAAGTGCTCATTTGGCCTATGCCTCTAAGGATAAGGGCAAGAAAAGGAAGAATGATAAGGAAGCTGCTAAGGGTCCAGTTGAGAAGAAACAACATAAGGATAATCAGGGTTGTTTCTTCTGTAAGAAGCCTGGACATGTAAAGAAGGACTGTATAAAATATCACGCCTGGCGTGATAATAAGGGTACGTTCCTTACTTTGGTCTGTTCTGAGGTTAATTTAGCTTCAGTACCTAGAAACACTTGGTGGTTAGACTCTGGTGCTACTACTCACTTAAGTGTTTCTATGCAGGGTTGCCTGAGCTACCGAAAGCCAAGTGATGTTGAAAGACACATCTTTGTGGGCGACGGTCAATCGGTAGATGTGGAAGCAATTGGGCATTTTAGGTTGCTATTAGGAACTGGTTCTTATTTGAACTTAAAAGATACTTTTGTAGTATCGTCTTTTAGACGGAATTTGATTTTAGTTTCTGTATTGGACAAATCAGGTTATTCTTGTTCATTTGGAAACAATCAATTCAGTTTATCTTTTAATTCAAATGTTGTGGGAACCGGTTATTTAAGTACTTATGACAACCTATATTTGCTTGATACAATTGCTTCTTATAATGAAACTTTGCATGCGGAATCACGTGGTACTAAGCGTAAATTAAATAAGGAAAATTCGGCGTCATTATGGCATAAGCGCTTGGGTCATATCTCAAAAGGTAGAGTTGAGCGTCTTGTGTCTGATGGCATTTTGGATTCCCTTGATTTTTCGGACTTCGACATATGTGTTGAATGTATCAAGGGAAAACAGACCAAAGTTAAGAGATTAGGAGCCAACAGATCTTCGGATGTCTTAGAATTGATACATACGGATATTTGTGGGCCATTCCCTACGGAATCCTGGAATGGTCAACAATATTTTATATCATTCATAGACGATTACTCACGTTATGGGCACCTATATCTCATTCATGAAAAATCTGAGTCTCTGGATATGTTCAAAACCTATAAAGCTGAAGTTGAGAATCAACTCAACCGAAGAATTAAAACCGTTAGATCTGATCGTGGTGGTGAGTACTACGACAGATATGATGGTTCAGGTGAACAATGTCCAGGACCATTTGTTAGATACCTAGAGGAATGCGGTATCGTCCCACAGTACACCATGCCGGGTTCACCTAGCATGAATGGTGTAGCTGAAAGACGAAACAGGACTCTTAAGGATATGGTAAGAAGTATGATTGCTCATTCTTCTTTACCAGAGTCACTCTGGGGAGAAGCACTTAAGACAGCAGCTTACATTCTGAATAGAGTACAAAGTAAAGCAGTTGCTAAAACACCTTATGAGCTTTGGACTGGTCGAAAGCCCAGTTTAAAGAATTTACATATTTGGGGATGTCCAGCTGAGGCAAGGCCTTATAGACCAAATGAAAAGAAATTGGACTCCAAAACAGTTAGCACCTACTTTATTGGGTACTCTGAACGCTCTAGGGGCTATAAGTTTTATGATCCCACATTAAGGAATATTTTTGAGACGGGAACAGCAACATTCTTTGAGGATGTTGAGTTTGGGGGGAGAAATAAGGTTAGAGACATTGCTTTTGAGGAGGAATTAGCATCAGATCCAATCCATACAGTTACTTTTGACAATATTCAGGTTCCTATACCTGTTGTTGCTCAAGAAGTAAATCCGGAACCTCAAGATGACAATGTTGAACAACTCCCTATTCCAGAAGAACAAACTCAACAACATCAAGAACCAGTACCATTAAGGAGATCCACGAGAGAAAGGAGAAATGCTATTCTGGATGATTATATTGTATTTCTCCAAGAACATGAGGAAAGTAGTGGAATGTTGGAAGATGATCCAATCAACTTCCTTCAGGCCATGAAAAGTTCTAACTCTCAATAGTGGATTGATGCCATGAATGAAGAGTACAAGTCTATACAAGACAATAAGGTTTGGAAACTTGTCCCGTTACCAGAAGGTGCAAAACCAATTGGTTGTAAATAGATTTTTAAAACCAAGCGGGATGCAAACGGTAATGTGGAGAGGTATAAGGCACGTCTTGTGGCTAAAGGCTATACTCAAAAGGAAGGCATTGATTATACAGAGACTTTCTTTCCGGTTTCATCGAAAGACTCATTCAGAACAATCATGGCACTTGTTGCTCATTATGATCTTGAGTTACATCAGATGGATGTTAAGACTGTATTTCTCAATGGCGACATTGATGAGATGATTTATATGGTGCAACCAGAAAACTTTGTATCGGGAGACCCAAAGAATATGGTTTGCAAATTAAGGAAATCCATCTATGGACTCAAGCAAGCTCCTCGTCAATGGTATCATAAGTTTCAACAAATAATTATCTCATTCGGTTTTGAGATGAACATTGTTGATGACTGTGTATATCACAAGTTCAGTGGGAGTAAGTATATCTTTCTGGTTCTGTATGTCGATGACATATTGCTTGCCACTAATGATATAGGCATGTTGCACGAAACCAAGATATTTCTATCAAAGAATTTTGAGATGAAAGCTCTTGGGGACGCCTCTTTTATATTAGGGATCCAGATACATCGAGATCGCTCTCGGGGTTGTCTTGGATTATCACAAAAGAGCTATATCGATAAGGTACTAAAAAGGTTTGGCATGGAAGATTGCAGACCAGGAGATACCCCTGTTGCTAAAGGAGACAAATTTAGTCTCAATCAGTGCCCTAAAGGTAACCTTGAAATTCAGGAAATGCAGAAGATTCCTTATGCTTCGGCTGTAGAAAGTCTAATGTATGCTCAGGTATGTACGCGTCCGGATATTGCGTACATTGTTGGGATGTTAGGCAGATACTTAAGCAACCCTGGTATGGATCATTGGATAGCAGTCAAAAGGGTTATGAGGTATCTTCAGAAAACAAAAGGTTACATGCTCACATACAAAAAATCAGAAAAGTTAGAGGTCATTGGGTATTCGGATTCTGATTTTGCTGGATGCTAAGATAGCAGAAAGTCTACATCAGGCTACATTTATATGGTAGCAGGAGGAGCTATATCATGGAAAAGTATCAAACAAACACTAGTAGCTTCCTCCACTATGGCAGCAGAATTTGTAGCTTGCTATGAGGCATCCAATCAGGGAATATGGCTGCGAAATTTTGTCACGGGACTGCGCATTCTGGAAAATGTTGAAAGACCACTAAGGTTATATTGTGACAATAAATCTGCAGTAATGTATTCCAATAACAACAGGAGCTCAATCAAGTCAAAATATATTGACATTAAGTTCCTGGTTGTGAAAGAAAGGGTATAGAGTGGACAAATATCCATAGAGCACATTGGGACAAACTCCATGATAGCTGATCCTCTTACTAAGGGATTGCCACCCAAGGTCTTTCATGAGCATACTGCTCATATGGGTGTGGTAATATTTGAGGATATTATGATTTAGTGGGAGTTTGTAATTGTGGTGCTTTATGTTTGATTGTATTATCTGATCAGAATAAAGTATTCAGTTAAGACACTCTGTTACATTATGTTTGATTTTGACCTCATTAAGGAGGACCAGTTAAAAATAGACATGTACTGATCACATTGCATGTAATTTTCATGCTGCACATCCATGATTGATCTATGTCGTTTGATTGTATTGGTATATGTGACCATTAATGGGTCGAGTCACGATAAATGTGACAAAGGCCGCTTTGATCCTATATTGATATAGTCAATGGACGAGATTGTTCGGAAATACCTTTTCAGTGATAGCAATTTTGAGCTCATAAGGTTATACACAATTTAAGGAATCATATGGTGCCCAACACTACAAGAAATTACATCTTTAACGAAGGGATTTCCCTTCGTTAAAGAGCTAAAAACCGTCGTTATTGTATGCTAACGACGGGGAAAAATTCCTTCGCCACCCGTCGTTGAAGCCCTCTTCGCTAAAGGGTCACGAAGGGATATA
>BQKN01065781.1:166857-203322 GCA_022839385.1 Asparagus kiusianus | reverse complement strand
GATGTGGGCCTATATATATATATATATATATATATGTTGTTCAAGTTCTTAGGGTAGCTGTAAAAGAATAATGGGAACCATATTCACATGTTTTTTTTTCTCTGCTTTGAAAAATCACGTTAATCCTTTATATTGTGTTTGACAAATTAATACTACTTTTTTCTTAATCAAACAATTTAAATTCGTTGAACATCAAGTGTATCTAACAATAGAAGAAGCTCGACGCTTCATTTTAATTTTCTATGCATTTCGATGTATTACAGATATATCTAAATCTATCGTCTTATATATGATTTACGATTTGGATCATTGGTGTCAGCTAGCGTCGGCTTTAACAAGACAAACAAGTTCTCATACCCATTTAATAAAAATAGAGAAAAAGATAAAATGAAATTAAAAAAATAGCGGAATGCATCGGAGGCCCACATCAGTCTCCAAATATAGCGATACAAAAGAAACAGCAAAATAGAAAAGAGTTCCACGCTGTATAAGCACATATCCCGCACGTGACACCATCACAAGGACACCCTCAACCCCACGTGTTCCCACGCCCTCAATGATCACAAGACTCCAAACACTTTTAAAAGGACTAATCTAACAAATAACCCCCCATGAATGCTATATAAATATTTTTGAACTAATCACCTTTCATTTTATCTATTGACATTTTTTCGGTTTCTTGTTTTTTAGAAAACTATAATTAATACCCAGAATATTATGGTTTGGTGCCTGCAAAAATAGATGAATGTTCAACAAGTATATATTTTCTGTTTCTCTAAATTAATTGAGAAAGTACGTTGTTGAGCAATAAATGAGAAGAACGTATTAATCAGTTTTCATTTTCTCTATAAAATTTTGCTAGTAGATGTTCACGCTCTAGAGTCCACTTTGCACTGCAACCAAACATGAGACAAAGAAAGTGAAATCAATATCAACTTTCTAAAAAAAAATTTAAATTCCTATTGTCCAAAAATTATTTATAGAAACTACTATCTCAAGAAATTAACATCTCTTTTTTTGTAATTTTAATTTTATTTCCTGTTATCAAACACATATTCAGACCAAGTTTCTTTCAAATGCCAAACTCTAGAATGTGAGTACTAATTAACCAAAATAAGTTGAGATGTGATAAGTACAACTGAAAGTATAGACAAGAGAAATTATATACAGCTCCAAAAAAAGAAAAAGAAAAGGACCATCGATCATTGTCCCTCAAGCTTATGGCTCATTCTTTCCTTTGATTGAATCCAATCTGAGAAACTCTGCAGGGTTCTAGTATCAGCTCTGTAACACCTTTGAGTAAACTCCAACAAGTCTGCCCACTTAAAATCCGGGTATTTCCTCTCCATCAAACCCGAATCCGAATCAAAACTCAAATCCAATGGTGGCTTCACAATCCTATCACCCTTTGGGCACAAGAAAAATGCCAAGGATTTCCTCTCTCTGTGAGGATTCACCACTGCTCTATGAAGGCAACTCTTGTACCTGCCATTGCATAAAGCCTGCAAAAGTAAAGGGGTTAAAAGGAAAAAAAAACTTTGGATACTGATAGGATGACGTACAAAATCTAGTAATGGGGACAAAATGAGCACAGCGCCCAATTAAGATAGCATCCAATCCCTCTCTATTTTGTATAGGGAAGGGAGAATGTTTGTCTTTTTGTCTGCTTTGGCTTTATTTGCTTCTGTCATCATAAATTCTTAAGCTTATCTTTGTTGTTTTCTTTTGTTGTAATTATTGGGTTTTTTGTTAAATTGGTACCTAGCTAGCTTCGTCTTAGTAGACCTATAACTTCGTTGTCATTCAATCGCATGATCAATTTCATGTGCTCGTGGCGAGTAGGATAAACAGTGTGCATGTGGGATAAGAAAGGAGTACGATCCTTGCACATGGCAGAAAGAACACCGTAAAATTTTGTTTTACATTCTTACATCTCATCGAAAGAACATTGAAGATGAACAAATATTCTTAGCAAAATTTAAACTTGCTGTATCAGTTTGGATCCAACGGTTAGCTCTAGTGTTCTTCAGCTTGTCCTTATTGAATAATCAAGCTTACGTATCAGCGTATAAAGAATACAAGTTTGTAAAATATATAGCATTTCCGACTCTTAATAATAGTATTTATGAGTACGTACAGATTCGTTTATGAACACATGGTATATATACGCGTGGTTTGTTCTCAGGTCATGTTTGGCTGGTACTTATTTTATGATATCTTATAGAGAAATATAAAGAAAAATAAAAATCTACTCTAGTCAATTGTCTTATTATCATCTAAATATTTTGAACCTTAAAACCGTCTGAGGCTCAAAAGTAATTTAATTATTATCATGTGATTCTTCTGTGATATATTTATGTTATTTGAAATTCAGATGACATAATGCTAATAGTTTAGAGTATATAAGTGACTACCTAGCTACTTCATAGTGCATACAACGTATTTGCAACTAAGTACCCCAGTTACAACCGAACTTTCAAATTTTACATACCATGAACGTGTCACCGATATTGATAACCAGTGCATCCCTCACTGGACTAACTGACTGCCACTTTCCTTCGGCAAACACTTCAAGCCCTCTGACCTGATCTTGCTGCAATATGGTTAACGCCGTGGGGTCACAGTGGGGCCCGGTCCCCAACGCGAGCTCTGGCTCTTGGCATGGCGGATAATAGTTACATCTCACAATGCAACTCCCATCTTCGAAAAACTCCCTATATCGTTCTCTGGTCAGTCCTTGGCTCATTGCTAGGATCTCCATTATTGAAAGTGCTAGCTCGAACATAGACTTGCAATATGTTTTGTAGACCTTCCTGGCATTAGAGTGTAAAATTATAATCCTCGATCGATTTTTTTATAATGCAACACATCTTTAAGTAAGATGACATCAAAACAATCTAGATCAAATTCTACCGGACATATTTAAAGTGAATCTAAAATAGAAAAATTATAATTTACGCCAGGTGATATATGCTAAACTTGCCCCCTAGTTTGGTCAATGTCATGTAGCTTCTGTTAGACATCTCAACCTAACTTAAAAATAATACCATTTGAAATTGTGTAAGTGACTACACCCGCATAATACGAAAGTGATATGTGTTATTAACTCATAAAATTATATCTTTTAACAATAATAATACGTAATTCATAGCAAAAATATTGATATCAAATTCGTAGAAAACATATACCCAATCTCCTCGAAATCTTTGCCTAGCATGGATAATAGCTCTTCATCCCCACCGTCATTGTATACGAAAGAGAGCGTCTCTTTCCATGGCAACCTTGAAGAGAATCTGTCAGTGTGAGCTCCCGTGTATCCCCACGTGCACCCCGGCCTCCTTCGTGCACGTAACTTTCGGTCAAGAGGAAGCTTGAAGAATCTATCAACAAGTTCAAATATGGCTTGACGAACTGAGATGTCGACTCCATGATTGATCACCTGAAAGAATCCATGGGCCGAACACGCGTCCCTGATGAGCTCGACAACATGTTGAGTTGAAACTTCGTCACCTCTGAAGAACCCTTCGAGGTTGATTATGGGAGTTTTGAGTTCTTCTGGCAATGCGTTAGGTCTTTCGGTTTGTGGCCATATGAATTGTTTGGGTATTTTTGCTTGTTTTTGGAGGAGAGAGGAGTCGAAGAAGAGGCCACCATTGTGGTCTTTTTCTTTGTTGAAGTCGAGAGAAGGGGAGAGGAGAGAGATGGAGTCCATTGAAGAGGGGTGTGTTGATGCATCTTAGGGGGGGTTTTGGAGGTACTTGTAGAGAGCGAAAAGTGTCACTCACTACTACAAAATGCTCTATTAGTAATGGTTCAAACCGTTGCTAATAAGCCTATTAACAATGGTTTGGACCGTTTCTAATAGATTAGTAATGGTTAAAACCGTTACAATTAGTCCGTTACTACTAAGGCCGTTGCAATTAGCTTATAACAACGGTATACAACCGTTACAAAAGTAACAACCGTTACTATTAGATTATTTTTTAATAAAAAATAAAAAATCCACATCAGCAAATCTCAACCATTGCTATAGTGTATTAACAACGGGAGGCAACCATTGCTATAAGGATAAACTTTTAAATATCACTGCTTATTTTCACAATCATAAAAATAAAACAAATAATAACATTTGTAAATAAATTTAAACACAATTCTATTAAACAAATAACATGTGTTTGACACATGTTTTATTAACAAATCCAACAATATGCTAATTACAAAGCTTGTACTTCTTTAGACCATATGTTTACATGGTTCCTCGCTCCTTCACACTTTCAAACTCTAAATTTGATAAGTCTGATGATAGACTGTTTAGCATGATGGCAACCAAAATGTTGTTGCTCGAATAGTTTTCTTGCTTCAATTTTCGCTTCATCATGAGCATGCTCCAGTCTGCTCTCTGGTACTGGTAAATGCAGCTTATCCATTCTTTGATTGTACAACTTCTCGCACCGTTCCAGAATTAGCTTATTGAAGACCTCGACAATAGAATCTGTAGATGGAATTTCCCCTTTGTTCAAGGCTTCAAGAATCTGAAACACCAATTAGAGAATACAATTCAATATAACCACAATATGCCCAGCTATTATGCTCATGATCATGCTGCAAGAAATAAATTATACATCTTAAAAAAGAAAAATGGCAATGCAATTAAAGAAACACCTGCTCCAGAAAGGAAGCAAACTCCTTTCCGCTAAGAGTTTTTCCTTGCACAATCTTTGGACGTATAACAGTTAGCAACAAGTTCTTTCAATTGCTCCCTTCATTCGACATATTTCGGTTCAAGCTCACTACCATTCATATCACAAAGTTTTGTTCTTTGAAGATGAGGGTACCAAACAATCCCACTGCTATTAATGAGCATTGAAAAGCACATAATCATGAAATATCCACACGTATGTGCATAGAGGGAATGAGAGTGATTAGGATCTAAATTGGATTTAAGCTTAGATCCTATCACTTAAAAAAGTATATATTTTGCAACAAAATAGATGAACGTGTTCCAAATCATACAAAATGCATGTGACAAATGGTTTTGTGATATCTTTCAAATGGTATCAAAATCTACAGTTTCCAACATCAAGTTGCTTGGTTTACGGCTTAAAATATTTTAAATGTAACAAATTCGGTAGAAAAGACTGTTCACGGTTTAGATCAAGATCAGTAGGTTAGTGTGATAATAATGAACCTCCGTTAATAGTTTGTTTGCTATTCTGCTTCAAGTTTGTACTTTGTTCGTATACAGGCAAACATCCTCAAATCACATGATTTTTTTTTTACTTTCAAAATCTGATGATTTCGTAAGACCTGAACTTGAAAGAGGACAAACATAGATTAGCAAAAACAGCATACCTGTGGTAAGCTAAAGGCTGTACTATTATCACCCATAATTGCAAAGGAATCCCTAATCTGGTTTACCTAACAAAACAGAAAATAGAGGCACGTATGTATAAGAATCACATGCAGTCCAATCAACATAAAATTTGATGCCAGAGTACCTGATCAATGTTTTTGTCACCTGTAGTAAGTAGTAACAAATAAATATGATTTATTAAATGCATTTTAGAAAACTTTTGTTAAAATCACATCAATTATGAAATCTAACTAAAACTAACCATCATAATAGGGGACTCGTTTGAGAGCTTCATTCACCATTTGTTGAACAGATTTCCCTTCTGTATGAAGGCATCAAATCATACTTCGAGCAAACATGGAACACAAACTATCCATATAGTGAAATTGGAAATAAGTGAAAACAAGACTAAACATCTCAAAGTTGCATGATGAAGAGAGTACCATCTGTTTTTAACAACTTGATATGGAAGTACTTGACAAGAAAAATAGAAAAGCTTCTGAACTTATGTAGGAAATCCCGTTGGATAAGCCACACAAGCTTAGCAGGCTGAAATGCAGCATCCTACCCCTGTAGAGAGCACCAGAATATCAGCGATTAAAACATCCATGAAATAAATATAAAAAAATTTAACATGAAATCAATCAAATCTCTCAGATAACTGCTAAAGAATGACCATTTCCTTATATGAATAATATATCAAATGATTAAATGAAAAACAATGAGTACCCTAGGGAAAAAAGAGCTTAATTGTGAAAAGATACATAAGCATCTGGCATTTGAAAATTACCAACTCCAGCATCTCTCTAAAACTCAGTAAATTCTGCCAGTTCATGTCCCTGATCGCTTAAATTTCGTTTCCATGTTAAAAATGGCGGTTGTTCAGGATCAACATTAACCTATAATAATAAAGCGTAAAAGGAAAATCATAGATGACACAACAAAAGTTTACTGTAAACATGAGAAAGGGGGAAAAGCAAACTGTAAGAATAATATACTTTGACCTAAGTACCACAATAAAGAAACGATGACAGGATATACATATGCATAGAGTTATTGTACAAATCCTTCCCAGCATTCTTTCATGTCTTATTTCAAAATGTTCATTTAAACTTTAACACATCCGCTATATGTGTCTTGAATGAATAGGATCCATCTGATAGCATGATCTGATTTATGACACAGAAATTAAACCATGAAACTTATAAAAGATTACATTAAGTACTAAACCAGCTTGCTTGAATTATAAGGGCTTACAATATCATCTTTCTCGGCGAGGCTATGATTCAAAGTATCAATCTCCCTATTGTCAAATCCAGTCTCAGACATCTTTATCCAGCCTACCTGATCAAGCTGGCACCATCATTCTAAGCACATATTGATGCAAAATGAAAGTAACACACTTTGACAATTCATGTAGGTAAACCACCAAATACAGCACATAATGAAATGAATATGTAGTAAGATTAGAAACAAAATGCCATCAGGTTCTTAGTTGTTTTCTACGCTTGTTCTGAGAGCTTTGTTGACATCTTTTTTGGGGAAAGTAAGGGTTGTTATTTTAAGCTTTTATTTGTTCATAATCATGACAGTGTATATTAATTACTCCTACCATATGCACATTAAGACATTTAGACTTCCCACAAAAAAGTTTATAATCAGAAACAGCAAGAAAAAGATACCAAAAAGTTCGTACCTTTGGTTAACAGAATTGATAACTTTGTTGTTGAGAATCCCATAATCTCCACAACCAATTTTAGCCCTTTCACATGGTATCAAGTAAAGGAGAATGGTAGTAAAAATTAAGGTGTTAATTATAGAAAAAAAAGTATCAACTCTCAATACTTAAACTTGTAGAGATACTCCAATATTCTAGGCCAATAAATCACGTATAGGCATTTCATCAAACAAGTGGAGTGCACAACATGTATATCCATTTCAAGGAATCCATCCACCATCCTTAGCATCATGTGCAATACAAAGAAAGAATTTGAGATTGTCGTGACCTATGAAATAGTTGAGAGTGAAAAACAATGCTATAAATTTAAAATTAATTACAAATGTAAATAAGATAATTGACTGACCTTGCGCTTTAACTGTAAGCAAAAAAAAAGGGCGGAAGAAGAAAAAGCTCTAAAAATAAAGTGATTATAACAAAAGTAGTTTTTTTTTCCATTTTATCTTACATACTGTTAGGTGTTGGCCACAACGTAGCTCAAGATGAGGGCCAAGGTTAGAAAAGGATGAAACTTTGGGGGTATTAAAGTGCAAAAAAACCTTAAAATTATTGGGTATGAAAAGGAATATGAACGAAGAAATTACAGGAGCAAAGGCGTCCAAGGAGAGAACATCAATCGAAGGGCAAGCCCCACGCTCGGCCTCTCCCCCGACTCGCTCGGCCGCATAGACTGGTAAAGAGAACGAATTACTTGGTGAAGGAACGAATTGAAGAGGAGGACGACGAACGTTTCCTGAAGCAATCGAGGGTATTTGTGGTGCCGGTGGAGGCTAGAGTACATTCTGGAACTCCAATCAAGCATTTAGAAGTCGCTGGACGAGGAAGGGATCTGCCTCTTGAAACTGAGATCCAAATTTTGGGATCAATTTCAGGTTAATTAAAAGAAAAATTACATAAAGTTAGAGAGATAAAGGAATGGATCGTTGGAAAAGTTTTATGATCCTTTTCACGATCATCCCAAAATGAAATTTAACTTCCCCAAAAATTTTCCCTACCCCTTTTTAACCAGGCGCCAGAAATTTAACTTCCCCCCAAAATTTTCATTTACCAATAGGCCTATTTTTACTTTATTTTTCAGCTAACCGTTTCTAATAGAAGGAAAAGAATCGTGTGTTTCCAATAGGTTTTATTAACAATGACAATTTGTATTAACCGTTATTAATAGGCGCTTTTGTAGTAGTGACTATAGACAGTGTATTAAGAAGAACAAGTATTATTAATTAGTTATATTAATCGCAAAAGTCTTCTGTTTTACATTGATTCTGATCGAGTATAAACCTATAACCCTTAATTCCCACCACTACTTTACTACTTTAAAGTTTAGGTACAATGAAAAGATTTGTTAACATTGGTATCAAAGAGATTTTGATTCAAAATGGTCTAGGTATTGTTGGCGCGCCTTGCGGAAGCGTGCTCGACAACCAAACGAGTCGGTGAGCGATGACAAAAATCGAATCAAACACAGAGATTTATATAGTTCGGCAATTGCCTACGTCCATGGGGAGAGGATGGGGAGATTTTACTATATGAAAGAGAAATACAACGGGTTACAACTCACAAAATCACTTAAATATAACACTAACCAAAGCTCTCAACTCCCTCACAATATCTCCCTCTCAAAGTGTTCAAAACAATGCTAATTCTCTCCTTAAAAAACCCTAAAAACGTGGTTCTATTTATAACAAAACACAATCCCGAACAGATTGAGATTCTAAAAACGAGTCTGCCACACCCGGGTGTGGCACACACCACACCCCTGAAAAACAGAGCAGATTCTGTTGGATAGCAGATTCCTAATCTATTTTGGTAACATGAGGTTATTAGGATTCCTAATCTATTTTGGTAACATGAGGTTATTAGGATTCCTAATCTATTTTGATAATAGGTTATTAGGATTCCGAATCTATTTTGATAATAGGTTATTAGGATTCCTAATTTGATTTGGCTTTTGGTTTAGAATTTCTAGTATGTTTATGATTTTAGGATTTCTATATATATGAAACAATTGGAAGAGAGAATTTGGAGAAGAAAATTGGGGATATTTGGAGCACAGAAAAGAGGTATTTTCTGAGCTATTTGTTTAGGATTTTGTTTAGAGAGATTAAGAGCTTGTTGGTGAGATTAGTTTGTTCCTTCGAGTAAATTTATAATATCAGTTTGTACTTTTTCTCTAGTAGTAAAAACACCATCCCCTTTCTTGCCCCATGGACGTAAGCAATTTGCCGAATCACGTAAATCTCTTGTGTTATTTCGTGATTGTGCTTGTTTATTTGGTTGTGATCTCTCTTGTTTGGATTGTGTGTGATTCGACCGCTTCCGCACCACGTACAACAATTGGTATCAGAGCTTCGGGTTCAGCTTGAGGCTTGTTTGAAGGATTCTCTGAAAGGATTCCTATTTGAAGAGTTAGATCGACAACATGAGTGAAGCAAGCACATCGGGATCATCTCTTACGAAGACGATACATAGTTTGAGCATCAATAACATGAAGATCGATGTTACGAAGTTTGATGGCAATATCAATTTCGGTTTGTGGAGGTGCCAAGTGATGAATGCGTTGGACGCTCAAAACTTAGAAGAGACTCTTGAGTTGCAAGAGAAACCTGCTGATATGGAAGAAAAGGTTTGGAAGAAAATAAATAGTGTTAGACCCTAGAGGAGGGGTGATTAGGGTCTTATGCTAATCTAATCCCAATTAAATGTTAATTAAAATTATGTTGATCAAGTTGTTCTTGCAAGAGGAAATATGGATATGAACAATAAAGATGGATACAATGTACGCTAAGCAAAACACAAACACACGATATGTTTACGAGGTTCGGTCACCACGACCTACGTCCCCGCTCCTCACCTTGAGGAGATATCCACTATCACAATCCGGTTTGGAAGCCGGAACTTCTACACACTCGGTTTACAAGATCACCGAAAACTCTCACACTACACAAACACTATGCAATCACACTTTACACACTAAGTGTAGAAACCTAGCCCGTGTCCTCCTCCTCAAGTGCTCGATTACAACCTCTTCCTAGGTTTGTCAATCGACGCCACTCCTCTTGGATTCGACCCCGTCTCTCGCCTCACACTTCTCTCGGTGTACAAGTGTATTACAAGTGATTCTCACAAATAAAAGTTAAATACAATGATTTGTTCTCAATTAACAAGTGAGAACACAATGAAGCTCACACTCACTAAATCACACCCCACAACCCACACTATATGGTATGAAAATATTAAGCTCAATAAGTGTGTGTGATAACAGTGAATGAAAACTCAATAGATATAGCTAAATGAAATGAAAGAGAAATAATAAGCTATATAAGAGTTTAGAAAACTTCTCAAACAAGAAGAACAGTAGAGATGATTCCAATGGGATTGAATGTCACTTCTTGTTGTAGAAAAACTTCTCTTGAAAAACTGATTGATGAAATCAACTATTTAAACAGCTCTTAAACACAATCAATATTTTGTTAAACACCAAACTTGGATTTCTTGGTTGTGTGAAGAAAGATCAGCAATGGGGTGTATATAGCACCCCAATACAACAGTAAAAAATAAGTAAAAGACCAAAAACCCAGTTTGAAAACAGGTAGAAAAACTAGCCGTTATAAAGGTTCTGACAACTCGGCGGTCGACCGGTCCGGTCGACCGCTAAGCTCAAAAACTCAGATAATAAGGGTTTAAAGCTGGCGGTCGACCGACGGAGATTTCGGTCGACCGGAGATTCTATCGGTCGACCGATGCGGTCGACCGCGAACATGAGCTCAGAAAACAGCTGGCGGTCGACCGCACCGGTCGACCGAAATCTGACATGGCATATGACAGGTTTTAGAGCTGTTTTTGAAAATTTATTAAAAATATCAAATCACATCCAAAAATAATGAAACTTTGGGGAAAGTTTCTAAATGATAAAATAAACATGTTTGAAAAGGAATTTTTGGAAAATCAATTTTTATTTGTGAAAACTCCCTGTTTTTGAAAGTGTTCAGAAAACCTGTTTTTCGTGAACACAAAAATTGACATAGAGCTTGTAAACATGTATATATATATTGTGCATGTATGGTATGCATATAATGAAGTATGAAAGAGCTGTAAACATGAGATAAAAGTTATTGTAACAACGTTTGATGAAAAATCAATTATATGATAGAAAACGTCAAAAATCGTGTTAAGTGTACATATATTGAGCTTAGATATAATCATACAATATATGTAAGTAAACTAAATATATACCTAGGTAAATCCACACATATGAACTTGAATCTTTAACGCTTGATTGACTTGTGTTGAAATACCTGAAAAGAGAAACATATACACAAAAACTAAAGAATATATTAGCGATAAATTGTTTGACATATCATCATCAAAACTATAGGGTCAACAATCTCCCCCTTTTTGATGATGGCAAACAATTTATACATGAATATGAATTATAAACTGATAACCCACATATAATAAATCATGCATGAATGATCACATAAACCATATATAAGAAGAATTAAATTGTTAACCATATGTGGATTTTTCTCCCCCTTTGACAACATCAAAAAGGGAAAAAGAAATAGGAGCAACGCTCCCCCTACATATAAGCACAAATAAAAAAAATATACAAAAAGCTCCCCTGTCAAATTGAATAAATGACATCTATTGAACATATATAGGAGCTAAACAACAATTATCCATCAAAAATAATCATAAACAGTATATAAATCAAGGAACTCATCATTAGAAACTTATTTTCCACAAACAAACCATGAGCAATGTTTCAACCATGCATTGATCACAGAAAAGATAAACTAACATCACAAATCATCACTTTAAGCAATTAGAAACAACATAGTTTTGCATAAACATAGTTTGTTCCACAAGACATCAACCCATACATAAAAAGTCACATAGATCCATA
Source organism: Asparagus kiusianus (assembly GCA_022839385.1). Classification (NCBI taxonomy): domain Eukaryota; kingdom Viridiplantae; phylum Streptophyta; class Magnoliopsida; order Asparagales; family Asparagaceae; genus Asparagus; species Asparagus kiusianus. The sequence continues at coordinate 191,325 of BQKN01065781.1, read as the reverse complement.
CTAATATAGAGTTATTACACTCCGATAAAAACATAGATATTAAGTTTTACAACTCAAAATGGAACATCACCAAAGACATAGAAATCAATTAAAAGGACTCCAATAAGCTGCAAGATCAATCATCACCAACAACATCGTCATCACCATCACCATCACCACCACCATCACCATCACCACCACCATCACCATCACAATCAGAAAAGCCTGAGCCATCAGCAGGGTCCTCCCCAGAATCGGACTCAGAACTAGAAGAGGGATCCGAAATCCCGAGAGACTGACGCTGATATGAAAGAATGGTCCTAACATCCCTTTGGATAGTTGAGACTTACTTCTGAACGCTTGAGAACTGAGTCTCGAGATGATCCAGACGATCACAAATATCAGAAGCAGATGAGGAGGAAGCTCTAGACCGGGAACGAGAGGATGATGACGGAGTGGGATCAGAAAAGGAAATCTGCATTCTTGAAAGAGAAACCCTATCAAAGAAGTCCTTCTTGGCTTCAATTTTTGGTTCATTGGTGAGATTAACACCGAAGTGTTGAAAGATAAGAGTGAGAAAGGAGCCAAATGGTAGGAATTTTATATGCTTTGACGCCATGTTATTGAGAAACACAGTTGCCCAATCTACTTTGATTTTGGCAAAAATGGCGTAAACAACATTGATCTTATCGGAGGCAAAATGATCAAAACTACCGGTCTTAGGAATTAAGTTTTGAGCAACGATTCTAGCAATGAGTTTTGCATTTGGATTGAGAGAATTGTTGTTCATGGGATAAGAGCAACCGGGCTTAAACATGAGTTGGTTTACAGCTGGATCACCAAGTTCAACAGACATAAGGTCAACGTCACCTATTGGGATTTCAAGAATCCCCGCAAGTTCGTTGGCAGAAAAGGATATTGCAACATTTTTAACAGATGAGATAATGGTCAGACGACCATCAGCAGAAGATGACGTAGATAGGTTGGCATAAAATAGATAAACTAGAAAAGGATAATACGGAACTTTATACTGCTCATCTAACAATCTATCCAACCCAACCTTACGAAGAATAGACTGAGTGTCATACAAGATCAACTGAATATATTTGATATATCTGGTTGGAATGATTTTTAGTTTGCATAATTCCCTATATTTTTTAACAAGAGATTTAAATAACAGATAATCCTCATAATGAGAACCTTTTGAGGAGGATGAACTAGACTCAGGTTTTGATCTCTTTTTAGGAGGCATAGTAGATTAGGGTTTTGATCAGATATGAGATATGATTTGAAAAACCCCTGTAAAAAGAAATTTAGAGCAAATTTAAAAACTGTCCTAAAATAGAAACCCTAGATCCAGAAAAATAAACATTTAATTAAAGAAAAGAGATCAAGAGTTGAGAGAGAGATTACCTAGCAAAAGCCCAGATGAATTAGATGGGGGAAGAACCGATTTGAGATCGGCGGATGACAGAGGTAGGCGACCGAACGGATTTGGGAAAATTTCGAACTGGGGAAGAAAGTGAGAAGTCGGGTCATAGAGAGGATGAAGGAAGGGCTGGGATTGATTCATGATTAGATCAATGGTGATGAAGAGTTCGGGTCCAAAACTGTTATTCATAAAAAAACCGAAACCCGATAAAGTTAAAAAATCGCTGCTGAAAGATCTCTGTCGGTCGACCGACGCGGTCGACCGAAACAATTACAGAGACTTTGTCGGTCGACCGGGTCGGTCGACCACGAGAAAATAATTTGAGCAGGCAATGAAAACACTTGATTTTGATAGATTTTCAACCTAACCTTTAAGAAATTTGTTTTATAGTATACCAAATGTTTTAAAATATATATATAAATGTTTTTGGATATAAGATTACACAAATAATTCTTTTTAGCATAAAAAGTACAATTTGTCATTAAAAACTCAAAAGATCAACTATTCAAAATAAGAACAAAACAAAACACTAAAACAAAAGGAAATAATGTAAAATTCATTTTGGTACCCAAATCAATTTGGTACCACTAGAACTTGGGACATGACCCCTATCATTTAAATTTAAGACCCTAGGGTTATGAACCCGTTTGGGCGTATTTTGTGCACCGATACGATCAAAGCAAAAATTATAAACGTGACCCATGCGATTACAATTTGTGCAATGTAGATGTTTGAATGGTTTACATTGACCGAAATAGAATGCACGTGTTTTATTTGCAAAGATAAAATTTTCTTTGTAATTATTTTGCAAGCGAGAATTTCTTTTCAAATCGAAACAAAACTTGGTCAAATGACCAAAACGACCACAATAATCACATTTATACACATGAACATGTTTATGATTTACACTATGTGTGTGTACATGTGTGTATGATGAAGAAGCTTGATGGGATGCACAATCATGAATAGGTTTGTTAATTTTTGGTGCATTATGACAAAATTGAGCTAAATGGCCTTTAAGACCGCAAATAGAATATTTCTGAATTTTGTCATATATATGTGCATAGTGAATAGGTTTCTTAGAAGAATTAACATTGAACTTTGCACATAAGTCCATAAGCTTTTTATTATTAGCTATACAAGTGTTTAGTGTTGAATCTAAGGTAGATATTCTTTTTCTCATTTGATTCAACTCATCATTGTGCGTACAAGCATTACTACTAGAAGTAGGATAAACAAGATTACTCATCATAGATTTTAACTTATCTACTTCTAACATAGCATCACGTTTTTCATGAAGCAAACTAGCATTTTTAATTTTCAAATTTTTATTGCATTCTTTAAGAATTATATTTTTATTTGCAATAAAATTAAACTTAGTAGCTAGTGTTTCATGAGTGGATTTCATATTAACATACTTACTCTTTACATCAATATAGCAATTGTGTAACTTTTCAAACTCAAGAGCAAGTTCATTAAAAGTAATAATATCATCGTTATTAAGCTCGCATACCTCACTAGGGTTATCACCTAGTGGTATTGTACATGGAGATGAGGCTTCTTTAGAACTCAAAGCGGGATTTTCCAACGCTTGTTGAATAGCCTCCAATTTCCCTTCATGTGCTTCAATAAGTTTCCATAAAGCGTAAGCACTATCAAAATTAGCAAGTTTGTTAGAAAACGATGAGTGAAAAGTATTAATCAAATATTGTAACAAAAGCTTGTTCATATTAAACAATCTTTTATCATTCTCACACCATTTGGATTTTTCCAAAATGGGAACAACATAGCCATCCTCAATAATTTCCCACAAATTAAATTGATTAGATTGAACAAAAAGTTTGAATCTAATACGCCATTGAGCATAAGGAAAAATATCCAAACGAGGAACAATATTAATAGCATATCCTAAACTAGATGAATCATACATATCCATAAAGATAATATGCAAGAAGCAAAATACAATCAAAATTAGATTAGCACAACTACAAAAACTTGGATCTTTAACTCAAGGCGGTTAGTCCTTAAATCAAAGAGCACTAAGCTCTGATACCAATTGTTAGACCCTAGAGGGGGGGTGATTAGGGTCTTATGCTAATCTAATCCCAATTAAATGTTAATTAAAATTATGTTGATCAAGTTGTTCTTGTAAGAGGAAATATGATATGGATATGAACAATAAAGATGGATAGAATGTATGCTAAGCAAAACACAAACACACGATATGTTTACGAGGTTCGGTCACCACGACCTACCTCCCCGCTCCTCACCTCGAGGAGATATCCACTATCACAATCCGGTTTGGAAGCCGGAACTTCTACACACTCGGTTTACAAGATCACCGAAAACTCTCACACTACACAAACACTACGCAATCACACTTTACACACTAAGTGTAGGAACCTAGCCCGTGTCCTCCTCCTCAAGTGCTCGATTACAACATCTCCCTAGGTTCGTCAATCGACGCCACTCCTCTTGGATTCGACCCCGTCTCTCGCCTCACACTTCTCTCGGTGTACAAGTGTATTACAAGTGATTCTCACAAATAAAAGTTAAATACAATGATTTGTTCTCAATTAACAAGTGAGAATACAATGAAGCTCACACTCACTAAATCACACCCCACAACCCACACTATATGGTATGAAAATATTAAGCTCAATAAGTGTGTGTGATAACAGTGAATGAAAACTCAATAGATATAGCTAAATGAAATGAAAGAGAAATAATAAGCTATATAAGAGTTTAGAAAACTTCTCAAACAAGAAGAACAGTAGAGATGATTCCAATGGGATTGAATGCCACTTCTTGTTGTAGAAAAACTTCTCTTGAAAAACTGATTGATGAAATCAACTATTTAAACAGCTCTTAAACACAATCAATATTTTGTTAAACACCAAACTTGGATTTCTTGGTTGTGTGAAGAAAGATCAACAATGGGGTATATATAGCACCCCAATACAACAGTAAAAAATAAGTAAAAGACCAAAAACCCAGTTTGAAAACAGGTAGAAAAACTAGCCGTTATAAAGGTTCTGACAACTCGGCGGTCGACCGGTCCGGTCGACCGCTAAGCTCAAAAACTCAGATAATAAGGGTTTAAAGCTGGCGGTCGACCGACGAAGATTTCGGTCGACCGGAGATTCTATCGGTCGACCGATGCGGTCGACCACGAACATGAGCTCAGAAAACAGCTGGCGGTCGACCGCACTGGTCCACCGAAATCTGACATGGCATATGACAGGTTTTAGAGCTGTTTTTAAAAATTCATTAAAAATATCAAATCACATCCAAAAATAATGAAACTTTGGAGAAAGTTTCTAAATGATAAAATAAACATGTTTGAAAAGGAATTTTTGGAAAATCAATTTTCGTTTGTGAAAACTCCCTGTTTTTGAAAAGTGTTCAGAAAACCTGTTTTTCGTGAACACAAAAATTGACATAGAGCTTGTAAACATGAATATATATATTGTGCATGTATTGTATGTATATAATGAAGTATGAAAGAGCTGTAAACATGAGATAAAAGTTATTGTAACAACGTTTGATGAAAAATTAATTATATGATAGAAAACGTTAAAAATCGTGTTAAGTGTACATATATCGAGCTTAGATATAATCATACAATATATGTAAGTAAACTAAATATATACCTAGGTAAATCCACACATATGAACTTGAATCTTTAACGCTTGATTGACTTGTGTTGAAATACCTGAAAAGAGAAACATAAACACAAAAACAAGAGAATATATTAGCGATAAATTGTTTGACAAATCATCATCAAAACTATAGGGTCAACAAATAGTAGGGCGTGTGGAGTTATTCGGTCATGCTTGACGTTGGATCTTATTTATGATGTGATGAACGAGACGTCAGTGAAGAAGATGTGAGAAACACTCAATGAAAAGTATCTTACTAAGAGCATTGAGAATCGGCTTCACTTGAAGAAGAGGTTTTACCAGTTCAAGATGAAGAGGGGAGTTTCCATTAGGGAGCATGTTAACAATTTCATGAAGCTACTTTCAGACATGACCAATGTAGATATTATGGTTGAGGATGAAGACAAGGCGATGCTACTTTTGTGTTCGTTGCCCGAGGATGATTATGATACCTTTGTTTTCACTATGATTAATGGAAGAACTACTGTTAGCTATAAGGAGGTGACCTCAGCGTTGGTGAATTATGAGTTAAGGAAGAGTGTTGATGAGTCCTCCGAGAAGGCATCGGGAGATGCATTAGTAGTTCAAGGCCGTGGTTCAAACCGAAGTAGGAGGTCGTAGTCTAGAGGTACACATCGTGGGATTTGTAGGAATCAGTGTGCTTTTTATAAAGAGGATGGACATTGGAAAGCTGAATGCCCAAAGTTAGATCGAGCTAGGAAGAATAAGGGGAAAGCTATACAAGCTTCAGAGGTGAATGTTGTCAAAACTGGTGGCAACAATTCAGATTCGGATTCTTCAAGCTATTCGTTATCCGCACTACCATCAGTTTGTGATGCCGACTCTACCCCGTGGATGTTGGATTCGGGTGCTTCTTATCACGTTTGCCCTAGGAGGGATTGGTTCTCCAGCTTTCAGGAGTTAGAAAGAGAGGATGACGTGCTCATGGGTAATAGACATGCATTCTCTATTGGTGGTATTAGTACTATTCGGATTAGGATTAGTGATGGGATGATGCGAGAGTTGGATGATGTGAGGTTGTTCCGCAATTGAAGATGAACATCATTTCACTTGGAGCTTTGGAGGTAGCAGGTTATAGGGTGACCTTGGTGAACGCACGCTTGAAGGTCACATTGGGGTCCATGATTATGATGAAGGACGTCAGAAAGAGTAATTTGTATTATTTGCTCGGATCTACGACGATTGATAGGGAGCTGATGACTTCATCAGATTCGACTAGACTGTGGCGTTGTTTGATGCTGGGTTATTTGATTAGTAATACCGTGTATATGTTGTTGAGGAGTGTTTTGACCTGCAGTTTGAAGTCCTATGAACCCATTGATATGAGCAAGAAGACCGAGGTGGAGTTTGGCACTTTTATCCATCATTCGAGGGGTGTTCATTCAGGCATTTGGGGGCCTTCTAAGAGAGCGTCATTGAAAGGTAATATGTATGTGGTTTTCGTAGTTGGGGATTGCTCTAAGCATTAGTGGGTTGCAACCAAGTCCCTTTGGTGCGAAGTCCTAGAATCTCACAACAGATGGAGGAAGTGTGTTGGTAGAAAGGTAACACAGCGTTCTGATTATGGTAGGGGTTCTTTCTTGCGTTTGTGCCGAGCTCACGATAATAGGAGACACTTCATTGGTGTGGAAACTTTAAGGCGACGTGATGAGATGGCAGATTTAGGGAGTTGTTCCTTTCTGGAGGAGGATCGTTGTTTGATGTCGAGCATTGGCATTGGTGTACGGGCTACGACATGTTTGGGCCATCTTATGCATAGGTTGCCGACTACTACATGTAGAGATATGGGATCTGGTGGAGCTGCTTCAGATTTTGGGTTGCGTCGGATGTTTGGCTACCCAGCACTTGGTCACATCATGGATGTGAGATTTGATCTGATAGCACATTTGGGATTCAGAGGCGTGTTTGATTATTAGGTATTGGCTTCTGACTTTGTTCTGAGCAGGTATGTCACGTTTGACTCTCGGCAGATGAAGAGTGGTGATCAGATCTTTGAGACATCGCAGCGGGTGGAGAGTGATGCTACTCCATGTTGGGTGAAAACTCTAGATCATACTGCATCATTTAGGATTCCAGCTGATGTGATACAGATTGGGAATCGTGTTGATTTAGATGCAGATGATAGGTTGATTGATTCGAGTGCAGCTGATAGATGTAGTCTGGATATGTCCATTGGTTCATCTCAGGTGGAGATGTTTGGATTAATTTAATTTGGGGTCATTGGAGGTGCTATCAGCTGTAGACTTGATCGTGATGTTGGAGAAGGGTTGCGAACTCTTCTAGTGGATTGAGGCCTTTGGAGACCGTTTGGGTGAACTACGTGAAGGCTTGATTCTTTGGGCAAGAGGATACATAGGCAATCATTTATGATGCAGCCGATTTGGTGAGTTGATACCAACTTTTGGAGTTTGTTCACATTCTCGATTGGGTTCTCAACTTTTTGTGGATTGAGTTCGTTATCGTGAATTTGTTCCACTTCGTACTGGATGCAACAAGTGAGACGTTTGGCTGGTATTAGTGTCGGCTTAGTTTTGGAAAAACTTCACCGAGGTGGAGAATTATTGGATAGCGGATTCCTAATCTATTTTGGTAACATGAGGTTATTAGGATTCCTAATCTATTTTGGAAACATGAGGTTATTAGGATTCCTAATCTATTTTGGTAACATGAGGTTATTAGGATTCCTAATTTGATTTGGATTTTGGTTAGAATTCCTAGTATGTTTATGATTTTAGGATTTCTATATATATGGAACAATTGGAAGAGAGAATTTGGAGAAGAAAATTAGGGATATTTGGAGCACAGAAAAGAGGTATTTTCTGAGCTATTTGTTTAGGGTTTTGTTTGGAGAGATTAAGAGCTTGTTGGTGAGATTAGTTTGTTCCTTTGAGTGATTTGTAATCTCAGTTTGTACTCTTTCTCTATTAATAAAAACCCCATCCCCTTTCTTGCCCCGTAAACATAGGCAATTTGTCGAACCACGTAAATCTCGTGTGTTATTTGGTGATTGTGCTTATTTATTTGGTTGTGATCTTTCTTGTTTGGATTGTGTGTGATTCGACCACTTCCGCGCCGCACACAACAGATTCTGCCATACTAGGGTGTGGCAGACACCACTAGGATATGGTAGAGCCTGTCTTGCCATACCAGGTGTGACAGACACCGTCAGGGTGTGGTGGAGCATGTATTGCTTATTTTTCACGTTTTTCTCAATTTTTTCCTCAATTCCTTCCCAGTTTTCACAATTCTCCAGCTCGTCGAAGTTTTCCCAACACTCAGCCGACACCAAACATAGAGCACCAATACATCATCTCTCCAAACTCCAAATTGTAGAGAAAAATTCAAACTTTTATAGGATTGAGAAATTACCTAACTGAACCCTAGATTGGATTCCAAATAGATCTCCTAACCGCACAATGAAAGCGAGATCCCAACGGCAATTCCGCAACGCTATCTCTACTGAAGCCTAGAACTCCAGGAACCAAGCTTCCATAATGAATCTTCCTCCACCCAATGCCAAAACCCTAGATCTTAAATCTGAGCTCTGATACCAATTATTGCGCGCCGTGCGGAAGCGTGCTCAACAACCAAACGAGTCAGTGAGCGATGAGAAAAGAAAAACAAACCAAATCACGAGTGCAATCCACCAAATATGACAAAAATCAAACCAAACACAAAAATCAATTCTTTTTCTCAATTCCTTCGTCGTTTTCACGGGTATGTATTTAAAAACGGATGTAAAAAAGGTTTATCACCGTGTAAAATAGTAGTCCAATTTTCGGTCCATGAAGTAAGGCACTCAACATGCAGAGGAGACATGTTAGATCATAAAATTATAAACATATAACTTTCATCTTAGCTTCACAGTTTTGTACAATGAAAGAGATCTTTAAGGAAATCAAGGACAAAGTGAGTTCAAAGAAATATTTGCTTTAGGAAAAGTACTTACTGATTTGTGTCTACTGGACAGCTAGTGTTCGTGAAGAAGATGAATTATTAGAACGATGTACTAATTCAAAATTTTCTTACGCACTAATCCAAAATCTTCTTTCATAATGCGTTAAGTGTTTGGTATATTGGAACACTAAATAGTCTTAGTTTGAGGAAAGAGACGAAGGAACAAACAGGTAAAAGTGAGTATGAGATTGTGAGAGAGAGCAGAGAAGCAATTTGGAGCAAAGTCCAGCATGCTGCCAAGATTTGAGACAGATTCCCATTAGTTTTTTTTTCCCAACTTCCATTATTTCCGAAACATACCAATTGTGTACAGTGGCACTTATGCGCATATTAGCCTCTGTCTGTACTCCCCTATTCCTGCTCTGTTCTCATGTTTTTATCATCGTTGTTGATATTATTTTTGTCTTCTCATGGCTTTTGTACATATATTGCTTAGTAAAGTTTGCAAGATTAATGCCAGAGAATATGGTTTGCTTTGTCTCTTTCCTTACTTTTTACTTGGCACTTTGAATGGCTCTATATGAAGAGAGAGAAAATATTTCTCACATGAAGTTTGGAGAAAAAGACAGAAAGAAGAGAACCCATACCTTTTTATGATTTTTGTGGGAACTAGAAAATGAAGGGAATACAAGAAAAATGGGCAGAAAATACATTTGGATGCTTTACGGTCAACCACGACTGGCGTGGCGGTCGACCACGAACGTGCACAAAACAGAGAATTTAGATTGCACTGAGCATATTGAGAGTGAGAACTTGTGAGTAAGTTGAGAGATTTGGTTTATGGTTAGTGTGAGTGATTTTGTGATATTGTAATCTTTTGTACTCTCCTTGATTTAGTGGAATCTCCTTATCCTCTCCCCGTGGATGTAGGCAAATTGCCGAACCACGTATATCTCTGTGTTTGGTTTAATTTATCGTATTTGGTTTGAATTGTGCTCGTGTATGGTTGGTTCTCTTCTCCCGTGATCACAGATTCGTTCGGTGTGCGAGCACGCTTCCGCATAGGCACGCAACAGAAAATGTTCATGATAAATTTAATTTCTTGGTTAGATGCATAAAAGTTCAACAGAGGACCTTGAAAATATAAGAATCGTCAGACCTAGGCTGCTTGGTATGCGTCAACAAATTCTGCAGTTTTTCATACAAAATGAAAATCTAATTACCATTTTTAGTTATCATGTCGCATGCATTTTGAAATTAAAATATTTAAAATAGAATTTTGACTGTGATACTTGTCGTTCCAGCTCTATTTCTCGTGAATAAAAAATAAAATTCTTTATTTGAAATGGTTTATAGATAATGTGGTATGGATAGGCACCATATGGGGTGAATGAAAGACATTTGAGGCTCTCCACTCAGATTTCCGCCGCCCCCCACCCCCACCACAGTTGTTAGAGACTGGATTATTGGAAACGGGGGCTAACATGCACTAGATGTAGGTTCACTGATTTAGACTTCATTTATGGCTAAATTCCCAGACTAGTTACACCCCTCTTATCAGTTTAGGGGCTGTTTGTTTGCGCAAATAAAGAGAGAAATGTGCGATTTGAAATCCAACCCTTTAGTCACATAGGATTTTGGTTTCAAGATATTTCCAATTCCAGCGTTTGCTTCGGTGGTTGATTTAAAGAAAAGGGGGGCTGAAATAGGGTGTCACGTTAAAATTTAAAGAAAACCTATTTCAGAGCTTTTGGGTCTGAAATAGGTGAGAATATCCTGTCAATAAATTTAATATTGCTCAAAGTACTATTGAAATGATGACTGGAAGTAAAGGGTATTATTTAATGTCCCGTCCCTGAATATTTAATTAGAAAATTCATGGTATTTCTTAATTTTTGGATGTTGAAACAAACCCAAAAAATGAAAGTCCTTGTTTTCCAGCCTATGATTTCAATGTGAAATAAACCAAATAAGTCAAATGGGGAAAACCCTCTGAAATATCCAGAAAATAGTTTTCAAACTAGTTTTCTGTTTTTTTTTTTTTTGGAAATGTACCAAACAGACCCTTAATAGTTTTTCTCTAGCAATATTTTGATATTTTTTTAAAAGTTAAATGTGCAATAAGACTCACAACTTCACCCCTAGCAAAAAAAACTATAAAACATCTTTCCTCCTAGCAGTTTTTGACCTTCCATGATTGCTTGTCACTATTCTTGGTCCTAAGAATTTACTTGTTTGTATTGGACTCAAGATTCTTGCGTAACTTTGGACATATATATGTATTATCCTTACATCAATGTGCCAAATAATCTTCTGACACTTTTCTCATGAATAAGATAATACCAATAGCATCACGTATGGCTTCACGATTTCTCCCCCCACCAACGGTAGGGTATTGAGTCTAGTCGTACATTTTGCTCGAAAAAAGATACCAAAACATCATCGGAGCTAGAAAAAAACCAAATTTGTAGGAGGGGGTGTACAAAAAATATCAGTCTGATAATTTAACCGTTTATTTATGGAAACAACATAATACTGAATAGGTAAATAGCCCACACCAAAAACTTCTCACGCATAAACAAAAGAATAAAAATCATAAGCTCAATGTCAGTTTCTAAACCTAGATGCATTCCAATTAAAATCAAACAAACTAGCAGTAGCAGGTAGTAGCATTGTACCAAAACAATCAACATTACGTCTTTACACGTACAATATAAATTCTCTGAATCTAGTTGGTGAAATAGTACGAGTCTGAAGTCACTGTTAAGAGTCTTCATGATGTGCATCTCCCAAAGTTCCTGTACTATCATGCTCGCCTGCGTAAATTTGAGCCAATTAGATATTGCATATGTATGTGCACGTCCCATCAATCACAATAACTTCCAACTTATAGCAGATTTTAGCTCCTCGTGTTCATTAACCAATAACGGGCTTCCAAATAAAAACCCAGGTGCTAGTTTTATCTCAAAATAATAATAATAATAATAAAATAAAAATAAAAACCAGGTGCCATTTCTTGTGGGTATTTTTGTTTTATCCTCATCTGGATTCATAGCTGAGAATCCAGACTATATGACACTGTGCAAGTTGTCCAACTCTTCCATCGAGCAAGAAACAAACAAAAGATTAACTGAAGATATGTTTAGATATATACCGTAATGATTTTTGTGTGTTTTCAAAACATCATGATGCTTTTTTCCAAAGTGTTTTCAAAACATCATGATAAATGTTTTGGACCAACTATAGTTTGACCTTTTATAATGTTAATATTAAACATATTTTTAATATATATTTAATATTAATTATAACATAATCTATTTTAATTATATATTATAATATTATATATAATTAACATATTATAATATTATTAATAATGATGTATTAACATTTTCCTTTTATAATATAATATAATATTATTATATTATGACATTGCTATTATTATTATCATTATTATTACTGTATTAACAATATTTATATAATTATTATATTAATATTGTTATAGTATATGTAATTTATCATTGACAAATTCTTTATTTATAATATATAATTATTTTGTCATTATTTTATAATGTAATATATTATGAATATATTGAATATATTAATATTTAATCTTTTATTCTTAGAGAAGTTATTATTTTATTATTAAATATTATTACTACATAACATGTTAATAGTTTTTGTTTCAATTTGGGAGATGAATAAAATTGCAATTCATTGACCAAAAAAAACATGTTAATAGTTTTTAATATATTATTCAAACATTAATGATATATTTTATTAATTAAATAATATAATAGAATAATTTTTCGTTATATAATTCAATATTATATCATTACTATAGGATTATTTATTAATAATTAATTATTATGTATTGTTTTATCACTATATTTTATTTTATTATCATTTATTATATTTAATATATATAATATATATAATAGTATTTAAACTATAATTATTATATTATATTAATTGTAATATTATATTTATTATTAATTAATGGTATTAAACATAGAATTGATATATTAGAAAACTAATATTATAATGTCATATATTAAATAATATACTATAACATAATATTATATTATATTATGTTATTTAACTAATATAATATATTTCTATGTTATTATTTAATTTTTATTAATATATTTAAATTATTATTATTTACTATTAACATAATATATATAATAATATTTAAACATAATTAGTATATTATATTAATTATAATATTATATGTATTATTAGTTAATGGTATTATACATAGCATTGATATATATGGAAACTAATGTTATAATGTAATATATTAAATAATGTAATTTAATATTATATTATACTATACTATATTATATTATGCAATGAATATATTACTAATACACTATATTAAACATTATATTAACACCCTTGAAACTCAAAACACAAACAGCAAACATAAAATATCTTTCTGGTGTTTTAAAATAAGTGTTGTGTTTTTTGTTTTTGACATTATAGCCTAACAAAAACACCATGGTTTTCAAACATATTATGTTTTGTCTTCGGCAAAAACACCATTGAAACACTAAAAGCATCATGATATCCAAATGCTACCTAAGCGTTGCAGTCGTAATGCATGCTCATTCTTGCCTTCAATTTATTATTAGAGTTCAAGAGTTTGTATTTGATCGGCATGACTGCTTGTTTGATGTTTTTCACAGTAACGTTAGAAGTACTTTCCATCATACAAAACCTCTAAAGTTGATGTTCTCTACATAAAAATCCGAAGGTACAATAAGATTGGAAAGTAATAATTTACATTTTAACATGCTCCTAGCTAGTTAAAATATGAGCTATTTTAAGGAATGATAACTCTTTTCTTAAAATATATTTAAATATACATGGAGCTTGAATCTTAATTGCTCTAATACCATTTTAAAGTATTTTTCTACTATATCAAATCTACAAAGTTGTGATGAGAAGCAAGGAGACAATGCCATTAGATAAGAATACTATTACCTATATATTTTTTAGAATCTTCTGTATAATGGATTTTTCGTCGTGTTGTCGATGTCAGCATGAACATGTCCATGTGTGTCAATGAATCATACCATCCATAAGATAAAACATCACATATTATGTGCAGTAGTGGGATTTGGCGGATTGATAGCTTTCTTTTCTTCATGTCAGCTTCTGTGTCAATTGCATCTTCAATGTCCAATCCATGGTGGCTTTAGTCCTAATTAAAGCTGTTATAACCTCTCTTTTAGGTTATGGTATAAAGTTTTGCTTTCCTTTGGTTGTCATTGTTTGATTGGTTTATTCACTTATTCATTGGCTGCAGAAAGATTTTGAGCCTCTTTTGACTCCATAATGTTAATACTTGGCCATTTATGTCACCATCTTGCTCCCCTTTTGCCTTCTTCTTCCCTTATTGCAACTTTGGTGATAGGAAAAGTACACAACCAATGTAAGTTTTGACGCTTAAAAGCATGACAATAAACTGTAGCCCCGCAATCTCAGGAGCAAATCTAAAGTCCTTTACGCTACAACAAATATCAACGTGACAAAGTAGACAATAGGAGAACCTAGGGCTTGCTGACTCAGTGTAAAATTATAAACATCAACTCTAGTCAATATTTTAAAATCCTAATATAATGGAAGAAAGTTTAAGATGATATCATAACAGTTCTGAGTAGACAACCGACTTGGAGCAACATAACATCTTGATTTAGAAAACTTATATTAGACGGTTTCTGTTGGATATCATGTCCCCATGATATAATTTTGATGATAACAATTTATTCGTTATGTGTATCACTATGAATATTATTGTGCACTAACATATCAATGTAGTTTTCAACATCAAATATGAACAAGTGCAAGATGAGTTCAAGGCATCATGAAATAAAGAAGATGAAATACATCAATGTAAATTTTATATTTTCTTTACTTAGAAATTTTGTATAAGCCTTGATCACTCACACATACACACACATAGTGATTAGAACATACTAACACATGCTTAGTATGTTGGTTAACAATAAAAATCCCCTATGTTAACCATTAGATCGAGTTTATAACTTATCAATAAGTCTAAAAATATTTCATTCATATCAGTTTTCACCTCTTAGTAGTCGATCAATAACCACTTGTAGTCGACTACTGAAATTCAAATCAAAAATATAAGTTTGTGTCAAATTACAGTCTAGTCAACTAATGATTTTTTATAGTCGACTACTAAGCACTTAGGCAAAATCTCAGTTTCTATAAAGATATAGTGTAGTCAACTACTAGACTATATAGTCGACTACTAGACTATATAGTCGACTACTAAAAGTCAATTCAGAATTCTAACTTTTACAGTATAGTCGATCACTACACAGTATAGTCGACTACTCAACTTTGAATTTGAATTTCAGACTTTTTGTCATTTACAATGTAGTCGACTAATGACCAGTGTAGTCGACTACTAAGAAAAATCCTGGATTTACAGAGTCTGTTTCAACTCAGTGTAGTCGACTACAACAAATACTAGTCGACCACAATGACAGTTTTCTAACATTTTAAAATTTGAATTACTGACTGTTTAAAGTCATTTTGATCCGTTAAATGACTTTGAAAACTTATTTTTTCAAGAGCTTTAAATAGGTTACAAGTTCAAAAATTTGGTCAACTGATTCCTATCCAAAAGATTCAACTTTTGTGCATTTTTCAAGAGTTCAAAGCATTCAGATTTTCACTAAGTGTTTGAGAAAAGTTTTCTCTGAGTTAGCCTTTGATCTTTATCCAATATACAACTTATTTAGGTAACTTCCAGAGATTAAAAACATTCCTAAGCCACTGCTACACATCACTACACAATCAAGGCTTATATGAATTATATTGTTGATTCAAGAAAAGTTTTCTCGGGTGTGAGAGGTGTGGTCTCTTGGTGAAGAGATTATGTGCAATTTGTATGATCTTGCAAATTGGTCAGGTTTGCCATTTGATTTTGTAAGTTTTTCAAAATCATAGTGGAACTCTCAAGCGGGATTTGCTTGGGGACTGGATGTACATCGGGGAGGTAGAACCGGTATAAAATATTATGTTTACGATTGTGATTCTCTGTGATTTTTCTATCTTCATTGCAATTTATAATCTATTTTATATAATTTTTAAAAGGAACACTATTCACCCCCTAGTGTTTTAGTGAGCATTGTAACAGATCCTACAATTGGTATCAGAGAGAGATGAAAGTTGGCATCATCAAGTTTATCAAATACTTCACAATTCAAAGAGGGACATTACATACAACGACCACCTCTTTTTGAGGGCACAAATTACAACTATTGAAAGTGCCGGATGAGGATCTACCTCCAATCTCTTGACTATGACCTATGGAACATTGTAGAGACTGAATTCACAAAGCCAACGATTCCATACACCGAATGGACGAAAGTAGAAAGAACAAACATCAATCTGGACACCAAGGCAATGAATGCACTATTTTGTGCCTTGGACAAGAACGAATTTAATCGAGTGTCTACCTCTACATCAGCACATCAAATTTGGCACACTCTTGAGGTAACATATGAAGGAACTAACAAAGTTAAAGAAACAAAAATTTATGTCCTTGTTCACAGGTTTGAACTATTTAAGATGAAAAAGAATGAATCCATCACGAAAATGTTCACAAGATTTACAGATATTACTAACTCTTTGATTGGACTTGGTAAAGAATATACTCAAGTTGAGATGGTAAGAAAAATTCTAAGAGCATTAACTTCAGAATGGAAAAAGAAGATTACGACAATTGAAGAGGCCAACGATTTATCAACTCTCTTCGTAGAAAATCTTATTGGAAATTTGATGGTATATGAAGTTCAAATTGAAGATCGAAAGAAAGATAACAAACCAAAGAAGAAAAAGATACTTGCCTTCAATGCGTTCTCCGACACCGATGAATCCGACAAAGATAATGATGATATTGCAATAATTACTAAGAAATTCAAACAATTTCTTAAGAAATGTAAGTTTAAGTCAAATAAATTTAAGAATACTAATGACTCTTCTTTGTATTTCAATTGTAATAAGTCAGGTCATATAAAGAAGGATTGTACACTACTCAAGTCAAAATCAAAATTCACAAATTCTAACAACTTCAAGAAGAAGAAGAAGAAGGCTATGGCGGTGGCTTGGGATGATAGTGACGATTCATCTTCTTCCGACGAAGAAGAAGAAAGAGAAGAATCAGCCCACATGTGTTTTATGGCACAAGATGAGGTAAATGATTCTTTAGACAATGAAGAACTTTTAGATGCTTTTAATGAACTTTTTATTAAGTTTAAGGATTTAAATGCTAAGTATAAAATATTGAAAAGTGAAAATGATAGATTGAACTTAGAAATAGCTTCATCAAATTCTTCACAAATTGAAGAATTATAGGAATTAAATGATAAATTATTTTTTTAAAATAGAATATTAACTAAAAATAATGTTTATCTTAAATCTGAATGTAATGTTATGAAAAAATATCAGATTTAGAAAAGAGTACGGAATCACGTAAACTTAAATATGAAGAATTATTCTTAAATGTAAACAACTTTAATAAAGAAAAAGAAGACTTGAATGATTTGTTATCTTTTCAAAAGTCTTCTAGTCAAAATTTGGCTTAGGATATGTTCATAAGAAGTTTGAAAATATTTCTAGTACAAATCATGCATCATCTTCTATGAATAATAATGTTAGAAAATTCCATGCACCTTTCACAAGAAATATACATTATGCTAAAAATAATCATGTTTTATCTATATTCATTTGGGTGCCTACAAATGTTAGTATGCATGAAAGAAATACTTATAATTATATTTTAAACTTTAAGAAAAATATATGCTATTCCACTAATTATATTTGTGTTAACAAAGGAAAACCAAATTCCAAGTGGATTTGGTCTCCTAAGTGCTAATCCAATGGACCCAAAATAAAAGGGTATCAATGCTTAAATGTTTATTTTTCAGGTACCTCAAAAAGAAAAGTGGATACTAGATAGTGGATGTTCCAAATACATGACCGGAAACTCTCAAATGTTGTCTTTAATTAAACACAAAAAGGGAGGCACAATTATATTTGGAGACAAATACAAAGGTCAAGTTATAGGTATTGGAACGATAGGTAACAGTGACAAACCTCTAATAGATAATGTTTTATTAGTAGATGGTTTAAAATATAATTTTCTAAGTATAAGTCAACTATGTGATAAAATTTTTAAAATCATATTTAAAAAAGATTTATGCATTATATATGATCAAGATTTATCAAATATCTTGTTTAAAGGTTTTAGAAAGAAAGATATATATTGTTTATCCATGAATTTTTATTCAAATGATCATCGCTTAGTTGCATCTTTAGATGATTCATTATTATGCATAGAAGATGTGGACATATTAACTTGGAAAAATATTTCACGTATTTATAAAAATAATTTAGTAAATGATTTACCTAAAGTTGTAAATAAGAAAGATCATTTTTGTGATGCATATAAACAAGGAAAAATGCATAAATACACTTTTAAATCTAAAGGTGTTGTTTCTACAAGTAGACATTTAGAATTATTACATATGAATCTATTTGGTCCTTCTAGAATTACATCTTTAATTGGAAGTAGATATACATTTGTAATTGTTGATGATTATTCTAGATTTACATGGGTTATGTTTTTAAAACACAAAAATGATGCTTTTGATGAGTTTTCTATATTTTGTAAAAAGATACAAAATCAAAAATCCACTACTATTGTCACTATTAGAAGTGATCATGGTGGTGAGTTTAAAAATAAATTATTTACTAATTTTTTGTAATAGAAATAACATTTCACATGAATTTTTATTTCCTTACACTCCACAACAAAATAGAGTTGTTGAAAGGAAAAATAGAACTTTATAAGAATGTGTTAGGACTATGTTAGCAGAGTCTAACTTACCTAAATATTTTTGGACAGAAGAAATTAATACTGCTAGTTATGTTTAAAATAGAATTTTATTAAGACCTATATTAAATAAAACAAGTTTTGAATTATTTTACAATCGAATTCCTAAAGTTTTTTATTTTTAAGTATTTGGTTGTAAATGTTATATATTAAATACAAAAGATAATTTAGATAAATTTGATTCTAAATCGAATGAAGGCATTTTTGTAGGTTATTCCATGCATAGCAAAGCTTATAGAATTTTTAATAAGAATTTTTCTACAGTAGAAGAATCGTTACATGTTTCATTTGATGAATCTAAATTAAATTTTAACAATAATAATTGTTGGCCTCTTTGTTTTGATGATGTTTAACAAATAATTTACCACTAATGTTGTTTGTCTAGTGTTAGTATATTTCTATTTATTATAGATAAACAATGGGTTGGAGGTTGGATGGATTGCGCTTCAACGATAATATCCAATGGAGGTTGGCGGAATAGTAGGTGAAGCTATGTACAATTCAAGTTGAAGATCCAAGTTCAAGCTTCATCTGCAAGTGTACCAAGTTGAGCTCATTGAAGACCTTCATCAAGCTTGGTTAACATTTAGTTTAGGAGTTTATATTATGTGTATTAGTACTTTAAGCTCAATCATATATACACATACACATTTTGGTTACCTTGTATATATATATATATATATATATATATATATATATAAAATACAACACAAGTTTTGTTTTTATATATATACATAGTTATATATGCATATACATCTTGGTTTTTAGTTTTATCCACAAACAAAGTTTTTACAAATAAATTCTAAAAATTATGTATACATGTTTGTTTTCTATGTGGATAAGTTGTTTTGGTTTAATTTCATAGATATGAAACAAATATATATTCATATACATACTCATATGTTTTATATTCTATTGTATTTGTGAAAATATTGTATTAGACTTTATAATAATAGTTTATATCTTTCTTTAAGTCTATAAAATTATTTTGTAATATTTCAAAACACGGTTAAGCTAAAATGTCAAAACTCATGTGTTCGTATTTTTATGTTTTGGACTATTTTATAAAATAATGATATTTCTCATTTGGGTGGTTCTTTTTATAAACCAGTTTTTATAGCATGTGTATTATCATGTTTACAATCATTTCCCAAAGTTTTATATTTTTCTGAATTTATTTGATATTTTTAAACAGTGTTTTAAAATCAGCAAACTGTTTTCAAACCTGATTTTTTCATATATCAGTTTGCGGTCGACCGTGCCTGAGTCTTTTCCTGAGTGGGCAGCAGAAACTTTCACGGTCAACCGTCACGGTCGATCGTCAGCTCGGAAATTCCCACGGTCGACCGCCACGGTCGACCGCGTAAGTCTCTGGAAGCTTTCTGGGTTTCTTAGCTGGCTCGCGGTCGACCACGAGTTTTCCACGGTCGACCGCCGTTCACCCCAACGGCTCTTTTTGTACAGATTCGTATTCCTGATTTTATAGGATTTTTATTATTTTGTTTGGGGTTTTGGCTGTTGGTTTCTCTTCCTATATAAACCCCTCAACCCCTCTTCTATTAGTAACTAATGAGAAAGTTTTAAACAAGTTTAAGAGGGTTTTACAGTTTGTTTAGTTTGTTTTTGGGGTTTGCTTTTACAAAGAGGAGCTTGCATCATCTGTTGAGGAGTTCATCTTCAATATCTTCTCATCCTCTCTTTGTATTTATAGAGAAGTTTTCTAACACCTTTCTCTAGCAATTTTATTATTGATTTTCATATTCTTATTATTGCTAGTTTGCTATTTGAGTTAGATTTTATTTCACTCATTGTTTACACACACCCACATGAGCTTATTGTATTTTCATACATTGTATATTTAGGTTGGTGAGAGTTGTAACAATTGAGTGTGAGCTTTCATTGTGTTCTCATCCATAGTAGAGAACAAACATTTATTGTATTGAGCCTTATTGTGAGGATACACTTTGTAATATACTTGTACACCAAGAAAAGTGTGTGGCGAGAGTCGGGGATCGTCCCAAGAGGAGTGGCATCGGTTGACGAACCTAGGGAGAGGTTGTATCCGAGCACTTAAGAGAGACACATCTAGTTCAACACTTGAGAGGGTGTAGAGTGGGATTACAAGAGTGTGTTAGTTGTAGAGTTTTCGATAAACTAGAAAACCGTACTGTGAGGTGTAAACGTTGATCGAGTAAACGTAGAAAACCCGATTGTGATAGTGGAGATCTCCTCGAGGTGAGGAGCGGAGATGTAGGTCGTGGGGACCGAACTCCGTAATCATATCGTTTGTTTGTGATTGCATTGGCGCACTTATTTTTATGTTCATATCTTATATCATCTTTGTATATTGTTGTTGATTATATTGCTCACTATCTAGTTTAGATTATTTATCATTGTGTTAGTTTATATATCCTTGCATATATTTTTATCATACAGGATATATCTCATTGTTTATATTGTTTATCCCAGCTCATATATCTTGTTGTATTTCATACTTGCTAGGATAACTTGTTAATTAATTTTAATTAGCATTTAATCGGGATTAGATTAGCATAAGACCCTATTCACCCCCCCTCCTCTCTAGGGTCTAACAATTGGTATCAGAGCTTGGTGCTCTTTGATTTAAGGTCTAATCGTCTTGAGTTAAAGATCCAAGTTATCTTTTTGTGCTAATCCAATTTTTAATTTTTGTATCTTGCTTGCATATATACATTATGGATATGAACGATATATCTTGTTTAGGTTATGCTATCAATATTGCTCCTTGATTAGATAATTTCTCCTATGCCCAATGGTGTGTTAGGTTTAAACTTTTTGTTCAATCTAAATACTTTGATTTATGGGAAATTATAGATGATGCTTATATTATGCCCACTATGGAGAAATCCAAGTGGAATAAAAATGATCATCGTATATTTACAATGAATAATATTTTGTTAGAATATTTACTAAATGCTCTTGATGCATCTATGTCTAACAAGTTTGATCATTTTGATAGTGCTTACAACTTATGAAAACTTATTGAAGCACATCAAGGGGACTTGGAGGCGATCCGACAAGCTTTGGAGGATCCAGCTTCAAGTTTATATGGAGCATCATGCACACGACCACTAGGCGATAGCCCTAGTGAGGTTTACGAGTTCAAAACCACTAATGATTTATCTAGTGATGAACTTGCTTGTGCTAGTAAAAAATTATTGCATGTCTATAACAAATTACATAAAAATTTTATTGATTTACAAAGCAAGCATGATAATTTAGAATCCGATCATGAGGAGCTAGTGTCAAAATTGGATGTCATTACAAAAGAAAATACCATGCTTAAAGAAAACAATGACATGTTAATTTTTAAAAATGAAAAATTAACCACATCTATAACCAGCTTATCTCATGAAAAAGATAATGCCATGTTAGAAGTAGAGAACATAAAAAATAATACTGTTTCTTTTATAAATGACTATTTATGTTCTACTTCTAATGTTAATGCATATGTGCCTAATGATGAGTTGAATGGTATTAAAAATCGTATTACCTCTTTAGATTCAACTTTAAATTCATGCATTATTAACCATAAGAAACTTATGGACTTGTGTGCAAAGTCCCGTGTTGACACTTCTAAATCAAACACACACTATGCACACTTGTATAGCAAAGTTTACAAATACTCTATTTGCGGTCGTAAAGGCCATCTTGCTAAATTTTGCTATGATGCACACAAACCTAAGATTGCTAATACTCTATGTGCATCTCATAAGGCTTCTTCTTCATCACATGTACACACACATGCACCCATTGTTCATCATAAGCATGCTAATGTGTATCATTGTGATTTTTGTGGTAGAGTTGGTCACTTAGCTAAGTTTTGTTTTGATTTGCGAACAGTTTCTGAATCGCAAAATATTTCAAGTAGACCAACATTGTTTAAAAATGTTCTCATTTGCAAAACAATCTTAAAAGACCATCTTTTATTTGCAAATGTTCCTCGTGCACATCCACATGATCAACATAACCAAATGCATCCTCTTCATTGCACTTATTACAATCGAATGAGTCATTTGCATAATTATTGCTATGACCGGACCCGTACACTAAATACGCGCAAATGGGTTCATAACCCTAGGGCTTTGAGCTTGAATAATAGTGGTCATGTCCCTAAACCTTTTGGTACCAAGAATACTTGGGTATCAAAATAAATTTGATTTTAAACTAAGAATTTTAGTGTTTTTATTTTTTTTCTTGGTTTTGAAAAATGTATTTTAAACTTTTATGAAAACAATTCCTTTTATTGGTCAAATTTTTTTATTTTCATGATTATTAGTTTTATTTTGATGAGAGGTTTGTATTTATATAACCCTCCGGGTTTATTGGGTGTTTATTCCCAAATCATGTTTACCGGATGCTTAAATGTTTATATGGGTTGTTACTAGCTCAAGAGCTAGATATAGTTGCCTCTCTTGATTTTTAAAAATCAAGATGGTTTGATTTTATACTCTTAAAAATGATCTTTTTAAAAAAAAATCCATAGTTCATAACTCTTGTGTTACTTTTGAACTATGAAACTTTTGCTTTGATTTGTTCTTTTGAATTCATTATATAAGCACAAATAGATGATTCAAATTTTAAATATGCTTTATAATGTATTCTTTATGTAGTTTGATCAAGTTATACAAAGAAAATTTTCTTCTTTGATCAAACATTGTTTTTGGACTCAAATCCTGATTTATGAATTCATTTGAGTGATTTGTTTTCCCTTAAAAACTTTTTACATGATTATCATGTTCCTCTTCTTTTGTTTTCATAAATCTATTCTATTATATGGCTTTTATATTTTTTTGTGTTAATGAGACACTATTTTCATATTGACATATTTATATGTGTCCTCATTGTCTTTTTGTATGTGAGTTGTGTTTAGCATGTTTCTTGCTTGCTCACATATGTATGCCTTAGCATTCATTGCATATTTTCATTAAGGCATTTTGATAGGGGGAGCAATCCCTATATCTTTCTATGTGTTATAGTCACTCATGCTTATAGGTAGGGGGAGCTTTCGCTCTCTTTCATCTATATGATTTCCCCCTTTTTAATGTTGTCAAAGGGGGGAGAAATATTGTGAGTATATGTATCTTGTTTGCTTATATGCATGATTATTTTAAATTATATATTCATTTCCTTTCATGCATATATTTTTTTGTAAATTATTTGTCATCATCAAAAAGGAGGAAATTGTTGGCGTCTTTGTTTTAATGATGTTTAACAAACAATTTACCACTAATGTAGTTTGTTTAGTGTTTATTTCTATTTATTGTAGACAAACAATGGGTTGGAGGTTGAATGGATTGCGTTTCAACGATAATATCCAATGGAGGTTGGCGGAATAGTAGGTGAAGCTATGTACAATTCAAGTTGAAGATCCAAGTTCAAGCTTCATCCGCAAGTGTACCAAGTTGAGCTCATTGAAGACCTTCATCAAGCTTGGGTAACATTTAGTTTAGGAGTTTATATTATGTGTGTTAGTACTTTAAGCTCAATCATATACACACATA
>BQKN01065781.1:112148-166757 GCA_022839385.1 Asparagus kiusianus | reverse complement strand
TATATATATATATATATATATATACAACAAAAGTCTTGTTTTTATATATATACATAGTTATATATACATATACATCTTGGTTTTTAGTTTTATCCACAAACAAAGTTTTTACAAATAAATTCCAAAAATTATGTATACATGTTTATTTTCTATATGGATAAGTTGTTTTGGTTTAATTTCATAGATATGAAACAAATATATATTCATATACATACTCATATGTTTCATATTCTATTGTATTTGTGAAAATATTGTATTAGACTTCATAACAATAGTTTATATCATTCTTTATGTCTATAAAATCATTTTGTAATGTTTCAAAACATGGTTAGGCTAAAATGTCAAAACTCATGTGTTCATATTTTCATGTTTTGGACTATTTTGTAAAATGATGATATTTCTCATTTGGGTGGTTCTTTTTGTAAACCAGTTTTTGTAGCATGTGTATTATCATGTTTACAATCATTTTTCAAAGTTTTATATTTTTCTAAATTTATTTGATATTTTTAAATAGTGTTTTAAAATCAGCAAACTATTTTCAAACCAGATTTTTTCATATATCAGTTTGCGGTCAACCATCACGGTTGACCGCGCTTGAGTTTTTTCCTGAGTGTGTAGCAGAAACTTTCGCGGTCGACCGTCACGGTCGACCGTCAGCTCGGAAATTCCCACAATCGATCGCCACGGTCGACCGCGTAAGTCTCTGAAAGTTTTCTGGGTTTCTTAGCTGGCTCGCGGTCGACCGCGAGTTTTCCACGGTCGACCGCCGTTCACCCCAACGGCTCTTTTTGTACAGATTCGTATTCCTAATTTTTTGGGATTTTTGTTGTTTTGTTTGGGGTTTTGGCTGTTGGTTTCTCTTCCTATATAAACCCCTCAACCCCTCTTCTATTAGTAACTAAGGAGAAAGTTTTAAACAAGTTTAAGAGGGTTTTACAGTTTTTTTAGTTTGTTTTTGGGGTTTGCTTTTACAAAGAGGAGCTTGCATCATCTGTTGAGGAGTTCATCTTCAATATCTTCTCATCCTCTCTTTGTGTTTATAGAGAAGTTTTCTAACTCCTTTCTCTAGCAATTTTATTATTGATTTTCATATTCTTATTATTGCTAGTTTGCTATTTGAGTTAGATTTTATTTCACTCATTGTTTACACACACCCACATGAACTTATTGTATTTTCATACATTGTATATTTGGGTTGGTGAGAGTTGTAACAATTGAGTGTGAGCTTTCATTGTGTTCTCATCCATAATAGAGAACAAACATTTATTGTATTGAGCATTATTGTGAGGATATACTTTGTAATACACTTGTACACCGAGAGAAGTGTGTGACGAGAATCGGGGATCGTCCCAAGAGGAGTGGCATCGGTTGACGAATCTAGAGAGTGGTATCCGAGCACTTGAGGGAGACACGTCTAGTTCAATATTTAAGAGGGTGTAGAGTGGGATTACAAGAGTGTGTTAGTTGTAGAGTTTTCGGTAAACTAGAAAATCGTACTGTGAGGTGTAAACGTTATTCGGGTAAATGTAGAAAATCCGATTGTGATAGTGGAGATCTCCTTGAGGTGAGGAGTGGAGACGTAGGTCGTGGGGACCGAACTCTGTAATCATATCGTTTGTTTGTGATTGCATTGACGCACTTATTTTTATGTTCATATCTTATATCGTCTTTGTATATTGCTGTTGATTATATTGCCCACTATCTAGTTTAGATTGTTTACCCTTGTGTTAGTTTATATATCCTTGCATATATTTTTATCATACAGGATATATCTCATTGTTCATATTGCTTATCCTATCTCATATATCTTGTTGTATTTCATACTTGCTAGGATAACTTGTTAATTAATTTTAATTGGCATAAAATCGAATTAGATTAGCATAAGACCCTAATCACCCCCCTCTAGGATCCAACAATAATAATAATCATCATCATCATGATGAAATTGTTAATCAACCACCCCTATTGTTGATGACAATTCTAATGATACTATTGTTTTACCTAAAGCATATGTAGAAGTTAGAAATCATCCACGTGATTTAATCATAGGTGATATTTCTCATGGTGTACAAACTAGCTCACAATTAAACTTATTTATACATGTTGTATTTGTTTCAACAATAGAATCTAAAAATATTAAAGAAGCATGTAAAGATAATTTTTGGATAATAGCCATGCAAGAGGAACTAAATCAATTTACAAGAAATAACGTTTGGGATCTTATACCTAGACCACAAGATAAATCCATTATAGGAACCAAATCGATATTTTAAAATAAATTGGATGAATCTGGACAGTTTATTAGAAACAGAGTCAGATTGGTTGCACAATGTTATAATCAAGAAGAAGATATTGATTATGATGAGACCTATGCACCAGTTGCTTGTTTAGAATCTATAAAAATTTTACTTGCATTTGCATGTTTTATGAATTTTAAATTATATCAAATAGATGTTAAAAGTGCATTTTAAATGGTTTTATTAACGAAATTTTTTTTATAGAACAACCTCCCGGTTTTGAACATGAAGGTTTTCCAACCATGTTTTCGAACCTAAGAGAGCTTTATATGGTCTTAAACAAGCACCACGTGCTTGGTATGATAGATTAAAGAACTTTCTTTTAACTTCTGGTTTTGAAATTAGTAAAGTTAATTCTACACTATTTATAAATAAATAAATAAATAAATATTATTAATTCAAATATATGTAGATGATATAATATTTGGTTATATTAACAATGATCTTTGTCAAGAGTTTGCTAAGACTATACAGAATGAATTTGAAATGAGTCACATAAGTAAACTAGGTTTCTTCCTTAGACTACAAATCAAACAATTAAAGGAAGGAATATTCATCAACTAAAAGCAAGTATGCTAAAGAATTACTAAAACGCTTTGAATTGGACAACACTACTAGTAAACCAACACCAATGAGTATAACTACATCACTTGACAAAGATAACAATGGTAACAATGTTGATCAAAAGCTATACCGAGGTATGATTGGATCACTTCTTTACATTACAGCAAGTAGACCCGATAGTATGTTTAGTGTTTGTTTATGTGTAAGATTTTAGTCTAATCCTAAAGAATCATACCTTAAAGCCTTGAAAAGAATTTTTAGATATGTTAAAAACACTACAGATTATGGTTTATTTTATCCTAAGAATAGCACATTTGATTTATTATCATATAGTGAAGCTGATTTTGTCGGACGTAAATCCGATAGAAAAAGTACAAGTGATACGTGTTATTTCTTAGGACATTCACTTGTATCTTGGTTTAGTAAAAAGTAAAATTTAGTGTCATTATCAACGACTGAAGCAGAATATATTGCTGCTAGTCTTGCTTGTGCTCAAGTTTTATGGATAAAACAAACCTTATCTGATTATGGTATAGTATGTTCCACATCATCCATAATGTGTGATAATACTAGTGCCATTAATTTATTTAAAAATCCTATTTAATATTCACGTACAAAATATATTGACATTAGATATCATTTTTTTACGTGATCATGTGCTTAATAGTGATATTTCTTTAGATTTTATTTCAACCGATAAACAAATAGCAGATATATTAACAAAACCATTAAAAAAGAAATATATTTTAAATTAAGAAGAGAATTAGCTATATGTTCTTTGAAAGATTTAAATTAAGGTTTAAAATCAATACGTATGCATTTTCAGCCTTAATAGTCGACTAATTAAGTTAATAGTCGACTACATGCACAGACTTTTGCATATATCATATTCTGTTTGATTTTTAGTAGTCGACTAATAAGAAGTAAAATCATAAAACTTGCTCTCTGTCGATTACAGTGTAGTCAACTAATAAAATTAGTACTCGACTACAAAACCTGCAGTTTTATTTTTACACTAGTTTTGTCATATTGGATCCTATATCTACCAAACCCAAAACCCAATACCCATTAAATTTAACTTAATTTGATCTTAACCATTCATGTTTTACCATATGCATGACCCCATATCAAATTTTACTAAGAATAAATTTCAACCTTTCATTTGATTTTTTGATCAAATTTTAGTCACTCGTTTATAACTAAAGGAAACTACCCTAACTCCTCCATCTTCACATGTTTTTTCACTTCCCAAAACCGAAAGAACCCTCATTCTCATCAGTTCGTCCATTGTCAAAGGTTAGGGCATCCTCTATTTATCATTTTCTCTCAAAATTTTTATCAAATTTCTTGTCTACTTTGAGTTTTTCAGTCTCAGTGGTCGACTACAGCCTCAATTAGCTGACTACTTCTAGGGTTTCAACAGTTTGGTAAGCTCTCTTCCCCTATTCCATTTCCAATTTCAAAATTGAATAATATCAAAATCAAAGAGGCCTAGGTCTGGACCATCAAATGTAGTTGAAGATTATTCAATTTATCTTAAAGACCCCTTTTTGCTTGCCCAAATTAAGGAATGTTAATCTTTCGAAGTTATACCCGATAGATTTGTCAAATTTGATGATTTCATCACTCATAATTTCAGTGATTACTTTGCAAGTGCTGGATTTTTAGATCTTTTTTCCTCTGAAAATAGGAAACCATATTATTCATTGTTGGTTCAACTATTTTATGTCAATATCTCTAGATATGAAATCGACCATCACTCGGATGTTCTTAACACTCTTGTGAAGGGAATTGAAATTAATATGACTCCTAAGAAATTAGATAGAATTTTTAATATTCCTTATCAAGGTGTTAGTCTTTCATCTATTAGAATGAATGATGAAAATCTACTTACTAATCACATTTTCCTTCCCGGTTATGGCAAACCTCTCAATAATTCAAATAAACTTAGGTCTATCCCTGGTTTATAGCTCGAATTCTTGCCTACAACATTTTTCTAAAAATTGGAAGCTTTTATTTTATATCTCTTGATCTAGCCAAAGCCCTCTATGCAATTATTGCTAATATAAAAGTAAATTGGGCTGAGGTATTTTATGAAAATCTTTTAGTCTTTCCTAAGGGATCTCTTCCATTTGGAGCTTTTCTTACGAGAATATTTGAGGCATTTCATGTTGATCTAGAAACTGAAACTTCTAAGATCCGTTCCATCGATATTTTTGACTCCAATGCCTTAACTCGGATGAAACTAACCAATTTTGAAATTCACCAAGATAAACCTCAACCTCAACCAGAACAACACCCCCAAGATATACCACAAGCCACTGATGAAGCTGGACCCTCTACTAGTCACATTCCATATGCATGAACCTTCTTGCTTCTCTGACGCACAATATAATACATTGTCTGCTAGAATACTTGATTTGGAATTAGGACAAAAGGCTTTGTATGATCAATGCATTAACCAACAAATTTAATATCCTGAAGATGAAGTTTGACACAATGAATATGAAGATTGATACCTTGGACATGAATCTCAGTGCCTACTTCCAAGAAAATCAACCTCCACCAGGACCATCAAGTTAGAAGACTATGCATGCATCATTTACAATAGTTTCAGTCTGTTATTCCAAAAACAATTAAGTACTTAGTTTATTTGTGTGTTTAAATTATGTCAAAAACTATGTGTTGATGTTTGCTTAGATTTATGTATTTTGCTACTATGTTTCTGTATATGTGTTTAAAACTATGTATGAGTATGTGTTTCTTTTTATCATGATTGGTATGTTTATATATTATATTTTGTTCATGAGCTATTTATCTTACAAACAGATTGTGAAGATAGAAATTGTTGAACTTTGGAAATTGTTGAAATTTTGATATTTATGGCTAGTCTTTGCCTACCCATATGGATGAGTGAAGTAGTGAACTATGTTCACAATCTGGAAGATCATTTTGAAGTATTGGCTCATGACGAGGAAATTATGGCATGAGAATAAGATGTTTATTTCTTTGTTAATGAAAAAGGGGGAAAATGTGGTATTAGTTATGCTATATATATGAATTGTAGACTCTAATATGCTTTTATGCAGGAGGAGTAAGTATATTTGTTCCTAAATATTTAATTCTTTTAGAATATACTTACATATGCATAAATTATTTGTCATCATTAAAAAGAGTAGAATGTTAGATATCATATCCCCAAGATATAATTTTAATGATAACAATTTATTCATTATGTGTATCACTATGAATATTATTATGCACTAACATATCAATACAGTTTTCAACATCAAATATGAACAAGTGCAAGATGAATTCAAGGCATCATGATAAGTAAAGAAGATGAAGAGCTTATACATCAATGTAAATTTTACATTTTCTTTACCTAGAAATTTTGTGTAAGCCTTGATCACTCACACATACACACACATAGTGATTAGAACACACTAATACATGCTTAGTGTGTTGGTTAACAATAAAAATCCCCTATGTTAACCATTAGAGTTTATAACTTATCATTAAGTCTAAAATATATTTCATTCATATCAGTTTCACCCCTTAGTAGTCGACCAATAACTACTTGTAGTCGACTACTGAAGTTCAAATCAAAAATATAAGTTTCCATCAAATTACAATCTAGTCGACTAATGATTTTAGTCGACTACTAAGCACTTAGGCAAAATCTCAGTTTCTATAAAGTTACGGTGTAGTCAACTACTAGACTATATAGTCGACTACTAAAAGTCAATTCAGAATTCTAACTTTCTGTTGTTTACAGTATAGTCGACTACTCAGCTTTGAATTTGAATTTCAGACTTTTTGTCGTTTACAGTGTAATCGACTAATGACCAGTGTAGTCGACTACTAAGAAAAATCCTAAATTTACAGAGTTTGTTTCAACTCAGTGTAGTCGACTACAATGAATACTAGTCGACTACATGACAGTTTTCTAACATTTTAAAATTTAAATTACTGACTATTTAAAGCTGTTTTGATCTGTTAATTGACTTTAAAAACTTGTCTTTTCAAGAGCTTTAAATAGGTTACAAGTTCAAAAATTTGGTCAACTGATTCCTATCCATAAGATTCAATTTTTGTGCATTTTTTAAGAGTTCAAAGCATTCAGATTTTCACTAAGTGTTTGAGAAAAGTATTCCCTGAGTTAGCCTTTGATCTTCATCCAATACACAACTTATTTAGGCAACTTCCAGAGATTAAAAACATTCATAAGCCACTGCTACACATCACTACACAATCAAGGCTTATAGGAATTGTATTTATTGATTCAAGAAAAGTTCTCTTGGGTGTGAGAGGTGTGATCTCTTGGTGAAGAGATTATATGTAATTTACATGGTCTTGCAAATTGGTCAGGTTTGCTGTTTGATTTTGTAAGTTTTTCAAAATCATAGTCGAACTCTTAAGTGGGATTTGTTTGGGGACTGGATGTACACCGGGAAGGTGAAACTAGTATAAAATATTATGTTTCCGATTATGGTTCTCTGTGATTTTTCTATCTTCATTACAATTTATAATCTATTTTGCATAATTTTTAAAAGGAACACTATCCCCCTCCCCCCTAGTGTTTTAGTGAGCATTGTAACAGATCCTACAGTTTCCTATTTTAATCATTCCTCTTATTTTCTCCAAGGGAAAAATGCTTTTAGACCCTAAAATCAAAAAGCAAATACGTCTCACTTCCAAGACTAAGTCAACATGCTAGAACCCTACAAATCCACACTTTTATGCTCCTAGCCTCCAAACATAATGCCACCTAACCATTACTTTTCTTTTTCTCATTGCACCCCCCCCCCCCAACACAAACCCAAAAAGCCTCCCCCCATCCGTTTCTTTGCTAACACAAACCCAAGAAAACTCACCTTTCTTCTTCCACTATCTTCGTAAATTTCTAAAACTAAGGCTAGGATTTTTTTTTCTATATATAATAGAGGGAGACGACGCAGGATCATTATTGAGTCCTATGTCGCATTACTTACCTCCGTCGCCACACTATTCATCTTTAACTTCTCCAATTTACCATTTCTATCACCCCATCACCACACTTTTCTCCACCTCTACCAAATTTACCACCATTGCCGCTGAATTCATTACCCCCTCCAAAAAAATTTTACCACTACCTATCTCCTCTACCAAATCTCCTCGTTGCCACCTCATTCTAATTCCCCACTGCCGCCACCACGTTGCATATTATCTGTCAATACTATCTTAGCTTATGGAGATAAGTATCTAGTCTATTTTACTGCCCAAACCCTTCTATTATGTATGCATTCCATGATTTGCTCACGTATCGTCTCCACCAAAGGTAAGATTCATAACGTTCTTGTCTTTCTTATCAAATTGTTGACGGACTCAGTATTATTTAAAGTAACATGGCCATACCTATAAATTACAAGAAAAATCCTATAAGTTTGATGACTGATATGTAACCTAAACAACTAATATGTAACTTAACAAATTAACTATAACCTTAATAACTAACGTCTATCATTAACAGCCAAACTGTAAGCTTAACAACCAAGCTATATATTTAATAACTAATGTGTATCCGTATTAACTAAACTATAGCCCTAACAACCAAAATATAAAC
Organism: Asparagus kiusianus; assembly: GCA_022839385.1. NCBI lineage: Eukaryota > Viridiplantae > Streptophyta > Magnoliopsida > Asparagales > Asparagaceae > Asparagus > Asparagus kiusianus. The sequence goes on along the minus strand of BQKN01065781.1, from coordinate 158,291 downwards.
TCAACAATTATGCTATAAATTTAACAACTAAACTGTAAGCTTGACAACCAAGCTGTGAACTTAACAGCTAATGTGTATTCTTATTAACTAAAATGTAACCTTAACAGTTAATTATTTCTGGTTCTTTTGGATAGTAATTGACACAAATTACAACAAAATAAAATATAATGAAACAAAGAAATTTTTTTCCTGAGGTTCTTTTCCGTGTGTCAGTGGAGCGTCGATCTTATACTCCGTTGACTCACCGACTAAGACGATGAGTATTTTTGCTATTGATGAGAATTGGATGGCTTTGAAGCTAGCTAAGTCTTCTCTTCGTAATACCTCCCGTATGTCTCTGCGCGTATGCGTGTGCGCGTGTGTATATCTGTCTCTGTCTCGTGTGTTTGTTGTAGATGGTTTTCTCTCCTTTTATAGGCTAAAAGAGAGAATTAATGGTCCCCTTAATTGTGGATTAAGTGTCCATTAAAGTAGGAGTTAGTGGGAGCGGTTATCCCCTTGAAAATAGCTCTGAAACGGCTATTGGACGAACTTCGTTAGGATGATGAAACTTGCTGAAGATGTGGTGAAGGTCATTGCGGACGTGGGCGAGGGTCGCTTCTAACGTGAGCACGTCTTCTTCGGAAGTGGATGACTTAGTCTATGAGGGCGAAGTTCATTAATTGCCAAACTTCACCTATGAGTTCGAATTTAGCTCAGAATTCGACTCTGAGTTTGGTCAACTGATGTCGCCTTTTGACTTGATCTAAAACGTGTGTGGTGGGGGGGGTCAACTCGTATCTAACCTGGTCGAATCGATATAAGTTGCTTGGCAAGGTTCACTTCAATCATCAGGTGATCTTTGTTGTAGCTTGTTGTGGACTTGACTTTGGGCCTATTCGAAGTGTTCACGCCCATAGGCGTTCACTTCTTGGATCTTTAATGAAAATATATTTTGACCGTCTACAAGACCCCCACCCTAAAGTTTTCAAAATTCTACGTTTTAATTTGTAGCTAGGATTTGAAATACTTTGGGTAGATAGCCAGAGGTGTAATGTTGAACCTGGCTTGAGTTGTCTTGATTTGGTGAAAACTTGCCTTCTTCTGCTTACTTGGTTGCCATAGGTGTAGTGCTGAACATAGCTTCCTTGTTGTAGGCTTGTGTCAAAGGATCAATGATGCTTGCATTCATCCAAATCCATGCTTGGAACGAAATTCACCTTTTTGTTGTTGAGGTGATGTTGAGGAAATCAGCGAAGTTTGACTAATTTTGGGTATGAGTGATGGTTGCTCAATTTTGGGCTGCTAGGCAAAGTTCATCGATTAGAGACATTCGCTAGCTGGCTGGGCTCAAGTTATTCTGAACTTTGTTGGCGAAGTTCATCATCTGGCGACGTTTGCTGGCTGGCAAAGTCTGTTGGGATTCGCCTCTTGATTTATGCTATGATTTACAGCTGAGATCTCTTGATTGAAGATCTCGTAAGATCCGCTGACGATTTGACCGAGTTTTAGGCTAAGTTTTAGCCTCTTTGTCTAGTCCAATCAAATCTCAAAAGATGTGATTTTCTCGGGAGTTAGGATTTGAAAGAGGCTATAAATAGTAGTCATCCCCATCCATTCACCGCCTCTTTCTTCTTCTTCCTCCACTTCTCCTCCATGTCTACGCTAACATCGCATAGACTGGAGATGCTCCTCAACAGAGGAACTGAAATCAAAATACTCCAACAAGAGTTAGCCCAAGTTGAGGGCAATCCAGTTGATGAACTCCGCATACTCCGTCACCTGGCAGAGTTGTTGTTGGCTGAGAAAGAGATGCTCAAGAGGATCATCAAGAATCTATCGATTGCTCAGGGTGAGCTGACTCGTGATAGAGATGCGTGGAGCTTTGAGTATCTTGCTCTGCATAAGACCGTTCAGCGACTGAAATGGTTCTTGAAGAAAGATCCTTGGATCTCCATGAGCTAAGACTCTGACAGTAACTAAGTATCACGATTGTGATCCTATATCGTAATTAGACGTCGTGTGGCTGACTCAGGCCCGATGTCAAATTTTAATATAAGAACTTGCTTCTTCCCATTGATATGCCTCACTTAGAGGAATAGGGGCAGTTCTTATCTTCATGAGAAAATGTTTAGTTCCCCAAGTCTTGTAACGTCATAGAAACAATGGTTGTAGCTTAGTACAGCTCGCGTCTATTCCTCAAACGTCACACTACCCATATCGTAGAAATATAGGGTAGTAATGTTAGCGTCGAAAGTTGTTTTCATTGCTGAATCCGTTACACATTTATCAATTATAGATTCAAAGTAAAATTAGTCTTTTTATTAGACTTTCTTACACAATGAAATTAAGAAAAATATAATTCTCTAGAAATACACGCAGAGGATGTTTATCACCCGCTGCTTGCGTGGGATCTTTGATTATGTCGGGGGTACGTTAGCCCGTGGACGACCGAATCACAGATCCAAGTTGAATCGTGAAGAAGGCTTAGAGTCGATGTTTTGTTTTAGAAACAAGGATAGAAGTGAATATCTCAACAAGGTGAAATAAAACACTCTTCTCAAGATCAAGTCAAAGCTTAGATCTTGAGGAAATACCGAAGGCTCTTGGAAGTGCTTGAAATTGATGAAGCCTCTTTCTCTCTTGCTCCAAATTCACCAAATTGCTCAAGTCCCTACTCTCTCTACCTTGGTCCTCATGCATATGGGTGATAAGAAAGTATTTATAGTCCCTAGAAGCAGTTACTGAAGGTAGAAAGTCAAAACAAAGCCCAACTGACATCCTCCATTTCCGAGATAGTTTCCATGTCTCGGAAACTATGGGTTGTCTCATAGTTTCCGAGACACATTCCATTTTTCGGAAGAAGGAGTTTAGCCAGTCCGTTTTGTGACTGACTTCTCACATTTAAGTGTCATTATTTCTACAGTTATGAGCGTGTTTTTCATTTGTAATGGTCCTCCCATGTTCACACACGATCCCTAGCCGTTATGAAGCCACGTGGACCGCACAAAACCCATGAAAACCGTCAACAGAAGTGTGAAACTCTCTTATAGTTTTCGAGACAGTTTTCGTGTCTCGGAAACTATGGGTTGTCTTATAGTTTTCGAGACACATTCCCTGTCTCGGAAACTATGAGCAATCTTGTAGTTTCCTAGACAATTTCTTAACCTCGAAAATTGCACGCATCCCCGAAGTTTAGCATTTTTGTGTATTCCTTGTATCAGATGATCCTCTTTGACTCAGATGATGATGTTTATCGTCTTCACTTCATCTCGAGCTGTGTATAGTAATCTATAGGTAATTTTTGACACCTACAAGTAGCAAATAGCAATAAGTACTCATCATCCTTGTAATTGGGTAGTCTTGAATATCGCCTTCATGCAATAGAGTCTTCGATCAATAAAAATAAACTTTTTTTCATGTTGAAACTGTCCATCTTTTGTACGCTTAATCTGTACGTACTTCTATAGCGAATTTAAACTCTGCATGGCTCGTCTATAGCGAATTTAAACTCTGCATGGCTCGATCTCTACATAGAGTCATCATATTTGGAGGCGAAGCTCAGGCTTCCTTGAGCTGGCGAGAATCAGTGCGCCAGATGGCGTCTCAAACAAACTGTGTTAAAGCCTTACTCAGCTTGGGGACTTAGTGAGTTTTGCCTAGTCACTTTTGTGAGGCTCACTATGTAAAGCCTCAAACAAATTGAGTTGTGATTTTCTCAATTTGGAGACTTAGTGAAATTCACTACGATGTTTAGGTGAGGCTCGCCTTTAGTGTCCTGTTGAATTAGGCGAGGTTCACTCATTGAAGAATCGGTTGTTTTGGCGAGCCTCAGTAAGTCGGTTAGGCAGAGCTCAGCCTAAGGATATAAACTTTAGGTGAAGTTCATTCAGAGAGAGATTCCTGGCAAAGCTCGAGGATAAACTTTCTTGCGAAGTTCAGGGAAAAATCTTTGGCAGAGTTTGTTGGTGAGATCTTTGGCGAAACTTGATCGCGAGATATTTCGCGAAGTTTAGGGCAAAGTTTGGGGGGTTTTAGCCTATAAATACGGCTGCTTGCCTCCATCTTCTTCACTTTTGATTTCAAAAATTCTCCTACTCTCCTTCGAACCCTAACTTTCTCAGAGTTCATCATTAATGCCTCCGCATGGTGCTATTTCCAAGAGAAGAGGTTCTGCTCGAGGGCTTGTTAGCCAAGAACTGATGAGGCACTGGGTTAGCTAGAGATGGTGATGGGTAAGCGTCGAATCCATCAACGGCTATCTTCGGATCGACCTTGGTCCCAGCCCATCGGGCTTTACGCAATGCCTTAGGGAATCAAAAATTTTGATCTGTCGTTGAAGGCGAGATCTTTATGACCATTGATGGTCTTCCCGATGAGCTTTCATTGTTAGTGGTGAAGTTTTATCAGTAGCCATTAATGGCGTTTATCGTGACAAGTTTCGAGCTTTGGGCGGGACTCACTCAGCCCTTTGGGTTTTCGTAGCAAACATCATAGGGTTGCGTCCAGGCTTCGTGATGAGGACGCACCGGTTAACGAAGTTGCTATCGTCCCAAACACCTTTGGGAATGAAGTTGTCAAAATTGATGCCCACTATTCGAATGGCGATTCCAGATTCCCCGGTAGGGTTAGATCGATGGATACCCAGTGGTGGACTCGCTTGGTAGACTTCACCCTCATCACCTTTGAGGAGCGATTCAAAGAATCGGGGATTTATACTGCAGTTAGAGCCTCGGTAAAGACTGATAGGGTTGACTATTTGCTTGTCGGCGTTTGAATTCCTCGGTAAAGACCATAGAAAATTTTCAAAATTGGCAGTCGGTCCTCGAGAGTCGACTGGTTCGTGGCTAACGATTTGTCGAGAAGACAGCTCAATGAGTTGCCAAAGGTCTTTATTGAGCTAGTAAAATGTCACTGTTAGGAATGACGTGAAAGTACGATTAGTGGAACGAATAATGCTGCTTCGATTTTCGAGTGGAGTGGGGTGGAGTAAAGAGGATCGGCGTTTTAGTTTTCGTGTGAGCTGCTTGAGATTTCAAGGCAAATCTCGTACGTTCATCTTGAAAGGTGGCGACCGTTCGTGAAACTCCATGTGTCTCTTGAATTCTATAAATAGCCCATTAGGGGCAATAGAGATTCTTTATAAGCTCTTTGTCTGCCAATCTTCAGTGTTCATTCATCTTCAATCTCCCCAAATTTCTCCACCGCAAACTTTCGATGGCTTCTCCGAGATCAGTCGTTGGTCACAATAAGGAGAGGATCACCCTCCTCAGGCTTTCATTCAAAGGTTCACGCTGAGGAGCTCAATAAATATTATGATCTTTATGATATCCCCCGGGTGTTTACACTAGAGGCGTCAGCGAAACACGAGGTGGTGCACCACCATAGTCAAAACAGGATGCCGCTCTATCTTGCCCACATTGAGTACGGGCTCCGATTGCCGCTTCATCCTTTTATTAGGGAAGCGTGCATTGCTATGGGGTTTCTCCCTGTCAATTGACCCCCAATGCCATCAGGGTGTTGGTGGGTTTTGTGGTTACATGCCACCATGTCGGCATCTAGCCGAGGTTGTGCCTGTTCGGGTAGCTGGTTGACGTGAAGTCGACGAAAAAGGATCCTCACTATTTTTTCCATTATAGTGAGAATTTCAAGTTTGTGACAAATGCTCCCTACTCCATCAGGGATTGGAAGGAGCATTTTGTCTGGGTATTCGGCACCGACGGTGTGCTCTCCTGTTCTAATTGGCTAGAGGTGAACAGAGACGCTTTGAAGCCACTCCTTCCTGGGCCCGAGGAGCGGCAGCAACTGGGTAAGATTCACTCCTATGATGGGTCTCGGGAGCAAATCAATCTTTTGGACATGGCGTCACTCCGAACGGCGTAAGTCTCAAGAATCCTGTCTACTGATGTCGACAAGTTTAGGGCCGAGACATTAGCCATCCCCCTCGAAGAGGTGGTAGGAGGTGAGAGGTTAAGTTCTGATGCTAGGCCCTAGAAGAGGCTAAGGGGGCATCTCGACCCAGAAGAAACGGCTGGTCTCCAATCGAACGTTACCGATGTCATCGCCCTAGAAGAGGCTAAGGGGGCATCTCGACCCAGAAGAAACGGCTAGTCTCCAATCAAACGTTACCGATGTCATCACTTGGCTGGGTCGACAGCGGGTGAAGACCAAAAAATTGGCCAAGAAGGGTCGTGGTCCTGGCAGGCCGACTGGGCCGATTGAGATCCCACAGCTGTGGAGCAGCAGCAGGTCCAAACAGCTACAAACAAACGAAGGTTGAGGGACGACAATAGTCGGTTGAGGAGTAGCGACAATCCGACGTCGTCACTGACAATCCCTCCTAGCCAACTGAGGAAGCGGCCTCTGTGGCAAAAATTGCTGAGGATAGGGCCGCTGTTGAACGCGCGGTTGAACTGACTCTTGAGCTCAAGTCATCTTACAGACCTGGCAAGAACCGGTCAGGTTAGTTGGGAGTGGCAAATAATAAGCCCTTTCCCCACCAAAATGTGGGGCTGATAAAACTGGCCAAAAGCAGGGAGGCGTCTGGCCTTTTCCTCATTGGACTTCTGATGTCCACCCCCTAACTTGGGAGGCGATGGAAGCCATGCGAGCGGGACTTCGTGTAGGTCCCTGTTCGCCTAGGGAAGAGCTCTCGGAGGACGACAAGTTTGTCCCGCCAGTCTATCTTGATAAAGAAAGTTCAGTTTTGGGGTCCTTGATGACTCCAATTGCAGTAGTACAGCAATTCACCTTCCCGAAAGACAAGGAGTTATTGAAGGTGATACCAAGTCATGACTTGCATCTAGCTCTCAAGGCTCATTTGCTTCGGGGGGCTTTGTTGGAACAAGAGTTGTACGAGCGGCTCAAATATATGCATGGTGCTCCGGAGAGATGGCAAGTGGTGCTAGAAGAAGAGAAGGCGGCCAAGGAAAAGGCAGAGGAAAGGATCAATGCCTTGGAGGCCTAACTTAATAGTGTTAAAGCCCGTTGGCGCCAATAAGTGGATGCTGATGAGAAGGACCTTAAGGGGGTCCGATCCTATAGCGCCAATTAGGCGGCTTCTATTGCTAGACTTCGGGGGGAGATAGCCCGACTGATTGGCGGCTTCTATTGCTAGATTTCGAGGGGAGATAGCCCGACTGAAAGAGGAAGTGGGCCGTCTTCAGCAAGGGATTACCGAGCGAGATGGTCAGATATCGGCTTTGGCGGGGAAGGTCGAAACTAAGAAGGGCTTTAGAGTGGCAGCCGAGCATATGGTCGAACATCTAAGAGAAAAACTCAAGGGAGAGCGGTCGGCTTGCCAGGCGTCTGTGACACTCGTCAAAAATTTGGAGTGTCGCCCCGCTCGTCTCAACTCAGAGTAGTATAGGCGGAAGGTAGTCGAGGACTGGCGTCAGGGGGTCGTAGGTAGAGCTGAGGTGGCTTTGGCTTGCAAAGCCTGTGTCGACCATCTAGCCTCACTGCTCACTGTTAGCTCTCTCCCTCACCCGACCGTCTTTATCCTCCCCGGGTCTCTTGTTGCCTTGATCTCCTAAAAGAGATCGAGCTTAACGGAGGGGGTTTGAATTGGTGATAAGTGATTGGGAAGATGAGCTAGGGGAGGAAATGGAAGAAGATCCGCCTGTGTCTTCTTCAAATGCTGTTGTCGAGACCTCTGCCCCTACCGGGACTTCTACTCAGACTGGAACTTCTGCTCTGGGGGGAGCTGTGGCCTTGGGTTAATAGAGTTGAGGGCTCGTGTCTGTCTTTTTCCTTTATGCTTTGTAATGAACTTGTAATGAAGCTCGACTATTAGAATAAAAATCAACATTGTTTTCATTCTTGAGTCTTATTTTCGCTTACTTTGTTTTTGCTTAGTTTTTCTTAACCTGAAGCTTGCAACTTTGCTCTTATTGCTATGATGAGTCAGCCGTATTGCGTCGACTTAGTCATTGGGAGGTCGAGACGACTATCGACTGACTTCTATCACACCTTGTGCCGACCAAGCGTTTGGTTCTTTGGCTAACAAGGACTTGGCAAGTTGAAGAAGGTTTTTTTTAGGGGCGATCGGTTACAGAGACCTCCCACCTTAGATTCACCTATGGTATTATGACAACCCTGATGTTAGGTGCCTAGGTCTTACGTAGGTGCGCAGGTATTCGTTGTCCCCGTATGATAAAAAAGTGACCGTGGGAGTCGGCCATAGGGTTGATGTCTTGGGTTTATTCCTGAAAAGGTACTAAGGGCTTGAACCCTGACCCTGAGGTGGGGTACCTAGGTCTTACGTAGATGCCTAGGTCTTCAGTATTCTTATATGGTCAAGAGGCGACTGAGGGAGTCGACCATATAGTTGCTGCCTAGGTCTTATGTAGGCGCCTAGGTCTTCAATATTCCCATATGGTCGAGAGACGACTGTAGGAGTCAACCATATAGTTGGTTCCTTGGGTTTACTCCTGAGAAGGTACCGAGGGCTTGAAATTAGACTGAGAAGTCGAATGTCTAGAACTTATGGAAGTTGACTAGGTCTTTAGCAGCCTTGAGGCTGAATGACAACCCTGATGTTGGGTGCCTAGGTCTTACGTAGGTGCCTAGGTCTTCTATAGAGCCACAAAGGTCGAGAGACGACTGTGGGAGTCGACCACGTGGTGAATATCTTAGGTTTATTCTTGAAAAGGTATCAAGGGGTTAAAATTCGACTGAGGAGTCGAATGCCTAGAACTTATGGAAGTTGACTAGGTCTTTGGTATTCCCATATAGTCGAGATATAATTGTGGGAGTCGACCATATAGTTGGTGCCTAAGTCTTATGTAGGCGCTTAGGTCTTCAGTATTCCCATATGGTCGAGAGACGAATGTGGGAGTGGACCATATAGTTGGTGCCTAGGTCTTATATAGGCGCCTAGGTCTTCAGTATTCCCATATGGTCAAGAGACGACTGCAGGAGTCGATCATATAGTTGGCGCATTGGGTTTACTTCTGAGAAGGTACTGAGGACTTGAAATTCGACTGAGGAGTCGAATGCCTAGAACTTAAGGAAGTTGACTAGGTCTTTGGCAGCCTTGAGGCTGAATGACAACCCTGAGGTTTGGTGCCTAGGTCTAACATAGGTGACTAGGTCTTCTATAGAACCACAAAGGTCGACAGACGATTGAGGGAGTCGATCATGTGGTGAATGTCTTGGGTTTATTCCTGAAAAGGCACCAAGTGATTAAAATTCCTACACAAATTAGGCACTATGGAAGTGCAAGACAGTAATCAAGTCAGTCTCAATAGGAATTTCATTGATAAGAAATGAAATTTACAAAATTATTGAAAGTATCTTCTCAAATGTTCGGCATTCTAGGGATGTTGCAGGGCTCTCCCGTCGGGGGCTCTTAGTCGATAGGTGCAGGCTCGCAGCTTCTCTATGACTATGTAGAGGCCTTCCCAGTTGGGTGCTAGCTTACCTTTCCAAGTGTCTTTGTCGAAGTTGGCATGCCAACAATCCAACCTTGAATCTTCTTGGTCGGATTTTGCTATTATAGTAGCGAGCGATTCGTTGCTGGTTAGTGACCAAGGTCCAAAGCGCTTTCTCTCGAGTCTCGTCTAGGAGGTCGAGCCTAATCCGTAGCCCTTCTGAGTTTGATTCTTCATCGAAATGTCATAGCCAGATTGTTGGCATGCCGACTTCAACAGGAGTAAATGCTTCCGCACCATAAGCTTCGCTTGAATGGTGTCTCTCCGGTTGAGTTCTTGTGGGTTGTACGATACGACCAGAGGATGCTGGGTAACTCTTCAACCCAGTTCCTGACTGCAGCGTCCACTTTTTTCTTTAATGCTTGTAAGATGCATTTCTTGGCAGCTTTTGCAAGACCATTGAATTGTGGATGGGTGAGGGAGGAGAATTTGAGGTGAATGTTGTATTCTTCGCAAAAATTACAAAAGCCCCTACTGTCGAATTGGGTACCGTTGTTGGTCATAAAAGACTGGGGCACCCTAAAACAACAAACTATGGATTTCCATACGAAGTTCGTGACGTTACTCTCACTAATCTTTGCTATTGGTTCGGCTTCAATCCACTTGGTGAAGTAATCAATTGCTATGATAAGAAATCTTCTTTGCCCCGAAGCTTGAGGTAGGGGTCCCAGCAGATCCAACCCCTATTGGGCGAACGACACTGGGCTCAATATGGAAGTCAGTTTAGTCATCATTGTTCGAGGGATGGATAAGAAGATCTGGCACTTTTGGCAATGAGAAATGAGTTGCTTTGACTCGGTGAGAATAGTCGACCAATAGTACCCCTGGCGAATGACTTTCTACGTAAGGGTTCGAGCCCCAGGATGGTTCCCGCAAGTACCTTCATGTATCTCTCTGAGTACATAGTCGGCTTCTGATGGGCGGAGGCATCGTAGATAGGGTTCGATACTGCAACTGGAATAAGACATCCGATATAACTGGTCTTCAATTATAAGATAACGGCGAGAATTCCTTTGTAAGCGCCTGGCTTCTAATGGATCTTCGGGCAAGACCCCTAATGTTAGGTGAAGGATAATTGGATCTAGCCAACAGGGTTCCACGGGTGCTTCTATCTCCATAATGGTTTTTGACTGTTTGGAGATGCTAGGTTGTTCGAGGGTGTCAGTGTAAACAGGGCCCGAGTTGATCCTTGAGCTTGTCGACCCGAGCTTAGAGAGGGCATCCGTTCGAGCATTAAGAGAGCGGGGAACCTGAGCTATCCTGAATTCCCTAAAGCCGGTCAAAATCTCTTTAGCAGCTTTAAGATATAGAGTCATCCTTGAGTCTTTAGTTGCATATCGTCCATTGATTTGGTGGACGACTAGTTGTGAATCAGCTAGGATGTACAGACGTTCCGCCTTCAACGCCTGCACTGCTTGAAGGCTGACGAAGAGTGCTCCGTACTCAGTTTCGTTGTTAGAGGCCGAGAAGCTAAAGGAAATGGACTATTCCTGCGTTAACCCGTCAAGGCTTTGTAAGACCACTCCTGCTCCGCTACTGGCTTTTCCCGAAGATCCATTGACTTTCATTAACCACCACGAGACAAACTCAGGTGAATCGTGCTCCGGGGTGTGACGGATCCGTAGGGAAGATGTTTGCATGGCAGGAACGACTAGGAGTGCTAAGGGTGTTGGCTGGCGAGGTGGCAAAAGGGGATCCAATTCATCATTTGGAGAAGTCGACTCAATCAGGAAGTCTTCCAAGGCTTAGGCTTTGATTGTCGTTCTGAGCTCGAAGTGGATACCATACTCACTGAGTTTGACTGCCCAAGTGACCATCCTCCTTGATGTTGTGGGGCTGCCTAGTGCCTTTTTCAGAGGCAGACTCGTCCTAATAATGACGGTGTGGGCTTGGAAGTAGGGACGAAGCCTTCTTGCCGTGACAATGAGGGCCAAAGCATCTTTCTCTATAAGAGAGTAGTTAAGCTTGCCCGCTTTGAGGATTCGGCTTACATAATAGACGGACTTTTGAACGTTCTCCTCTTCTCGAACCAAGACGGAACTGATTGCCTCAGAGGAGATGGCCATATATAAGTACAATGTTTCTCCCCTTATGGGTTGGCTTAACAGTGACTTAGTACTCAGATAGTCTTTGAGATCTTAAAAAACTACACTGCATTCAGCCATCCAAATCATGTTCTCCTTCGAGTTCTTAGTACCTCGAAAGATCTTGAAGAATGGGAGACTCCTCTCAGCCGATTTGGAGAGGAATCGACCTGGAGTCGCGATCTTACCATTCAGCATCTGAATGTCTAATGTGTCGCTTAATGGCGACTATCTTCTCGGGGTTATTTTCTATGCCCTGCGTGATCATAAACCCTAAGAATTTTCTTGATTGTATCTCAAAGGCGCACTTAGCGGGGTTAAGCTTCATTCAGTAACATCGGAGCGTGGAAAAGGTTTCGTCCAGGTCTGAAATATGGACAGACGCTTGTTTTGATTTCACCAGCAAGTCGTCGACATAAGCCTCCACATTGCGTCCGATCTGGCGCTTAAAGACTCTGGCAACAAGTTTCTAATAGGTAGCTCCTGCGTTCTTCAGACCGAAGGGCATCATCTTGTAACAATATGTGCCCAAATCGGTGATGAAAGAGGTCTTCTCCTGAACGTGTTCCACCATAAAAATCTAGTTATAGCCGAAGAGTGCGTCCATGAAACTGAGCAGCTCAAGGCCCGCACTTTCGTCGACTAATTGGTCGATTTGAGGTAGAGGGTAGCTGTCCTTAGGACAGGTTTTGTTGAGGTCGGTGAAATCTACGCACATTCGCCATTTATTCATGGCTTTCTTCACCAAGACAACATTAGCTAGCTACTCCTAGTATTGGATTACCCGGATGAAGCCGGCACTGAGAAATCGTCTGACCTTGTCATCCGTCGCCTTCTGCCGTTCTGAGCCGAGGTGTCTCTTCTTCTATATACTGGCTCGGTATGTCTGTCGACAGCTAACTCATGGCTAATCACTTTGGGGGGAACCCCCGGCATGTCCTCGGGTCCCCAGGCAAAGATATCAGTATTCTATTGTAGGAACGCGATCAAATCCCCTCGTAAGGGTTTGACTAGGCTTGACCCAATGTAACCGTATTCGATCCTTCTCAGTTAATGTGTATCTCCTGAAGCTCCTCCGCCAGTGTTGTCCCCTGCCGCTCCATCGCTTTCTCCAATTAGTGGCAGGCTTTTTCGACGAGCATGGCGTCTTGCACGCCCTTACCCTTGGCTGAGAGTTGATAGCAGGATCTGGCCTCTCGTTGATTTCTCCTGGCGACACCGACTCCGTTAGGGGTCGGGAACTTGAGCATCTAGTGGTAAGTCGAGGGAATGGCTCGCAACACGTAGAGGGCGGTTCGGCCTAGGATGCATTGTGGGCCGACTTGAGATCCATTATCGGGAACTGGACAGGAACGATAACTTGCTCGGGGTACTCTCCCACTGTTAGAGGGAGAGTGATCATTCCTTCTGGTAGAAGAGAGTGCCCAGTAAAACCGATAAGGGGTCCTCTGTAGGGGAGTAAGTGAGATCTGTCGATGCCCATTTTGTTGAAGGCATCGACATACAGGATATCTACTGAGCTTCCTGTGTCGACCATGATTCGTTTCACATGGTAGTCGCTGATTCCTATCGTGATGACAATAGGATCATCATGGGGTGTCTCCACGCCTCGCAGATCGGCGTCCCCAAAAGATATGAGTTCGTCGGTCTTCATCCTCTTGTCGACTTCGTCGACTCGCAACGCCCTCTTGGCATATTTCATCCGGGCGTTGTTAGATGATCCTCCAACAGTAGGATCGCCACTGATAGTATTGATGACCCCTTTGTGGCTAGGCTCCGGGGGTCGATTGTCTTGTTGCGGTCCGGGACGAGGTGACCACGAACGGGATCTCCTGTCGGCTCGAGGCGGATCGGATTCCCGACGGTCCCTCCGAGAGGCAAGATTTTTCAAGTACCCCCTCTCTATTAAATCCTCAATATCCCTCTTGAGGACGCGACAGTCGTTGGTGAGGTGGTCGTGATCCTGATGATATCGGCAAAACTGTCGGGTATTGCGGTTCTTTGGGTTTGACTTCATCCTAGGGGCTGGCTCTCTTAGGTGTCCCTCTCTCTAGACCATGGCGAGAGCGTTGGTGAGGGAGGTGTTGAAAATGGTGAGGTTTACTTTTGGCTCTTGGCCCCTCTGCCGATCCCTTTTGTTGGTCCGATTGGAACGAGGGTCGAACCTTGGGGGGTCTTTAGGCCACTCTTGCCTTACAGGGAGACCTCTTGCCAATTCTGGAATTGACGCTGAAACCAGTACGGTTGTCGGGGTTAACGGAATGGCTGGAATCTTCAATGGTGTCGAAGCCATGGCAGCAAAGGTCCCTATGCTCCTCGTTGATGCCTTATAGGCGCGGGCATCCTCCATATCCATGTACCCGTGTGCTTTGGCCATCAACTGTTCATAGTTGTCGACGAGCTTCTTGGCAAGCGAGTTGGCCAACTCATTGCTTTGCAAGCCGGGAACGAGTGCGGACATGGCGACTGCACTCCCTGGGTCATTGACCTCCAGCCTTTTCACCTGAAAACTTTTGAAGTAGGCGCGGAGGCTCTCCTCAGGCCCCTGACTCATCTGAATCAACACATGGGGGAGGGGGACAGCTTCTACTTGGTGTCAGCCATGAAGTGGTGAGAACTTTCGGCTGAGCTATCGGAAGCTGTTGATGGATCTCCTTTCAAGAGCGTTTCACCAAAGTTTAGCACTCCCCGTGAGAGTGATCGAGAAGCATCGACAGAGGATCACTTCCGAAACTTGGAGCATGCTCATTATGTCGTAATAGTTTTGAACATGCTCGAAAGGGTCTCCTTCGCCTGTATATGTCCCTAAATGGGGCACTTTGATCTTCTCAAACGAGTAATCCATTATGTCATCGGAGAGGGGGGGTGTCCCCCCTCCCCCCGGATGGCGTCAGCAATCGGTCTGTACACTCGATCGTAACCGGAGGCCCTTACGGTGGCGGAGGAGGTTGGAGACGCATGGTGGTAGTGGTGGGCTTCAGAGGTTCCTTTATTGCGGTCTCTAGGATGACTAGGACCAGAACTCTCACCCGTGTTTTCCTGTTGAGGGAAAAGTTGTCGGCGAGGCTCTCCTTTGCGGATCGCCCGATGGAATGGCGAGCCCGGACTTGGCTGTTTGGCAACAGTGTGAGGAGTCCAAAGTGGGATCTCTTGCCACGCTCTAGAATAGGGAGGAGTCTCTGATCTCCGATCTTCAGTAGGTAGGGTCGAGCCAACGAAATTTGTTGTGGCTGTGGAAGCCGGCCAAGGACTTCACTAGCAAAGATGTCAAGTTTCTCCTGAAAGGATTGAGCAAGCTTGTGAGTTGTGTCCTCGAGTTGATCTCGGGTAACATAACTATGATGTTCTATAGGGCGAGACTGGTCAGACCCTTGCTCAGAACCTGATATGTTTTCTCAGAAAAGAAAAGTACCCCCACGGTGGGTGTCAAACTGTTGATGACTAAGATCACACAGTTCGTTGGATCCAGAAAAAGGATCGGTTTTGTTTTGTATTGAAGAGGGGTTGCTTTCTTCTCTGACTTTATGACTTGTTCTTGAGTTGGGGTGTTGAACAACCTACACATGTAGAAATCCATAAGAGGATGGGGTTGGGTGCCCCCGTTGTACCTCCAACGATCAATTATGTTGAGTGTGGTAAAAAAAGAACTGTTATCTTATTTATTATGCAGTTTTGGTGTTAGAAGATCAGATTTATCAACCTCTTTTACGTTAGAATGGTACATGTATTTATACTCAGTGCATAAGGAGCAGTCTCGTCACTTCAGCTGAGTACAGTAGGGCGGCGATGAAGTGTGGTCTGGCAGCTGAGCTAGCCTCTGTTTTACAAGTGTCGACTAGCGACTGGCGGGTAGATCACCTCGGCATTAAATGGGAAGTGATCGGCGGCGTTGCAGAGCTTACGTGGTCCGATGAGTCATGAATACATCGAGGCTAGAGGCATGATGCTCCTGACACGCATTAAAGGCGAGATGGACATGTTGTCAATGTGAATAGCTTTGTCGAGAAGTAATGCCTTTTGAGTCGGTTTCGTAGGGCTTTGGACTGGTGGTCGATTGAGTCCTCAGTGAATTGTCCTTGGCCAAAGGGTCAATTAACTCCGCCTTCCGTGTCGTCACGAGGAAAGGTTGACTCGACGAGTTGGCTAAGTCAAACTCTTTATAGGGTTTGGGCAAGCCAATTGATTGAGGTAAGATGCATTGAAATATCTTAGGGCTTTCATTGTTAATACATCATATGTCAGCGAGTGGAAACACCATAACATCTCTAAAACCCAAAAACTCCCCTCAGTTCGGATGTTCGCCTCACACAGCTTGGGTCCACCTCTAAGAAAGCTTGTCTAAATAAGGGATGATTAAATCAAATCATATTGTATTATTGACCTCCATGTTTAGGCCCTCGATTGAAAGCGATCATAACTGCCTCAATCCGTACACATTGTCGGAGGAACCTCCCTCGGTCAATGAGGTGAGAGAACACACAAACTTTCTTGCCGTCCCAGGAATTCCACGACTACCTCGACAAACAGGAGTGACACGCATAGCACCCGACTTGTCTCGATAAATCTCTGTAAATATGACATCTCATACTCAAGTGAAGCGATCTGATCCAGTTGATGAACCCATTCTAAATCCCTAGCCTATTTTCCATTTACGCAGTCTTTCTTCGTCAATAGGCTTAGTCATCAATGTGACGCTTTTTCCGCCTTATTATCAGGCAACTCTACAACAAAGATCATCATCAGCCTAAGAAGACGATAGAGAGGCCCACATCTTCAAGTCAAATATCAAGGATGCAATTGCCCCAGTTTTCTCAGCATAAACAGTAGCATTTCTACCATGAAGGCACATGAAAAATGAAAATCAGAAATTATTACTACCTTGTACTGGTCATGAATGGAAGCTTAAACTAGAGACTATGCTGTGGATTCTAATCTCTCCATCTACAGTGAATGCAAAGATTTTTTTTTTTTCCAAATTAACATGCATAAATGCATGGAAGATCAAGTCAATATAATAATATTTGAACAGAAACTATAAGCATTTAAAACTCATTCCCTCTTTCTCCGTTGTTCTCTACCTGCTTGCTGCTGCTCAACAATAAAATATACAAAATTTTGGTCCAAGTTAACAACTTCAAAGAAATCTGAAGATGAAAGTAAACACACAGCTTAACGCATCATAGAATCCAACAGATATGATAATTTGGACACTGAAAAGGATCATTCTTTTATTTACTCTGCCTCTCTGGTTTCAATGTTAAGCATCTCTACAAAAGAGTGTCAACCAAATAATAATTGACAAGTATACCCAGTAAAAGCACAAGAAACGAAAAGGAAAAAAGAAAAAAAATTATACAACTGCCTGCTCAAGGTGTTGCCAATTATAAAATTGCTTGGAAAACAGAATTAAGTAATGGACATAAAATAAAAATCAGGTCCTTTATTTGTTGCTCACGACTCAATTTGATGAGTCATTTAGCTTTCAATTCCTGACTCAAATTCAAAATTTTCAAAGATTATCACATACCGCTTTGGTAAAATCAGTGGTAGATGCAGTGCCTCCTAAATCACCAGTTCGATACTTCCCTTCAGATATTGTCTTCAGTATTGCATTTTGGATTCGGTCAGCTTTATCAGTTAAATTCAAGTGACGCAGCATCATAACAGAACTCAGAAGGAGAGCTGTTGGATTTGCAAGATTCTGGAACCAATAAAATTAAGAAAATAATCAGCCAGGAAGAAGATGGTCATAATTAAAAATTGAATAAATTGTGCCTTGGGTTCTATGGAATGATAAGCACCAACAGAAACAAGAAGTAACATTTATACTAACATAACTAGTTTATCACTAGTTTACTGCATGGGCATTCGAGAGATGGCTGTGGGTTTGGCAAAAAAAGAGAAAAGGAGAAAGAGTCGAAGGTGCAGCGGCATATTAATGGGTCAGTCGATGAATTTTGATAGGATTGCTGTAGACATGATGATACATAGACAAGGAAACTGAAAAGACGGTTAATAGTAGATAGATAGATATTATTGTCAAAATTATAGTAGTATATGGTACTATAATAAAACAACTGTCACCTGCCATTCTTGCAACTTGAGGAAGTTGTTTTAGCATATAGAGTAGTAAACAAATTAAATGATAATTAGAAGAATTGTTTTAGCTTGTGTAAGACCTCACTTTCTAGTCTAAATGGCTGATTTACATATGACAGTTCAAAGATTCGCTTTTGAATATTTTTATTATGAAGGGTGTAGCTTAAGATGTCCATTCTACTGCTCACGCTAAATAGAAGCATCTCTGCTTCGGAAATACATCTTAAGGGAATCCAGGATGGCACGGAAAAGTTAACTAGAAGGGCAATGGGGTACAATGCATCACCTATTTACTCTAGGTTAAATTGTTGGGTTTATTACGTTTTACAGGAAAAGATTGAGTTTCTATAATATCTTATCCTTTTCCTATGTTAATAATTTCTCTTTTATTTAAGAAATTGAGCGGTTATAACCATCTCCCCTTCTGCGCTCCTCGAGCAATATTGCTAACATGATTCAAAGAACTTTTTAAATCATTAGGTAATGTGTATCAAGTTATCAACCTCTCAGTCAACCAACCCAAGAGGTAAGCGTTTTACTTTTATTAAAAATTTTCATCAATACCATGAATCATAATTATTTTGTAAATTATCAAATATGGAAAAATTTTAAATTATTGAATTATGAAGTATGATATCATTGCCACATGACATATTGGATCACTTAAAAGTTTGTTATATGATTTTTAAAAAAAATGATAGCACTTAGGAAATTTAAGGTATAAACATTTCTGTTTGATAAATGAAATACAAAGGTATTCAAAATATCAAAATAATGTTGATACGCTTGAGAGGTGGAACATATAATATCGAAATATGGCGAGGTTTGTTGGAAGGTCTTATTTGCAGGCAAACAATTTGCAGCCATATAATGACCCGAATACAAATTTTAAAACCCTCTAGCATCATCATCATTAATTTTGATAAAAGTGAATAAGTGAATTATTACAAATTGTGCATTCAACTGAAATATATTTGAAAACATTACTTTAGTAATATTGATCACATGCATATATCAATATGTTTAGTTCTGCATATCACCATTTCTCATGTTTATAAGTTTTTAGCAATGACAGCCAGAGTGACATATGTTAGTCTCTACTCATATACATAGTTAGTAATGACTAGGCTACTAATACTAGTAGACATTGCAGCAAATTATTATCTCTTTGTATCCTTTTGTTGGTATAAGGCCTCTGTGATTAAAATGAATAAAGGTTGAATAAAAGTTCTTGGACTGAAACAAATAGATATGAATTGATCTCTTTATTAAGGTTTATCTATGAGTGAAGTCCTATATTCATCGAGGGGATTGGGGTTAAGCCCATATGTGAGGTCACCAACAGTAAGAACGCAACCTTCTAATTAGCGAGTTGTTCACATGACGTAAGTTCAACGTGTTAGAAACAAGCTGAACTGGTGATTCTTGTGTGGAGTATTGACCTTTAGAGTAACTCTTCTTTGTAGCATTAGATGCAGTTATGATTTACACTATGTTAGCTACAACCTCATTCCAATGATGACAATGCTCATATGATGAAACTGGGTAGGATGATTTACATTCTTAATAAGTCCAACATACGAGTTGTAGGGGGTATTATATCTAGTTGCAGTACCCTTAGAAGACTTACCTATGTGAGAAGAACAATGAAGGTCGAGGTTGGGGGGGCAGCGGCTGAACCCTAGAAACTCTCATGAGATGATATTTGTGAGCATGGCCACTATTGCTCCACCCGCTTGTTCAATGGATGATTGCATACTGTGTGTATTTGTCAATATCTGATACAGGGGCCTAATTCAAGGCCTAGTACATTATGTCCCTCAGATTGTGATAAATATCACTAAGAGAATATTCAAAGCCAAAAGCTACCTACTCTAAATCCACAGTATCAGGTTGTCTGAACTATTTCTTTATGTTTTGTTTATACCTTGCATGTATCCTATAGTTATCCTCGAAAGTCGAGCTCTGGGAAGGGGGTTTTTTTTGGAGAGGGGGGGTTATTTTGTAGGAAAAGATTAGTTTCTATAATATCTTATCATTTTCCTATGTCAATAATTTCTTATCTCTAATGTAAGAAATTGAACAGTTATTACCATCTCCCCTTCTACGCTCCTCGAATGGAAGAAAAGAAAAGAGAAGAACATGAGGAAAAGTTGTTAAACATGGGAAAACATTCAAGAGTTTACGGAGGAAGAAGTGGAATCCATTTGAAATATCTCTCTCCCAACGCCTTTAAAAGGAAACGTATAGAAAGAAGAAAAATACAGAAAGGGAAAAATCTCATCTTCTCCTATAACTCTCTTCGTCTCAATGTCCTAAAATCCACTGTTATAATTTTTGGGTTTTCTTTATTCCCTGGGCAACAATCATCCAAGCAGAGACTTGAGGAGTGCCCGCATCCTCAAGTACTGGTTTGTCCGTGGGCTGTTACTGCTAGAAGATGGATTGCCATTAAAGCTTGCACAAGGGGGGAGTCTATTTTTCTAGAGCAGTGTTTACATGACTGCTCCGTACCGGCCAGTAATCACTACTTCTCTTTTATTTATTTGTTTACTGAATTGCTTTTTACGCAATATTTTTCTAACACAAACGCCAATAAAAGTTCAGAGAAAAGAAACACAAATAAATGATATTTATGATGCCTGTGTTACTTCGTTCCAGAGGAAGATACTTGACTCTAGTCATCACTATAATAGGATGTAAGAGGATGCATGAAGGCCATAGATGCAAATTGCAAATTTAGGGGTGCAAAGTAGATGTCTGCGTACACACAAATTCAAGAAGTTAATATTGCAGAATGCAAACATGTTCTTGTGTAGTGCAACAAAATGAAGCCAGAAATGGGAAGAAAACACATTACTTAATACACATCATATGCTTTTATATAAGGAGTTGAATGATAACTTTGTGGATTAAGAACTTCAGTGGAGAGTATTTTCACGTACCTTTCCAGCAATATCAGGAGCTGAACCATGTACGGCCTCAGCCAGGCAAATGCCTCCCTCACCAATATTGCAGCTGAAGAAAATATTGTATCAATGAGATAAATCAATGTAAAATTACCATGGAATTGGAAGATAACAATGGTTTACCTAGGAGTCAAGCCCAAACCACCAATCAAGCCAGCGCAGAGGTCACTGATAATGTCTCCATAGAGATTTGGCATCACTAATACGTCAAAGAGAGAAGGATTTTTCACAAGCTGTTACAAGAAAGGCAAAACTATGAGTGAACTGAGAAGGACCGGAAAGTATATTGCAGTGGCAAATAGCTCTAAAGCTCTACTCATGCATTTGTAATGAGAGACACTCATTTCTCAAGCATATTTAATTTGTATCTTCGATCATGTATACATGATGAGAGGCATTCATACCATCATGCAGCAATTGTCGATGATTACTTCCTCATAAGTAATCTCCGGGTACCTTTCAGCAACCTCACGGCAACACTACAAACGAGACAAATTAAGCACTTGAATAATTTTACTTTAAAACCTTTGATAAAATTCTCTATTTACGATAGTCGGCATACCTTGAGGAAAAGGCCATCAGTCTTTCTCATGATGTTTGCTTTGTGTATAGCTGACACCCTTTGCCGGCGATTAGTCTTGGCATAATGAAAAGCATATTCTGCAACCCTAATACTCGCTTGACGAGTAATGATCTTGAGACTTTCCACAACTCCTCTCACCACCTTGAGTTAACATCATGGAATGCTTTTAATGACCCTTATTACACATATCATGAAAAAATGATACAGTGCAACAAAATTTTTAGTCTATAATACCTGGTGCTCAAGACCACTATACTCCCCTTCAGTGTTCTCACGAATTGTGACCAGATTGACATCATCATATCGAGTTTTGTACCCAGGAAGACTATAACAAGGTCTGACATTGGCATACAGGCCCAACTCCTTTCTTAAAGTAAGGTTTAAAGATCTGTGGCCCTTTCCGATAGGCGTAGCCATTGGTCCCTTCAACCCCACACCATTCTTGCGTACTGATTCCAGACTTTCCCATGTTACAAAGCTCTGCGTTCTTGAGTCCACTTGATCCCCAACAAAATGTTCTTCCCAATCAATAGGCACTTCAGCAGCATTGAACACCTGCAGTGAAACAAGCAACTGTGCTTAGCATTAAACTTAATACTACAACAAAAGGTTAGGGTTTTACAAAGTACAAATCCTAATACAACTACAACAATAACAAAGTTTTTATCCCAACGTTGTGGGTTCAACTACATAAATTCGACCATTCATTTATATTGCGGTCCATCTCCTCTGTTAAGTTATCATGTCCTTGTTAATTTCTTCTAAGCAAGCTCTTTTAGGTCTACCTATAGTCCTCTTTTTTCCCATTTCCTATAATCTAATCACTTCTTATCATTGGTGTACTTAGTGGCCTCACTGGTACATAACCGAACTATCTCAATCAATTTTCTTATTTTCCTCACGATAGGAGCAATCTTTAATCTCCTATGGATGCACTTTTTTCCCTATCTTTTAGTGTATATTCACAAGATCATCATGACATTCTTATTTCTACTCCACTCATGTTTTTTTTACATGTTTTCTATCCAACAGTTTGATCCATAAGTATTGATGGTCTTACACGGTCCTACAGAATTTTCCTTTCAATTTCATAAGTACTGACAGTCACATAAAACCCCAGAAGCACTCCTCCATGTTAACCAACCTGATTTGTTTGATGAACCACATTGTTCTCAGTCACGGCATCATGAGAAAAAATTGGTCCTAAATAATGAAAGTGATTTCTCTTAGGTATACCTTCACCATCAATATGCCCTATGTATGCACTCATTCCTCTTCATAGTTTTTCTAAAATTACACTAATGGCCTGTTTGGGAGTTCACTTTTGTAGGGTAGAGAGGGAGAGGGGAAGAGAAAATTATTTTTCACCTTGTTTGGGAGTTTTCTTAAGGGGGTAGAGAGGGGTGAGGAAGGGGAAATGAAAGTGGGAGGAAGGAAAAATGGAGGGGAAATTGTTCCCCCCGCGATTCGGGCGGTAGAGGAGGGGAACAGAACTGGGAAAACACACAGCAATACTGGAATGTCTATATTGCCCTTCATCAACAAATAAATCAAGGGTTGTGATGTAAACCCTACTCTCCCATCTATTTTCCAATTTCTGCAGCCACCGTCGCGCGCGCTCCCTCCCGCGCTCTCCCTCGCGCGCCCCCGGCGGTCTCACCCCTGCGCCGTTGTCTTCTTCACCTCGTCAGAGTTCTCTACTCGATTTCTATCGCCGACATCCTCCTTCAAGTAAGCAGCCATCTCTCTCTCTTTCTTCTCAGTTTCTGATTTCTTCTTGCTCTGTGGATTTTTTTATGATTTGAAGGTTGGAGATCATGGATTCTAATGGCAAAGCCATGGACAGAAAGTGGGTTTCTTTTTCTCCCCATTTTTTATCTACGTATTTTTTAAACCTAATTCTGGTCAACTTAGTGTGTTCTCTGTTCCAGTTGAAAGGATGAGGATGCAAGTAGATATGGCATTTTCTGAAATGGGTTTGCTTCATAATTTAATCTTGTTGTGTGTTCATGGATGTACCAATCTTTAGGATATCTCAATTATGGCAATATTTTTTTTACTGCTTTTGGTGGATTTCGTGCGTTCTGTTGGATTGGGTTTTTACATCTAAGTGCATATAATAAAATTGGTCAAAATTTGTGGATTTTTTTAGGAGAGAGATGGAAGAGGAATTCGCCATTGATGAGCTCAATTTCCCTCTGATTTATTCTTGCTCTGTGGATTTTTTTAGGGGTTTTTGGTTATTTTACTTTGAATTTATATCAATTGGCTTCAGTGCAACATTGCCATAGAGAGCAAATGACTACATATGTTATAAAAGAGTATTGAAATTTATATTCTAGATCAAGTAGTGTTATAAAAGAGTATTGAAATTACATAATAAACTAATTTGTGTATAGTAATAAGAGCTTCTAAATTTATCATTAGTTTGTGTATAATTAACGATTTTTAATTTTCTATTCTAATTGTGTTATTTCCATATCCTCACATAGATAATGGATGAAGCATGAGTCAAATTTCAACATGAATGCCATTGTGCAATTGGATATGTTCTTTGTGTGATTGCTTATTGGTTCATTCAACAAAGAGAAAATAGAAGGAGATTAAATAGTGAACCCTACGAGCGTAGAGAAGTAACTAATATGGTGCGAAAAATATTATCAAAAAGGGTTGTATGTAGGGAAATGATCCGAATAAATCCACTGGCTTTTCATCAATTATGTGGAATATTAGAGAGAGATGGCGGGCTTAAACGAACTCAAAGAGTTACTATTGAGGAACAAGTTGCAAAATTTTTGTATATGTTAGGACTCAACGTAACTACTTGTGAGGTTAGTAAGATATTTGGACGATCTGGAGAGAGTGTGAGTCGTCATTTTCATAATGTTTTAAGAGCTATGATAGAGTTGGAAGAGATATTTTTAGTGCAACCCAATGGATCACAAATTCCTTCAGAGATACGCAATAATCCAAAGTTTGATCCATATTTTAAGGTGATGATAAATTTCACAAATTCTTATCTTTGTGTAGATTGTTAAAATTAGAATTTAACTAATTACTCCCTATATTATTAGGATTGTGTTGGAGCAATAGATGGAACACACATCCGAGTAAAGGTTTCTCCTACTGACTAAATATCGTGGTAGGAAAGATCATCCAACACAAAATATGTTGGCTGCCTGCACATTCGACTTAAAATTTACTTATGTGTTACCTGGGTAGGAAGGTACTGCATCTGATTCCAGAATTTTAAAAAATGCTTTGCAACGACGATTTCCACTTAAAATCCCTCAAGGTAATTATTAATCCTGAATAATTTACTAATGACAATGAAACCCTTTTTTATCAGTTATTAATCACAATGAATTTTTTTAGGAAAATATTATCTCGCTAATGGTGGGTACATGTTAAAAAGTGGAATAATTCCACCCTATAGAGGGGAACACTACCATTTGAATGAGTATTCAAGAAATCCACCAAGGACTCAACGTGAGCTATTTAACCTAAGACATGCGTCACTTCGCAATGCCATTGAAAGAGCATTTGGCGTTTAAAAAAAAAGATTTCCCATCATAGCGAGCTCAACTGAACCGAATTATGGTGTTAAAGTGCAAAATTAAATCATCCTAGCTTGTTGTATTTTGCATAATTTTTTAAGAGGTACCGACCCAGAAGATGATTTCCCTGAAGGGGTAGAAGGTGATAATGAAAACCCATCGGTCGAAGATAATGTGGACGAGGATGAAGATGAACAAAGAGGGGAATGTTTAAGAGATTCCATTGCAGCTTCTATATGGCAAGATTATAATGCATGATTGTTGCAATAATTTTTTTGTAAGACTAGACTTATGTTTTCTATTTCTATTGTCCTTCATTAATTTTTTGTTGTGTTTGATGATTGTAAGACTTATGTTTTCTATTTCTATTGTCCTTCATAGACTTGTAATTAATTTTCTTGTGTATTTGCTAAGATTATTATGTAAAATAGGAATGTAATTTTATATTTCCTAACATTATTGTGTAAATTAGGAATGTCAAAAAGAAGGTATACGGATGGTGATTCTTCTAAGGGAAGAAATCACATCTCTTTGGTGTGGAATTGTGCTATGGATGAGAAGTTAATTGAAGCTCTTTTGCATCAAGATGTGATTGGAAACCGGCACAATTCTGTCTTTTCACCAACGGCTTACAATCAAATAGTGGCTGAACTCCAAGAAATGTTTCCCGATAAGCCAATTGATAAGGATAAGGTGAAAAATCGTATGAAGTATATGAAGTCAAAATATGCAGCTTGCTATGACTTGTTTAAGAATGCGGGCAGTGACTTTGCTTGGAATCGCAACACTAACATGTAGAGTGCAGAACCTGAAGTGTGGGGTCAACTAATTCAGGTAATGAAAAATAACTGTTTTTTCTTTGTACGAAAGAATTATTTGTCAGTTTACAGTTCCAAATTTGAATTACATACCTGGATTTTGTTGGATTTTGTTGGATATTGTCAGAATATCTATGGCTCCATCACTTCAGCTAATTTTTTTTAAATATTAGTGTCACTCTTCTATTTCATAATCTAGCAAATGTTCCATTCTTATGCATTACAGTTATTAGAGTCATTATGATCTATTGTATGTTAAAATGGACAAGAAAAAAGAAACTTGAAAGTGGAAATTATACCAAATGTGTAAACTTGAAAGAAAAAAGTGCAGGGGGAGTAATTGCATGGAAAAAAATTTAGACAGGCTCATCCAGAACTAGCCGGCCTAACAGTAGTTTGAGACATGGTTAGGCATAAATATTGAATTCTCATTTGAGCATGGTTAGGCATAAAAATGTATTATGTCTTTGTTCTACTAATTCTTAATCCCTTAGATTTGAGACTCCTCTCCACCTTTCTACTTTAGAAATTATCTCTTCCCTGCCCTCAACAGCCGGCGTTTTAAAATTTGGCTGATTTTATCAATTTATCACCGAGATATTGGAATTGGACCACAGCAGCAACGATTTCTGTAAATTTTTATCATTTATCATTTTTGACCGATTTTGTTCATTATATCGATGTAAATCTGATTTATCGCCCGAATTTTGGAGAGATTTAAATCACCCGATTAGGCTACAAATCACATTCTAACTGCGCCCCAAATTCAATTGCTCATAGCTTCTCACTCTCCCTCTCTGTTGCTCGAAGCTTCTCAGTCGAAGACCCTCTCTCAAAGGCATTCCAAGTCAAAGCTTGATGACCGCGAAGCTCTTTTGAAAACGTTCGACCCTCAAAGTTCAATGACATGGTATGTTTACACTCCCTTGTGTGCTTAGATTAAAATTTAGGACATTACGTTATATATATGCATTATTGCACACCATCCAATATGACACTCCGATTTTTACTATTTATCCCCCTTATATCCCCAATAACCGCAATCCAATGTGAATTTTGGCCATCTAATATATTCCCCATTGTCAATATTTAAATCCTAGTCGATATCTATCTATATCTCAATTATACTTTAGATACTTGTGCTCTTCCTTTTTATCAAATTACTATTCGAGTTCATTGCCATAATTGAAGTGTCTTCGGATGGCCATTTATACACTCGATTCAGAACTGACAAAAACCACCTGCGTGACTCGGAAATCTCAAACTTTGCCTTCAGTTGTACTTTAATAGTTGTATGGATATGGGCTTGTGTCATGACACAAAATTCTCTGGTCATTGTCCATGAAAGGCATCATAACATCATCATAGCCATATAATGGTCTGATAAGCTTATGATGATAATTTCAATAAATGGCCGCAATTACATCTCTACAAACATTTGCTATTAAATAAAAAAAATGCAAGAAATGAATTGTTCGAAAATCAAATCAAAACCGTGCAACAGCTAATGAATAAACTCAAACCTGCTTGACGGATTCGGCGATCTCAGGACCGATCCCATCGCCGGGAAAGAGCGTAGCTTTGATCGGAGTCGCCGCAGTCGAGAGAGATCGAACGCCCGAGACCTGCTCGAATAAATTCCCTCGGAGGAGACGACGAAGCGCCATCAAATCAACTGATTCAAAATAAAAAAAATTAAAAAAAAAAGCTTTTGTGGATCCAAAACCCCAAAGCCCACAGAATCGAAAGAAGAAAAGTGAAAATTTCGATGATTACTCGAAGAAACCCTAGAGAGAGAGAGGGAGGGAGAGAGAGAGAGGAATCAGCAGAACGCGTCGTCCTTCCTCGGTTTTATGCAGCTCGGTTGACCCTGACGAGCGCCAGTTTTATTTTTGCGCAAATTGGTTGGCAAATGGAGTCCTTTTGGTCGCATCAGCGGCCGTTATTAACCTGCTAACACCAGCCAAAATTGACTCATAATTTTCTTAAGTGCTATTAAATCTCAATTAGGCAAACTATTTTACAATTTATAAATAGTTATATGCCTGTTATTAGCGGGAAAATAAGGAAGAAAAAAAAACTTCACATGAATATAGACAATAAAAATATCAATAGTACAAACGAGACCAGAGTCATCATTAAAAAAAAGTCAATATAATTAACAACTTTAAAATGGACGCTAGGTTAGGTGCCAAAAAAATATATGTATCAATATCCATAACGGATATGGATATGGTTACCAAATTTTATAACCAATAGGATACGGTTATGGAGATGGTTATTCTGTGGAATATGTGGATCCATATCCGAAATATCCGATTATATGTTGTTATAGTCTAGAAAATCAACAAGTGCTAATCTCTCTAGAGAAGCCGACACGTGTCAGCCTTAGCCTAATCAGATGAATTGAGGCCAAGACTACTCAAACTACTTCTACAGCCGACCATACGGGCCGACAACTTGCGTAGCCGAGTCAAAAGTCGATACTTGTCGGTCACCTCACCCTATTGACCCTATGGGCCGAGAACTTGCGTAGCCGAGTCAAAAGGCGGTACTTGTCAACCACCTCACACGATCGATCCTATGAGCAACCCGCACTCGGCTTATTGTGTCAGCCGACAACTTGCATAGCCAAGTCAAAAGACGGTGCTTTTTCGGACAGTGACCAAACAAAAAGGGAGACGACAGTTACCTCGAACTCCTCGCTAGCCGACTGCTCTCACATTAACTGCTCTGACAAAATCATCATTACTCTAGCCCCCATAGTCTTTATGACTCATCGGGCACAGTCAGCTCTAAGCATTTGTTGACATTCCCTCATTGATGATCAGATGACTCACTTTCTTCCATGGCCGGTACCTGGTAGGTATCTGATGACTCAACGGCCTAATTGGACTCGGTCGAAGTTACGTTCATACCCCTCTAATGTGCTATAAAAGGGAACTACACTGCATGAGGTAACTTCTTCTGCTTTTTGGCAACTTTGAATAACTACCGATACAATTTGTCCTTGATTTTACCACTTAAGATCAAAATACTGACTTGATCGTCGGAGGAATAACTGGAGAGCCCAACTCCACCCTCTCATGAGTTTTTCGTGCAAGAAAGAACAGTGAACCCTAGGACCAATCGTCTGAAGGAATTTGAGGACCCTAATCACTCTCATAACTCTAACATGAACCTCCTGTTTGACAACTGACATCAACATATGTCAATCATACGATTCAAATTGTTTTAATCTTTAGATTAATGAATTTGAAACTTATTTTGATGATCAAAGGACATCATCTTAGTTTTTCAAATATAACAAATATGTTAATGAACTCTCTTGTATCTTACAAACTATATTTTTCGATGTTATTTAGTTTTCTCATATCCGTTTTAAGATCTGCAATCATATTCGCATACAATTTTGCATGTACATCTGTGTCCGCATCCGATTTTAGGGGATATAGTAAGTATCATATCCAAGCCGTATCAACTCTGTTAGCACCCCTAGCATCAGGGCACACAGTTGCACATTTAGGATTCTTACAGTACCCCCTATGATTTTCCGCTGCAGATCCTCTGTGTGATCTTTTCCCAAGATTATAGGAGATGTATCATAATACCGTCCGTATCTCAAACCGAGAGCAAGCAAATATCTTCTATACTCGTTCCAATTATAAATATGAATACGGTTTGCATTTGACTTTGCTTTGAGATAATTTGAAATATACATGCCATTAGTGTTCTAGATCTCCATGCACCAAGAGGAAATACGCTGCTCTGAAGTTTTCCACTCTACGCTTAATGTCACAACACTATAAGCAAGCCTCAGAAAGAAAAAACGTGATGCGGGATATTGACTGATAGTAACCCAACTTCAACAAAATGATCACTGAACTGACAAGGGCCAGGCTTACAATTATAAAGATGTTTAGATTACGAAACACTGCATAAAGAATTCCTCATTTTCGACTCTCTTTACCCCAAAAAAAATTAAACAGAAAACTGATTTCAACAACCTATTTCCACTGGAAACAAAAATCAAAACTGCGATGCTCACTACTCTACATAGTTGCATTAGCGAGATTATGCCAAAGCTGAGAAGTTCTTCGGATGAACACAATTTGAGTTCAGCTTCCCATGTATCTCCCTAAACTTCTCCTTCAATCTTTCAATCTGCAGAGATACAACAAACAAAGTGGATTCACTAACTAACATGCATAAAATGTTAAGAATCAGCACTAAAGATGATACCCTTTTCAGTTCAATCTCTAAGTCTCTTTTGTGCTGTCCAAGAGAGCTCCGCAGCTGAGTGATATCAAAAATACTATCCAAGTCGTCTTCGAATGCAGACTCCAGGTCTTCCCTCAAAAGTGCAGGTAACTTGTCAACCACCGGCATGAGAAGAAAACAATTAAACTGCAAAATTTTGGAATTTCGGTTAAAGAAATAGAAAGATGAAACTATTATATGCGTGCAATGTGTGATACTGTAGAGGGTCCTTCAAAGAAAATTACGTAAGGATGACAGAGATCGAACTAAGAGCTTCAGTAGAGTAAGTAGCAATTCTAAATCAGTATATGCAATCAATATCCATGCGATCACCAATACTATATCACTGCAATTCTTCCTCTCTATATGATTTACTATCAAGCACCGCATAGGAATTTCTTTCACAGATTTTCATTGATTAACTAGTACATGAAAAGGAGAAGAGAAGCACCACAAAGCGACATTGAATTGAAACGCACGAGATATTGGAGTATCATTCAACAAAGAGATAGCACCAAAAGCTTTGAAGCTGGCAATCAATCTTAGGATTTTTTTTATGTAAATACTATGAAGTAGAATATCAGAACATAAAACAAGATTAAGCCAGATGGGAAGGTAGAGGGCTTACATTGAGATGGTATGCCTATGCAAGATTAAAAAAATCCTAATTTTGCAGCGACTGGTGGAAAAAAACTATAGGAATTTAGAGAAGCGTGCTCATGAAAGAAAACAGCATTCATCAAAATAAACATCTAAGCATCTCCCAACGCTTTCCCAACAAAAAACGTTGGCTATGAGTATCATAAGGGGACTACCAGTTAACTTGTAATAATATAAGAACCTATTCATTTCGAGAAATGTCAGTTATTGGAGAACAAAATACATCATTTTGTGAAAATACATGAGTTTGTCAAGCAATTAGAGATATGATAACTTTCATCATAGTTCAAAATTTGTCTCAGGTATAGAATGATGGTCTAAAAAGGAGATAGTAGAGAACAAAACAGGAAGCATTGTGCATGTGTATGGTAGAAAAAAAAAGAGTGGTGGGGGGGGGGGGCGCGGGGGCGGGATATAGGTAAAACACCAGAAAATAGGAAATCCTAATCATAATTTCACGGAAGCATGAGTAAAGAAGAGAATACATGAGAACTGATGTCATAGTTATAAGTTAAAGGTCCAACCAAACAAAAATTGTAGCAGACTATGGATGAAAACAAATGTCCATTGTCTTCTAAACCTTTAGACATAAATCAATATTCACTTAAAACAACACACAAGACCAGAAATAATAATCAAGATGAAAACTAAGGTAACTATGAATACACACCTTTAATTCAGTTGACACCAAAAACTGTTCTTTAATGCCATGGAAGATCTGATGCACTAATGCATACACAATCCTTTCAGAAGACGGCGCAAGCCTCCGATTCCATAATGTACTATCCAAAAGATCAACAAGTCTCGTCTCTGTTGTATGACTACAAGAGTTTGTATCTGTCTTCTTGTTATCAAGTTTTGTGTCATTGTTAACAGGCCCCAAGGATGAGTTTTGCTGAGTAGGCGCTGAACAAGAAGAATTTCCACCAAAAGAAGAGTGGTCCATGCTAGCAAAAGAGTCAAGGAATTGGCGGAGACCAGCACGATTCTGCGAACAAATGTTATTATTATAAGGCTTTTGCAAGGAGCACTTGTCAAAGCATACAGCAGAAATGAGTTATGACCTTGTTATGGAGGGACCAGGTAACATAGCGAGTCGTGCACACCAAATCTTCCATGCATCTGCAGTAAACTATTTAGTATTAGTAGAAAATAGTGCTCACGAAGCAAAGTTCCCAATAACTTAGGTTTGACAACTGTGACGAGCAATGTAAGGCTCATCAAACCTTTGTACCTCCGTTCAGCCACTTATTAATGCAGTTTTAAAAATCAAAATGTTATTATGAACACAGTAACTGGGCTGTAATTGTTCTTCAATTTGTACACAAAGAACTGAAGTGACAAAAATGCTGACAAAAAAGAAAGATGTTAAGTTACAATCACTTACTTGTCACGGCATGCTCGTTCAGTGGTCTCAGCAAAATTGTTAAAAGCAACCTCAACACGTTTCAGGAACACCTCATGGCCACTTAGATGCTCACCATCTTTCTGTCAAAAGTCAGTAATCACATGAAAGAAAAGACATGATGAAAACATGATCCAGTCATTCATGATTTTTTATAAACTGTACCTGCAGAAGATATATTGAGATAGGGAGCAACCTCTTAAGTATATATAGAAGCCTATAGCCCAACTGTTGGAGGAAAAGGAAAAATGTCATATGGAGTAAATACAACGTAACAAGCATGTAGAAGATGTTCTGTAATTACTGAAGCAGCCAACTTAATGATCAATATCTTACATTGGCTCTGATCCCACATTAGAAGACTATAAGATATGCAAGGAAAAGATGCTAAGAGACAAGTTAAAAAGGACCGGGTACTACCAGGCAGGTTTTTTTTTTTGGGGGGGGGGGGGGGGGGTGGGGGGTGTGGGGGGGGGATTAAACAGATTGAATAGTTTTCCAAATATGCGCACGAGAAAAAACTAGGATATAATTCCAATTGGCTCTTTAGCTTATTATCTGCCTCCTACACGAACATGATTCCCCATAGCAAATAGAATTATGACGTCTCTTATCTAAATCTTCAGGAATTGCTCCTCTGCATTGTTTTAAATATCCCCGACATGACCCGATATGTCATATATACTTTTATAGAGCTTGTTGCAACCGATATGGTCTCTATCCTTTACTACATTTTGGCTATTTTGGGCGACATATAGCCGATATATCAGCCGATGTGTTGGCTGATATATCCTTTTAGATGGCTTGTCGCAAAACAATATATCATGTTTGGCAATTTTTCAAGCGAGATATCATGATTTTCTGAATATATCAAATGACAGTTTGACCTCAAAAACGTCAGACGAAATGTTGCAAATGGTGATTTGTACTTTTGCTTGTTTTACATGGTTGATTAATGATCCTAAACATATGTTATTTATATTTTGTATGCTTAGATTGCATTAAGTACGTTGAGATTACATTTTAGACAATATACTATATATGCAAATATCCGTTATGGCATTCCGATATTTACCACATATCTCCGATATTTACCACATATCTCCGATATTTCCCCAATAACCGCAATCCAATATGAATTTTGGTCATCCGATATTTCCCCGATATCCGATATTTAAAACCTTGCTCCTTTGTTGCATGAGATTAAACTATTACCTAAACTGGCATGTCTGCTGACTTCCCATAGGTCATCAAAGTTATATTGAACGGCCATCAGTTCAGCATGCTTGCCTTGGGCATGAAGTTGGCACCATCCAATCAAGGGTTGATTTTAGTGTACCAGTTGCAAAAGCTTGTTCTATACTTTAGGTAACTTTTGCGGTCTTCCTATCTTACCCCTTTGCTAGTTTCCTCTATGTTTCCTAGTTTCACTTCTCTTACTGGGGTCAACAATCTGTCTCGTAGACATGACTGGAACCCATGTTCCTTTCTCTCGTAATTGCTTATAGCCCCACATTGCATCTTAGTAACTACATATACAATCAAGAACTGTTACAGACATCACTTTCTTACCTTCTCGTTTTTTCCACATTGTGTATCTGACATCTTCAAAATAAAATGCTTCTTGCAACAAGTTATAGCAATGAAATGAACATTTATCAATGTTGAACATGCACAGGCAAAAAGGTAGGGTAATAATCAGAATGCTTGAAAACCAGCAATATACGGCATATAAAGGTAAATGCACCTGATGGAGGAAAGGCTCAAAGGTATCACGGGCTTTTGCGACAGCAATTACACAAGCAGTTCTGCAAAACAATGTGTAAAGGCCAAAAGTTAACATTTTATAGAATGAAAGAAAACTGACATTAGAAGTTCAGGATGATGATAAGAGAAGTTTGTGAAGTACCTAGAGTAGTTAGTACCATCATGAATATCTTCGACTCCACATGCATTTACAATTTCCTCCCTAGTAATTGGAGGACATTTAACACCACCAACAACGAGACGAAATTCTGCCATTGCACGGTGATATTGTGCACCACCATAAAGACGCATCCCAGCATTCTGAAAACAAAATATGAAAACAAAAACGATGAACATATTAGTCCAACAAATGAATAAACTCTATGCAATAAACTTTGCCATAGATCACAACGAAAACAGATGAAGATCAGATGATCATGGAATTGTCTTTTAGAATGAAAGAAAAATATTGGAGAAAAAAACATGAAACTTTTCTAAGCAGAAGAAATGCCTAAGATTGGAAGCACTATGAAAGAGAATTCGGCGTTCCATTATATTCAATTCTTGCACAAAAAGAAATGCATCTAGATCCATTTTGTAACTTACAGGCATCATTTTCTGCGAAAACTGACCATCAGCTCCTATAAACATTCCACCATTAGTTCTCTCGTCTTGTAGTGTTTCTCCTGTGGCCAATTCACCTCAAGAATAAGTACTGTCATAAATGAGTAATGACACATTGACAATGACTTCCTTATGGGGGAAAAATGTTAGACCTCCATCATCAAAGGCAAGTAACTTTAAGAAGCTTTGATCCTCTAATTTGAAACTACTTGACCTTACCAAACTTATCAGGAGGTGCTACCACAGTACCCTTCAGTAACAAAGATAACTGCAATAATGAGAAACATGATGTCAAAGAAAACCCATATACATATAAAAAGAGTTCTAGTTCCGCCAGATAAGAAAATTTTCTACAAGACCTCCACTAATCATTTGCAGATAAAAAATAGGCATTATTCAATTTCTGACAAGTCTCAAATTCAATTTGTTCATATGCAAATGCAAAGAAAGTTAAGAAAACCTTAGCCAGAAACGAGTCATGGAACGCACGTCCCTTCTCCTTTAGCTTCATTTCATCCAAATTGCTGTGCAAATAGATATTCTATAGCAGTCAGCTTAAAGAAATGTTGTTATGGTTGTGATACAATAAAAAGGTTTTACTCCTACTGTTAGACATTTTAAGCACCAAGATGGCTGAGATGTTAATATCAATAAATTCCAAAAGAAATATTTATCAAAAGAAAGGCCATATTGTCCAAAAATTTTCTAGAGCTCATAATTCTGCATTATGGACACATGCTCAAAGGAATAAATTATATACCAGATTTCCTGATTGATGTCGCGAAGCTTTCTTGTTGTGCTTCGATATTCCTTGTCAAGAAGCGGGATAATCAGCGGAACACTTTCCATGTACCTAAACAAAAACTCAAAAGAAAAAATTAATGAAAATATCATCGGTACCAAAGAAACATTGATTCTTATATACTTTTTCTGTAGTAACTCCTCCAGAAACAACCGAAGGCTGCTAACACCAATCCTGCTCCTTTCCTCCTTTGATAACAATCTACCCAACTTTTCCTCTAAACAGGCAATATCTTCCAACTCTCTCAAGGAGATGGCCTGCACATCGTCAAACAAAATTGCAATTAAAATGGAAGTCATTAAGTTAGGTGATCTTAGAAACAATCAAGTAACCTATTCAGGTATACATTTTTTTATATGCATTTCGAAAAAGAAAAAGGAGGTTCATTTTATATTAAAAAAATTGGAAACTTCAAAATTGTTCACTATTTGTACGGTTGAGTTATGAATATTGGCAGAATTTTCTGGAGAAACTTGACCTTGGCCCTTGGGACATGGAATGCTTTACTGAGATTATAAGTTGTTTATGGTAATTTCATTTTATCGGTAAATATATTGTCTGGAAGACTGGAAGATAGATAGTTTGATGCTCTTGATATAAGAGATTTGGTTATAGAAGGATTGTAACATGCTATGTTAACTATTCCATGTTTTCTGGGGCACAGGAATTTCTGCACTCTGTAACCTAAGCCCATACATCGATAAATTGTTTAAAGAGAGGAGAATATTGAACAGATGGCATCCCGAGCAATGTCAAAAATAGAGTGAAAACTATGAGTAGTGCATGAAATAAAATAGAACAGAAAAATAAGTACACGCCACAAGATATTTCCTTAAACTTTTGCATGAAAATCAGTTTCAATTCCTCTTTGATACATTGTAAAGAAAATTGATAGAAACTGTCAGCCCAAATGACAACTTACACCATTTCATGTTCATTAATCAGTTTCCTAATATGAGAACTAGTGACGGGGAGAAGAGGGGAGGAACAGAGGAAGCTTAGCTGGATATGGAAAACTAATTTCCAAGCATAGCTGGAGTTGGATTCTAACTGTATACAAAAAATCTTGTTTTAACTTAATAAGATGCAGAAAATCGTACTTTTTTAAATTCCTCATTTGAACTGTAAACAGAATCACGTTCTGAGCCAACTCTTCCAGAAGGAATGGACGTAAAGAAAGGTGAATCACCCAATAAGCAGCCATCCAATATACAAGCAGGCGGTCTAAGAAAAACTTCAACGTCTGAAGACCGTGCAAATTGAGGAATCTTTGTATCAAGTTTCGTGGATACTAGAACAGTCCTTGATAGCTCAGGATCAATCTGCAAAATAAGTATGCAAGAGTATAAGGTTTATTGCTGTAATATTTAACAACTGGACGAATATTTAACTTATAGTAGTGAAAAGATTACTGCAAAAGTCCAAACAGGACATATAGACCTGCATAACTATTCTGCGTGTAGTGGCATTACTCCAATCACTGCAATCCTCAAGGCATAATATGATGAACTCTTTATGCTGCATTTTAGCTCGGACAAGTGCTTCAACTGCACGAGCTTGAACCTGCAAATATCTCATGCAGTAAATAGTGGGTTAATGCAAACAGCATAGAGAAACCTAAACTACTCTTTGTTGCAAGAGTTGACTAGCTTCAAATGCATGAAATCCTTGACTAGGAGTAAAATTTATGTTAACTTAATACGAAAACACTTTTAACACTAAAATATTGCTAACATAATACAATCAACTTTAAGCATTTTGAAGTAATCAACAACGTATTTTGACTGCTGCACATTATGCAACATGTTTGCATCCAACATGGTAAACAATATGTCAATTTGATAGCACCCTATAATATACTTTTTGAGGAATCTGAAGCAAATATTGTCAAATAATAAAATCTAGCGTGTCTTTTACATGTCTTTACTGCTCAAACATATTCAGTGTTACATTTAAAAACAATAAAATTATAGTTTTATCAAGTAAAAGTTCTCTGAACAAAACAAAACTCGCTTCCAATCACTAACAATTTCCTATGTTGCTTTATGAAACATAGACAAACTGACATTCATACAAGCAATGCACATGATTTAAGCTGTAGAGCCAAAATAAACAACAACGAACAAAATACCTGCAAAGCTCGATTCTTTTTACCAGGGGCAGGAAGAATCAGACCCGGCGTATCTAATATCGTAAGATTAGGACAATACTTATATTCAACTCTTATAATAATCTCTTTCTCCGAGAACTGACAAGGCTCATTCTCCAGTCTCATATTCTCTGCCTCAATATAACCCTATTATTTAACCGTAAAAAGCCATTTTAATCAATCAAAACCGAACAAAAAAAAATTACCAAAACAAAGGTAGGATTTTGAGATATTAGACCCCAAATGTCATCTATTTTGAAAGGTCCCCAAAACATGATATTATCAAATAAGTTTCCTTCTAAACCCATTAAAACCCACCCATTGTTATACGCTCATCAGTGCAAATTTTATGGTAAATGTGCAAACTTTTTCGTCCAATGTGCAAATTTTAATGGGTTTAGAGGGAATGGTTGCCTTCATGACTCACAGAAATGGAGAGTGAAGTCGGGATATAACTAAAAACAGATATTTTGAAAGACTAACTCCAATTTCTTTAATCTAGAGTGGCCAATTTCCAGCTAAAGAAACCAACTTGAGGTAACTAATCCATTTTGGGGACCAATATCTCGAAACCCAAAAAAGGAAAACCTACCTGTATCTCCTCGAGGCTCATTCGACGATCCCCACAGCCTTCTACGTCGCCGTCTCCGGAGACGAGGCAGCAGCGGGGGAGGCTGCACGAGGGGTTGTAGGTCATGTGGAGGGTTATCGGGCGGCGAGTCTTGGTCCCGCCGCCGACGTGGTTGAATTGGAACCCCATTAGGGCTTCGACGAGGGCGCTCTTGCCGTCGGTCTGGTGGCCCACCACCAGGATCGCCGGGGCGTCGAACGGCGTCGAGAATTCCTGCGCCAGGCCGTGGAGCTCGTTGTAGGCCTCGTACAGCTTCGAGCTCGAATCCAGGGTTTCGTTGGATTCTTCTTCTTCGTTTCCTCCTCCTTGTTTTTGGTTTCGCTCCATTTCTTGCTGGGGCTTTTGGATGAACGACGAAGACTGAGAGGACGGGAAGGGAGAGTAGGGAGAGACGCGTGAGGGAGAGGACGATCACGTGATTTGGCTGGGGAGGATTTCTCCGTCGCGCATTTTTGTCCGATGCCGTGGAGGGCGGCCCACAGCCGCAGGGCCACAGTGGTCCTTACAACAAGCGATCGAAGTTTTGAAATGGTTTGCCTCAGTTAAAAATCAGAAGTAAAAAAATAATGCTCCATTTCGGAAATTTTTCTTAAATTCAAATCTCCGTATAAATTTTTCTTATGTGCAGTAGATATGATCTATTGCACAGGAACTCTCTAGATATTAAATTTCATAGGATTTCAACGTCATTAATTTGGGTATCATATGTCATCAAAATCAATGTTTCAAAATTCTCGTAGAGTCGTTTATGAAATAATTTTTCATCTCGTGATACATGATTGAAAACACATGAAAATTTTTAAAATTTTTATTTCTAAATACTTTATGTGCAGTAGATCACATCTTTCGGTTTGGATTTCCATTTCCGAACTTAAAATCTTAAAATCAAGTTCATAAATATCCAAATAAGGAATACTATTCATATTAGCCTAGCTCAACTCCTGATCTATACTGGCACATATTTTGTTTGCATATCTTTTGTGTTGGATTTAGGGCTTCACTTTATGAAACAAGAACTTTAAGTCAAAATAATAATAAATAAATAAAGAAGAGTTTTGCAAGTAATAGTTCAGCTTTAAAGAAAATGCTATGTCGCTTCAGATACATAATAGATGTTGTTATCGAAAACTTATCGTCATTGATGCACCGAATGTGCAACTAACTTGACCAACTTGTGTGTGTCCGTGTGTGATCACATTCTAGACTAATCACATATATGCTTCAAGAACAAGATCTCATTATCCAGCAAGTACAAACTTATACTCTCAAAATTTCAATGAAAAACTTCATGAAAAGTGCAAATCCGTCAAAGATTCACATTTACAGGCACTCCGAGACTAACAACATCATCAATATCTTAAGGATTTACTTCGGCTGATCTTAAATTCTCATGGCATACCATCAACCAGCACAAGTCATAAGAGCATACAACCATAAACGCTCAAGCATAGAAACAACTACAGCCGCCATTGCCTACACTGACATCAAACCATGAGCTTTGCCTATGTGACCCAACCATCTCGAGCATTAACTGGACTCATTTTTCTCCAGTGCTGTGGCATAAAAACAAGGTGTCATGGCGTGAAAATGGAGCAAGGAGTAAATAATAGAAATGAAAAAGTTTGCTTACTGTTGTAGTTGAGAAGCTTCTCGATAAGGTCAACATGAGTCATCAGCATTCGCCTGCAACAGTAGCGGACTAGGCCTAGTGCATCGAGTGCATCCCTATGGAAATGGCATGTCCAGCCTCAGTGCTCTTCTTGATGATTACATGTATGAAAGATATGACAGAAGAGATGCATGCTTGTGATGCTTCTCTCAGTAAATAGAAGAAGAGAAATGCTTGTTTAAAGTGCAACAGTAGGAAGTTTATCATTCATGCATCTTTGACTGCACCCATTGTACTGGGGTGTGGCCACTCATACCCCCTTAGATATTTTGTTAACTAACCCTTACCCCATAAAACTTGCACAATATTAATTCGTTCCCCCTCAATTTAGATGGCAATTTAATCTTTTCAAAAGGTAATTTACTTTCACATGCCACGTGACACCGCAACTGACAGCGCATGGGAGAAATAATGTTCTCAAGAGTTCATGGGGTATAAGTGCTAATAATATAGTATTTTAGGCAGATATACCCTAACAATATAGGGAATGTATTTGCAATTAATCCTAGCTTGTACTACATGCAAACTTCCAAACTATCATGGTCGAACGAAAACCAATTACACTATTATTTGATGACTTCTACACAGCTATATTATGCAAGTTACGTCAATTAGTTGGACATTTATTAAAGCCAGAATTGATGCAGCATATGTTTTGTGTTTGTAACTTTTAACAAAGTGAAAGCTTGGCAGAGATATAAATGTCATCCAGACAATGTTAAAATATACAATTTGAGCATTTAAGCTTTAATAGGTTATCAAATATTCTGAGGTGCTATAAGAAAGCTGCTGAGTGAATTAAGATACCCAAGAATATTGTAATGTCGGTATAAATTGTAAAAAAGAATTTCTCAGGCCACATAGGTTGTTAATGTGGAGGAAATCGCTGATGCTTTTTGGAAGAAATCGGGTAGTGCCAAGCCCGGACAATCCAAGAAAAGAGGGTGATTTTTGGTCAGATTTCAACGTGCAACTTCAACAAACTGTAATTTTGGTTCCCTCTATAGATCGCTATTATTATGTAGTTTCAGATAGCTCGAGAGGTGCTCTACGCCTTGAACAACATTGTCATTCATACCAATTTTCAGGGTTAAAGAAAATTTCTATTTAGGCTCAAACTGCCCATCGAAGAATTTTGGTCTCTTTAGTTTCCATTTTCTATTGAAAGTATTTTAGGAAGTCTATTTTTAGGAATTACTAGTTTGGCACTGTTGCATTGTTTTATACTTTTATGACCTATATAAGGGGGATGAATTTATGTAGACAATTTATGTTGGCTTTTATATCATTCTGAAGTTCTTATCCGAGGATTTCTAGGGTTCGTGCCATTTCGCCAGTACGATAACAAGCAGCTATTCTCTTTGATTAAGCTTCTGCTACATCAGTTGTGGTTTCAAAACATCCTTCTGAGCTTGAAACAATAAGAGCCTAAGTAGCAAAGCCTCATCTTGACTGTAGATCATTAGTTGCGACTTTGGGATGCACCAAAACAGTCTAGCTTGATTATAGGTCTCGTTGTGAGTTTCTTCATTGAATTAGGACTGTAGTTTCAAAAAAGCTCCAAACCCCAAATGCATGACCTTTGGAAAGATCCAATTCATAACGGAATGGAATTTCATGTAGATGCAAGGAACGGGGAATAGATTATGGAACCTCATTTTACATTAGAGCATTGGTAGCGCGATGGGGCGTAACATTAAGATAAGAATTATTAGAATATTGCATTGGTCGCAATTATTTTGAAGAGGTCAGATTCAGTTTTACCAGAAAATGTTATGAAAAGTCTTCTAGTAGAAGAGCTACACATGATAGAAAAGGTTGTTTTATTTTAGGTGTTTTGTGCATTTAAGATAAATGCAGAAGCCTTAGCATACACAAGTACCGTAATTGCCGGAACTAAGAACCGAATAATGTGAGTGGAACATTGAATAGATTTGTGTTTCAGTTATAGCCCTCTATTTTCCTTTTCACAGGTTA
The DNA here is from genome assembly GCA_022839385.1 of Asparagus kiusianus. NCBI lineage: Eukaryota > Viridiplantae > Streptophyta > Magnoliopsida > Asparagales > Asparagaceae > Asparagus > Asparagus kiusianus. The sequence goes on along the minus strand of BQKN01065781.1, from coordinate 116,845 downwards.
CTATCGATACCATGAAGGAGTGGACAGGTATACCTCTCTAGAAAAGAAAAAAAAATGGGAAGAAAGAGCTGACATTAAGAAAGTACAATACAAGAGGAGAACTGTTAATGAGATTAAGTCAATTGCTCGCCAAATAATCAGCATAACGCAAAATAGGAAGTCAACACATTCCCTATCCAGCTAACTTGTTCTCTGGCCCTCTTCGGTTGCTGCATCGGTCGGGTTTGCCTCATTAATAAGCCCATATCTACAAACACAGCCTGCTGTTCTACTTACTGATTTAAAAATAAATAAAGCTTTCACAAAAGCTTGAATAACATGCAAACTCAACCCATCATCTTCTACAAACCTAGCTCAACAAACTCTAGCCTTCTTCATCTTCTTACTAAGTACAGCAAGCATCAACCCATATTGCCCTCTGCTCATATTCTCCCAGAAGAAAGAATTGGTTTACCCTTAATTTTAAGCTCAAGACGTAAATTCAATTGATTTTAGAAAACATTAATATATTATAAACATTGTTATTAACAAGCCAAGAAAATGACACAGAAAATGTGAAAGACCATGGAGCTCACCCCCTAAAAGCTAGTTGTTAGAGGGAGAGAGCACAAATCTCTTCGTATAACCAACAATCATTCCCATTTAGTCAGTGTGGGACTAAATGGACCCTAACATACAACTACATTTCCCGGACCCAACCACAACCTCGCACTAGTCCAGTCCAGGTAAAACATTGCAACCCCAACATCACCCTTTTGGCTTTACACTAGACTATTCTCGAGCTAACACTACAATGTCAGCGTCACCACCCATGCCGCTAGCTTGAAACTGGGAAGGTGGGGTTGTTTCTTTATATCATTTGCAACAGACCCAGGAGAACTCGCCCTTAAAAGCTAGTTGTTAGAGTGACGCCACACAAATCTCTCATAACTACAAACGTCCATGAACTAACAAGCATGAACCTCACAGGAAACCAAGCACTAATTTTTCTCGAAAACTCCAATGAACAAACAATTCAACGTGCAAAATTATCTAGTAAATAACTTCTTTATTTTTTTTGTTCGATGCTTTCGAATCAGCATGAAAATAAAAGAAGGTTAAAGTTGAAATGGAATAGATTCTCACCCCTCAGTGTAATCCGCCTGCAAGAGATCGAGATACGTGTCCCATTTGTTCCCAATCACCTGAACCAACAACAGGAGTCAAGATCGCATCAAAACCCTAGGAAATTATATCAATCGACAGCAGGTAGAAAACCCTAGAACCGTAGAGCACTAAGAACTCGAACAGTGAAAGAGATGAAGAGCGAACCTTTCCGCAAGTGAAGCAGCGAACAGGGATAATCATCTTGTTCTCTTTTATCAAAATCTTTCGAAAAAAGCTGGGATTTTTTTGGGGCTTTAGGGGTTTTAGGGTTCTTAAATGAAGAATGAAGGGGCTGAAAATTGAATTAAGGGTGCCAAGTGGGTCAAGAGAGTCGCCGCCCGGTAATTTATAACGGGCCTATTTGAAGGCTCAGCCCATTAATTAATTTATAATATTTTTAAAAAAATTATTAGGGAAATTTTTAATTTTAGTTTTAGTTTTAGTTTATGACGTTAATGTATACAAGTTTAATTTTACGATGAAGGGGTGTTTAGCAAAGTGAAAAGAAAACTGAAAGTGTGAAACCTATTTTTTCTACAAGGTTCAAAATGCAAGTGAAACATAGTATTTGTTTGCGAGAAATATTGTTAAAGCTAAAAAGTAGAGATTAAGGGGCAATATCATTTATTTATTCAAAATTATTTATGCTTTCAATGATTGTTTATAATATTTTTTTAAATTTGGAGTGGTATACATTTTAACACTTTTCAGGATGACTTCAGCACTAATTTTGTTAGAGGAAGTTAAAATGAAACATACATAAATTTGCACAGACATTTTAATAAAACAAACACGTGAAATAATGTGTGATATTTTCACGCTTCTATTTTTTACTTTCATGCAAGCAAACAACTCCTAAAGTTGAACGTCACGATTCTCTTCTTCTTTTTTTCTTCTTTTTTTCTTCTTTTTTTCTTTCTGTTTTTCCCCTTCCTTTTCCCCTTCCCTGATTGCGTGCTTTCATTTTTTATCGATTTTTCGTAGTAAATTCTTCTTTTGCAAGCGTAGGATCTAGATTTTTTTTAAGTTTATAATCTAGGTTAACATCAGGGGGTTTTGTGAAATGTACCCTTAAAACATACAATTTAAGGGATGCCATTTATCTAAGAGAACAAAATATGACCAATTCACACAGCTGAAATCGTACATCTCTTAACGTGCAAACAATTCTCATCTTATCACACGATCCAAATTAAGTGATGAGTCGTATAAAAATACGCAATACAAATATGCAATGTGTTAAAGTTGGAAAAGGATACTTGTTGATTCAAATTTCTTTCGTTTGGCCCTCAACTTTGAATTCAAACCCTCATTATTTGGACCATAATTCTATCCAGGCCAAAGAAATCCACGTGTGGAAACTTCATATCATCTCCCCGCAAAGAATAACGGTGACAATTCAAAGCTCATGCAAAAAATAAAAGGAGCAATCCTCCAAAAGTTGGTAGTCATTGATGAAGACGTTACTTGTTTTCTTTATGCAAGTGCTTTATTTGCTGAGTCATTGTTGGTGAAATTTCAGAGTCGTTGTCATGGATTTCTTTTTTTTTTTCTCCCCCCTGAGAGAAAGATTCAGCAACTGCGCGCCAGGTCGTACTGTGAACAGGAGTTACAGGATGCGTGCAGGACTTAGGTGGCTCCGTTCTTTTGATGCGCTTATCAGTGTGTTGACAGTTTTAGCTCCAGGGTTTTGGATGTAATTTCACGTAACGTTCAGGGGGTTTAGTGCAACACTTTTGAAAATTCAGGGGGGCTTTCCTGAAATTGACCTTTTTTTTTGCTACTTGATGTATGAGTTTAACATATGGCAAGTCCAAAACACGTTATTTTCATTTTAGCAGGTAGCTTGTTGATGCAATTTTAGAAGGGAAACATCTTCATTTTAAATGATTTTATTACCCCCTTTGTATGTCGTAATTCCTGAGCATGTATACTATATATGATATAATTGAATATTTTGTTAATATATTAAACTCCAGCCAAATTATCTCTTATTCTTACTGCATGCATGATGGGGATTCTCTCTAGTTATGATATCTTATTTTGCACATACAAGCTTTACATGGTTCTAAATGATGATCACACACGTACCAACATCAGAATTTTTTCCCCCCTCTATTTTATTTATCAGATATAATTTCAATCGCAAGGATATTTCACATGCAAAATTCACCAAGTATCTTATCGTCCCACTCCTACGAGACTTTTGTGCCCAAGATCGAGGTCCCAATGAAGAACCTTAAAAACAAAATATTTACAAGAACCAAAGCCCAACACTTGTTTTAATTGGTAGAGTGCACTCTAATATATAATAGAGCCTGTATTTTTGTTAATAGTCTAGTAATAGGTAATTAAATAGGTGTCGGCATGTCATGATTGGATGATATGCCTGCATGATGTCGCAGACGCGGTATATATCCGAGCTCATCTTATTTATATCATCGACCTATCGAGATCATAGTTGATTTTGTGATCGTATATCACATCAGCGATACCCAAACTATGTTTACTCTATTGAGTTAAATCTCTCATTATTACCATGTCTTCGACCATGTGGAGAAAGAAGCAGAGGAACAATGAATTCCTCCCGAGTTCCGAAAATCTTGACATGGGAGATGAATTGATGATCAATGTTTTTAATTAAAATGAAATCCTTTGTTGGATTGGATATATTTTAGCTTATCCTTTGACTGTTAGTTGCTTCACTATTAATTGAAGACAACATGACTTAATAATAGGGGCGTATAAATGTATAATTAATTAAACTTGTTGTTGAGTAGCCTACATGATGATTGTTGCTTAATATACAGGAAGTCAATGGGGAAATGTAAGTTCCAACTGAATTGGAGGTCAGCCAATAGAAGAACAAAATGTCAAATGCTTTTTTTAATAACAAATGTAAAATGTCAACTAGCATTAGCTAGGATCCACACTATTCCTTATTTGAACAGTTTTCATTGTTGAGATATCTTTGTATTCCAACTGAATTGGAGGTCAGCCAATAGAAGAACAAAATGTCAAATGCTTTTTTTAATAACAAATGTAAAATGTCAACTAGCATTAGCTAGGATCCACACTATTCCTTATTTGAACAGTTTTCATTGTTGAGATATCTTTGTATGGTGGATAATCAATGGTGTTTATATGAGAAGACAACTTCTCAGCTCGTTGCTTTTGTAGAGGATGTGAAAATAAAAAACTCAGATTTTGGATGTCTACGATGGAATTTAGTTACCTACAGGGGGAAGAAGGACGTGGCTTGGGGTGGTGGTTGTGTGGGGGGGGGGGGGGGATGGGGGGTGGGGGGTTGTTCAGAAATAACCGAGGCGTAAATAATCGTGGCTACACTAAACCCCTAAAACAGTAAGAAACGCGGTATAGAGAAAAGTACACCAAAATTTACGAGGTTCGGCAAACTTGCATACGTTCTCGGGAGCCACATAATTAATTTCTTATTAATCAAAAGAAATTACAAAGCTTAAAACAGATCTCAAACTGAGATCTCTCAATAAATGCTAAATCAACACTGTAGCTACAATGAAGATCCCTCT
>BQKN01065781.1:99590-112138 GCA_022839385.1 Asparagus kiusianus | reverse complement strand
CTCGCCTGTGTCGAGTCGCCAGAAGCTCGCATCACCTGCGCTCGACTAGATCGACTAGAGCTTGCCTGCACAGCGCTCGAGCTCACTTGGAGGAGCTCGACCTCGCCTGAAGGAGCTTGACCTCGCCTGCATCTTGCTCGAGCTCGCCTGAAGGTTGCCTCGCCTGAAGCTTCGCGACCTCGCCTGAAGCCATGACCTCGCCTGCAGATCTCGTTGTCGACCTCGCTTGAAGGTCTCGAGCTCGCCTGCAGCTGTGTCGACTTCGAGCTCGCCTGCGGAGGTTTGGATCTACACCCATATCCAACAATCTCCCACTTGAAGACCAAACCGCCGTCAGCAGGCTACCTCAACAAGCACCTTCTCCTGTGTGGCTCCATCCTCATCTCCTATGCATGAAGACCAACTGAAGTTGCGCACAACTCCAGTTTCTGAATGATCACCGTCTTAGTTAACATATCTGTTGGATTCTTATTTTATGGAATCTTCTCTAGTTTTAATACGTCATCTTCCAACAGGGATCTGATAAAGTAATACAGAAGCCCAATGTGCTTCATTCTAGAATAAAAAATAGAATTCTTAGCCAAGTGAATCACACTTTGACTATCACTGTGTAAAACATTTTTCTCCTGTTTGAATCCCAGCTTTGTTAATAAATCCTGAAGCCATATCATCTCTTTACTGGCTTCAGTCACTGTTACATACTCAGCTTCTGTAGTGGATAGAGTGATAATCTTCTGTATCTGTAACATCCAACTAACAACTGTAGATCCGACAATGAATATATAGCTGGTGGTGCTTCTTCAGTGATTGACTTCACCTCCAAAGTCTGCATTTACGTATCCTTACACTTCCACCTCTCTCTTACCAAAGTGCAAACACCTTGGTGTGGTGTCTCGTAGATACCTGAGAATCCACTTGACCGTTTCCCAATGAGCTTTTCCTGGATTCGACATAAACCGACTGACATTCCTACTGTATGGCTAATGTCTGGTCTCGTACAGACCATTGTGTATATCAAACTTCCAATGGCTGAGGCGTAAGGGACATTAGTCATACTCTCTTTCTCTTCTTCCGTCTGAGAAGACTGATCCTTTGATAGGTAAAAATGGCTTGCCAAGGGTGTGCTGACTGGCTTGGTGTCGCCCATGTTGAATCTCTACGAAACACGGTTGATGTACTCTGTCTTAGATAACTGCAAGAGACCTCTCTTCTTATCTCTCGTGATTTGCATTCTATTTGATCTTCTTTGCTAGACCCAAGTCTTTCAGGTTCTTCTTCTTTTCTTCTAGAAAACCTTCTGACTGGTGTATGTATGTCTCCTCTTCTAGATCTCCATGAAGAAACGTCGTCTTCACGTCTAACTGCTTGAGATGAAGATCTTCAATAGGTACAATACTCATCACTGTCTTGATAGTATTGAGCTCACCACGGGAGAAAAAAATATCGGTGTAGTCAATTCCTTCCTTCTGTTGGAATCCTTTGACAACTAGCCAGGCTTTATATCTTCTGGAGCCATCCTGCTCCTCTTTCACCCAGTACACCCATTTGTTGTGGAGTGTATTTTTCCCGTGGGCAACTCAGCTAGTTCCCATGTTTAGTTTGAGATGAGAGACTTCATCTCTTCTTTCATGACAAACTCCCACTTGCTCGCATCTCCACTCTGATAAGCTTCATCATAGCTTTCAGGCTCCCCTCCATCTATTAACAACAGATAGTTTATATATCTCATGTTGGGCACAAGAGGCTGAGAAGATCTTCTTAATACCGGAGATGGTGCGTCGGGCTCCTGTGCATCGCTCTGTTCAACAGGGTCTTTTGGCTGAGGACATGCTGCATTTGGTTCTTTCGAGAGGTCACCCGGGACATCATCTGCATCTACAAATGTTGACTCACTCTCCTCTGAGTTAAAGGCATATGTCTTGTGCATATCCTTGTACATCACCTTCTCGTTGAATATCACATCTCTGTTGCGAATCACTTTCTTATTTTCGTAGTCCCAAATACGGTAGCCGAACTCATCTTCACCATAGCCGATGAAAGTGCATTTCTTGGACTTGGGATCAAGCTTATTTCTGCCTTGATCACTAATACGCACATAAGCTACACAACCCGAAAACTTTTAGATGTGAGAGTTTTACCTCCTTTCTACACCATACCTCCTCTGGTATTTTGTGCCCTAATGGAACCGATGAACCTCGGTTGATCAAGTAAGCTGATGTGTTGACTGCTTTTACCCAGAACTGATTTGGTAGACCTAATTGTATATGAATGCTTTTGGCCCTCTCTGCCAATGTTCTGTTCACCGCTCAGCTACACCATTATGCTGAGGCGTGTCGGGCACGGTTATCTCCATTTTGATCCCGTGCTCATAGCAAAACTTTTTGATTCTGATGTCTTCATATTCACCACCATTGTCGGTTCTGAGCTTCTTTATTCTCAGGTCTGTCTCATTCTCGACCATAGCTTTCCATCTCTTAAAAGCTTCAAACACTTCTGACTTATGTTGAGAAAGTAACCTATACTTTCTAAGAGTGGTCATTAATAAAAGTCACGAAGTAGTATTTCTCACCAATGGATGAGGTGGTAGTTGGTCCCCACACATATGAGTGAACGAGCTCCAACTTCTCCTTCTTTGGGGTTCTGTCACTTGTTTGAAAAGCTAACTCTCTTCTGCTTTTCAAGTATGTAATCTTCACACATGTCTATCTCTACTAATTCTAGACCTGGGAGTTTTCCCTTTGTGTACATAATCTTCATCCCCTTCTCACTCATATGACCAAGTCTCTGGTACCATAAATTTGAAGTATCATTGTCTGTTGCTTCCCGATGAGCTACTCACAACTGTGACTGTAACGTTCCAGCTTTTTGGTAGGAAAGACAAAATGATCAATGCTCGAACTTCCTCATCAAACTCAATTTCAGCTGAAGTCAATTGGGTTGTGACTGTGTTGAGTTTATTGAGGTGTTGTGCTACTAACACGCCTTCCGTCATTCTCAGATTGAATAACTACGTACCTCATCAAATAAACTTTATTTACGGCTGATGGCTTCTCATACATATTTGAGGGTACTGCCATAAGACCCGTCATGGTCTTTTCCTTCACTATGTTGAACGCAACATTACAAGTTAGTGTCAATCTGATAACTTCGAGGGCTTATTTGTCTAGAAGGTTCCATTCGTCTTCCTTCATAGACTTCGGCTTCTTCCCTGAAAGGGGTTGATACATATTTTTTGGTACAGATAATTCTATATCTGCATCTTCCAAACTCCAAAATCTGTTCCATCAAACTTCTCTAGTCTTATATTTCCTTCATCTACGGTCATTGCTCCCACTTGAATCTGACTTTCTCTAGATCATTTCAAGCTCTGATACCAGTTGTTGGAAAATAACAGGGGCTACGCTAAACCCCTAAAATAGCAAGAAACACGTTATAGAGAAAAGTACATCAAAAGTTACGAGATTCAGCAAACTTGCCTATGTCCTCAGAAGCTACACAATTAATTTGTTATTAATCAAAAGAAATTACAAAGCTTAGAGCAGATCTCAAACTGAGATCTCTCAATAAATATTAAATCAACACTGTAGCTACAGTGAAGATCCCTCTTCTTAAATCCTCCTTCTTAATTTCCCTAAAAATCACTGCTGAGGGCTGAAAGAGAGAGAGAGAGAGAGAGAGAGAGAGAGAGAGAGAGAGAGAGAGGAGCAAGAACGCCGCCGCCAGGAGAGAGAAGAGAGAGCGAGAGGGAGAAAAGCAACAGGAGAGCGAGCTCTGGGTTTCCCTTTTATAAGGAAACCCTAGGGACACCTGGTGACAGGCTGGCTCTCAACCTCGCCTGTAGAGTCTCCGCCCTCGCCTATGTCGACTCGCCAGAAGCTTGCCTCGCCTGCGCTCGACTGGATCAACTCGAGCTCGCCTGCACAGCGCTCGAGCTCGCCTAGAGGAGCTCGACCTCGCCTGAAGGAGCTCGACCTCGCCTGCATCTCATTCGAGCTCGCCTGAAGGTTGCCTCGTTTGAATCTTCGCGACCTCGCCTGAAGCCATGACCTCGCCTGCAGATCTCGTCGTCGACCTCGCTTGAAGGTCTCGAGCTCGCCTGCAGCTGTGTTGACTTCGAGCTCGCTTGCGGAGGTTTGGATCCACACCTAAATCCAACAGTGGGTACTCTCATAATTATTCGATCGATAAATTACACTAAAGTCTATAGAACTTTCAGTGTTTAGCAGTTAACCCCCTATAACTTCTAAAATCGCACTAACTGCAATAACTATTAGAATTGCAAATAACTCCTAATAGATTTTTACATTTTGTAGATAATCCTTATGACGATATCAGTCGACATTACGGATATAAATATATCGACAACACGAAATGTGGACAGACGCCATCATAGCGTTAATTGCAAAATGCAAAAACTTAATCAGAATTTTCTTCCATTTCAATAGTTATTAGGGTTTTAGTGCGATTTTAGATGTTTTTGAGGGTTTACTGCAAAATATTGAAAGTTCTACTAGGGATTTATTGTAATTTATCCTTATCGGACCACTAATTACTGTATTCATCTCACATTTGGACGTTCATGCCTACATTTCAATTGCTTGGATGATCGGTCATGTAATTAAATACAAGTTGGATCATTGGTCACTTCTAGCGCTTTCTGCCAATTCAAGTTTTATAATTTCATCTATTTTTAAATAATAGAATTTACTCAATATATCACGAGTTTTAATATTTTCAAGAAAAAATTGTCAATGCAATATAATTACCCAATACAAATTGACCGATATATCACAAATTTTATTTTCATAAGTGTTCAAGATATTATAAATAAGAATAAATCCATTCCGTCAAATAAACAAGACTCTTTTTTGTCGCTCCAACGAAAATTCCTTATGTTAATTAGCAGAAAATATCAGAAATAATTAATGATCCGAATAGTATTTAATTACATGACCAATTACCAAAACAATTCAAGTATCGACATGAATATCAAATTATAAGATAAATATAGTGGTTAGTGATCCAATTACTCCATTCGTATCAGAATCATTTCATCACATTCAGACTTGACTTAATAGTAAAAATGATAGAATTTAATTATTATTATACACGTGTTCAACTCATCTATTGTCAAATTCTGGTATATATTGTTCGGTTTTTCTATAGAGTGCCTATAGGCACTCTATAAGAGAGGAGAGAGATAGAGAGAAATGAATGAGAAGATGATCACAATGCAAATCAGGGGACCCCCCTCCTCATTCATTTCTTTCTATCTCTCTCCTCTCTTATAGAGTGCTCATAGGCACTCTACAGAAAAACCGTATATATTGTTTAATTACATAACTAATCAAGCTATTGAGATTTATCACAAATCCACATCTTTTGCGTGGACCCCACAACGTGATAGCTCTTGAGATTATAGTAATAATTGGTGATTAGGTCGCTCACCATAATCTTAAATATTAGCAGAAAAAGAAATTAAAGCTTTTGAAATTTGTCTCAAACCTACATCTTTTGCGTGGACCCGCAACGTGACAGGGAGGCTACATCCAACTATATGTCCGTATCTCAAAACGTATAGTAAAAAAACTAATCCATGTTTTTTGTAGTAATTAAATTATTAAAATCAAGTTTCACATTTTAGAAGCCGGAACATGTTTTGTTTTTTGATTAAGCAAGGTGATAGAGTCCCCCTTAGACTTTGCTTAGTCTTTAAACAATATAGGGATGGCCATGTTTTTAGGTCAGAATCATGTTACATGAAACATATCACATTGATACACTACACGTGATTAAAGCCAAAAGGATTAGTATCAAATAACTAAATAGGGAGAGTTTGAAAAAGTCTCTACCAACTTTCATCATGAATATTTCCCTTGATTCTCTTTGATCCCTGATTAATACAAAATAAATAGAAAAAAATGAAGGTTACACAATAACATCTACATCCTAAAGGAAAATGAATTACAAAGTAGTTAAGTCCTTAAAATTGTTATTAACTGTTACATATATAACAAAGTATATGGTGGTTTATTTGGAGGAACATTGCACATTCAATCCTCAAAACAAATTTGAGCAACATTCATCACAAAACACATTAATCATGATAATCATTAATATTTTACAAAAAAAATTATAGTCTGCCTATTTGATACTATCCAGTAAAGAGCTTGCATTTTTCATTATAATCATTAGCTTCCATACAAAAAGCTGCAATTTCTCTCAAACTAAGAAATGCACTGTCCACTAGTCTTTATTTTCTGAATGAGAGAATTATTTAGAATAAAATTTTAGGGGCTTGTTGAAAATTAAAAGAAAATTGGGTGTGTTCTTGTTGGGGATGCACAACCCCCTTGATGCGATTTAGAAATAGAGATTTAGGAGAGAAGAGAGAAAATCAAACAATCTCAAACACACAAGATTTACGTGGTTCGCTTTTCAATGTGAGAAACTACATCCACGGTCGCCGCAGGAGAAAAATTTACTATTTTTCGTCTTAATACATCATGCCCTAATCAACCCTTTTATAGACTTAAGGGTTTAACCAATAAAAAAGGAAACAGAACAAAACAAGTCACAATTCGAATCTGGGCCAAAACCCGACTCCGGTCGACCGCAGCACCACGTGCGGTCGACCGCGACGAATCCTATTCCTGATCGAGCTCTCTGGACTTTGGGCGGTCGACCGCAGCGCCATGTGCGATCGACCGTGATGCTGTCTGCAGTCTGGGCTTGCTCTCTGGACTTTTGCCGGTCGACCGCAGCGACATGCTCGGTCGACCGCGACGAAGACAGAACTCTGGCCTGCTCTCTGGACTTTGGGCGGTCGACCGCAGCGCCATGTGCGGTCGACCGCGATGAGCTCCTGGCCTGTGCACCCAGCTGTGCACATAGACGATCGACCGCCGCGCCATGGCCGGTCGACCGCAAAGCTGTAAAATCTTCTTCGTCATTTTGCTTGAGCTTCGTCGTCGTCGATCATGTTCCTCCTGTTCCAACTTTGTTCCTCTTCTCTTCTGAAGTATAGGGCATGCCTGATAGTTAGGCTTCACATATCCTAACAATCTCCCACTTGGAGACTAACTATCAACCTCTTCCAACTCTCTCTGCGGCGACGACCTCCATATCATCAAGTGCTGAGGCCAACTGAAGTTGAACACAACTTCAGTTTCTCTGTAGTGACAGCCTTGGTAAACATATCGGCTGGGTTCTTGCTTCCTTGAATCTTCACAAGTTCCAACATGTCCTCGTCCAACGCTGATCTTATGAAGTGGTAGCGGACCTGTATGTGTTTGGTCCTTGCATGAAAAGCAGGATTCTTCGCCAAATGAATTGCGCTCTGGCTATCACAATGTAAGACACTCTTCTCACTCTTCTGTCCCAGCTCCTCCAAGAAACCCTGCAACCATATCATCTCCTTACTTGCCTCTGTCACAGCAACATATTCAGCCTCTGTCATTGATAAAGCAACGATCTTCTGCAACTGAGAAACCCAACTAATAGCTGTAGAGCCCAAAGTGAATACGTATCCTGTAGTGCTCCTTCTCTGGTCTATCTCACCAGCATAGTCTGCATCAACAAAACCCTGCAGGACTAACTTGCGTCTCCTGAAGCATAAGCAATCTTCTATAGTACCTCGCAGGTATCTCAGAATCCACTTTACTGCTTCCCAGTGCTGCTCTCCTGGATCTGACATAAATCTGCTCACAGCTCCCACTGCATGGGCAATGTCAGGTCTCGTGCATACCATGGCGTACATAAGGCTTCCAATAGCTGAAGCATATGGAACCTTAGCCATGTAATCTTTCTCTTCATCAGTCTCGGGGCACTGCTCCTTAGTCAATCTGAAATGACTAGCTAACGGTGTGCTAACGGTCTTAGCACCACTCATCCCAAATCTCTCAAGCACTCGCCTAATGTACTCAGCCTGAGATAGACGAAGTGTGCCTAAGAGTTTGTCTTTGCTAATCTTCATTCCCAATATCTGCTTCGCTGCGCCTAGATCCTTCATGTCGAACTCACTCGACAGCTGCTTCTTCAGCTTCTTGATCTCTCTCATGTCTGAACCGGCTACAAGCATGTCGTCGACATATAGGAGAAGGATGATGTAACTCTTGTCAAACTCTTTGACGAAACAGCAATGATCGGCATTGCACCTGGAGTAACCGTTCCTATGCATGAATCCATCAAACTTTTTGTACCATTGCCTTGGGTCTTGTTTCAGGCCGTACAAGCTCTTCTTCAATCTGCATACCATCTTCTCTTTTCCCTTCTGAGTAAACCCTTCTGGCTGCTGCATGTATATCTCTTCCTCTAGATCACCGTGAAGGAAAGCTGTCTTTACATCTAGCTACTCGAGATGTAGATCTTCAGCTGCAACAATACTCAGGACTGTTTTGATGGTAGTCAGTTTGACTACTGGAGAGAAGATCTCTGTGTAATCAACTCCTTCTCTCTGCTGAAATCCTTTAACCACCAATCTGGCCTTGTATCTCTTGGAACCATCATGTTCCTCTTTGATTCTGTACACCCACTTATTGCTCAAGGCCTTTTTCCCCGTTGGTAACTTCGCAAGTTCCCATGTCTTGTTGGTGTCCAAGGATTTTATTTCATCTTTCATGGCGAGCTCCCACTTGCTCGCATCATCCACTCGAAGGGCCTCATCATAACTTTCTGGCTCTCCACCACCACTTAATAGTAGGTAGTTGAGATGAGCTCTTGGCTGTAGTGATGGATACTTAGGATTGAGCTTGGGGACTCTAGCTAATCGCCTCAACTCTCTAACGGGCGAAACAGTCTCTCCATCTTCATCTGCCCCCTCTGAAGTGGTCTCATCCATCATCTCTTCTTCTTCATCAGAACTAGCTTCGGGATTGCCTCCACCTGAGGCATCATCTGACTCGAAATATGTAGGATCACTGTGCATCGAGTTAGTGGGCTGAACTGCATCACGGTCTTTGTAGAGGACTGATTCGTTAAAGACCACATCCCTGCTTCTGATGATTTTCTTGTTCTGCTCATCCCAGAACTTGTAGCCAAACTCATCGCCGCCATAGCCAACAAAGAAACATTTTAAGGACTTAGGATCAAGTTTGTTTCTTACATGATCACTCAGATGTACATATGAAACACATCCAAATACTCTCAGGTGAGAAAGGTTTACCTGCTTTCCATTCCATACTTCTTCAGGTATTTTGTGCTCCAAAGGCACCGATGGTCCCCGATTGATCAAGTAGGCAGCTGTGTTGACTGCTTCTGCCCAGAATTGCTTCGGAAAACCTGCTTGTAACCGCATACTTCTGGCTCTCTCAGTCAAGGTTCTGTTCATGCGTTCTGCTATGCCATTCTGCTGGGGTGTACCTGGCATTGTCCTCTCTAATCTAATGTCGCTGTCATAACAGAACTTCTTGAACTCTGAGTCTTCATACTCACCGCCGTTGTCAGAACGGAGCTTCTTGATCTTCAAACCGGTCTCGTTCTCTACCATAGCCTTCCAACGCTTGAAGACTTCAAACACTTCTGATTTGTGTTTCATGAAATAGACCCAAGTCTTCCTCGAGTGATCATCTATAAAGGTCACGAAATATAACCTTCCGCCGGTGGATGGAACTGATGCTGGGCCCCACACATCTGTGTGAACTAACTCAAGCTTCTCTTCTTTAGGAGTTCTGCCAACCCTTTTGAAGCTTATTCTCTTTTGTTTCCCAAGAATGCAGCTTTCACATAAGTCTATATCAGCCGATCTCAATCCTGGTAACTTCCCGTTCGATTGCATAACCTTTAGGCTTTTGCTACTCATGTGACCTAACCTCTGGTGCCACAAATTTGGGTCTTCACTGCCTTCAGTCACTGCAATGGAACCTCGTGCATCTATCGTCATGTAGAGAGATCCCGTCTTCGTACTACGGGCAACAACCATGGATCCCTTTATAACCTTCCATGTATCACATGCAAAGATTGATACGTATCCCTCTTTCGCCAATTGTCCTATGGAAATCAGATTTTTCCTCAAGCTAGGAACATGTCTCACATCGCTTAGCTTCCATGTAGACCCATTGAGCTTGATTTGCACAACTCCTTTGCCAGCGATATCACAGGGCTGATCATCACCAAGATAGACTTTTCCTAGGTTTCCTAAAACGTAGTTCTCAAATAAATCTCTATTTGAGGTAGCATGAAACGAAGCTCCTGAATCCAGCACCCACGATTCAGTCTTGCTTTCCAACGAACAGATCAGGGCATCATCTGATTCTCCTGAGGCCACGTTCGCTTCAGTCTTGTTCTCCTTGTCCTTCTTGGGTTCTCGGCACTGATTTTCATAGTGACCAAACTTGCCACAATTCCAGCAATCGATCTCCTTCTTACCCTTACGATTCCTGGACTTTGACCTTCCGTTCCTCGAGTTAGGTCTTCCGCGGCTATTTCCTCTGTTTCTGTTTCTGTTTCTTCCTCTGCTCTCAAGATTCAACGCTGATCCTGAATTAGAAATCCCTTCCTCTTGCCTTCTAATCTCCTCAGTCATAATCATGTCCACCACCTCTAAAAACTTCAGTTTTGATTTGCCACATGATCCGCTAATCGAGATAACGGTACCCTTCCAACTGTCTGGTAATTGACCAAGTATCAAGAGGGCTTGGATTTCATCGTCAAACTGAATATTGACCGAGTTTAATTGATCCGTGATCTCGTTAAACTCGTTCAGGTGTTCCTTGAATTTCTGGCTCTCGGACATCCTCAAATTAAACAGCTTTTTAATGAGATGTACCTTATTCGCCGCAGAGGGCTGCTCATACATACTAGATAACGCCGCCATGAGATCCGCCGTCGTATTCTGATTCTTGATGTTGAACGCTACTGATTTAGACAAGGTCAACCTGATCGCTCCAAGGGCCTTTCGATCCAATAGCTTCCAATCCACATCTTTCATATCCGTCGGCTTCTCTCCCAATGGTAGGTATAAATCCTTCTGATAGAGATAGTCCTCCATCTGCATCTTCCAAAACCCGAAGTTTGTTCCATCAAACTTCTCAATCTTGGATGTTTCCTTCTCAGATCCCATTGTCTCTGACCTTAAATCGCTCGCGCCGAACCTGGTCGCTCTGATACCACTTGTTGGGGATGCACAACCCCCCTGATGCGATTTGGAAATAGAGATTTAGGAGAGAAGAGAGAAAATCAAACAATCTCAAACACACAATATTTACGTGGTTCGCTTCTCAATGTGAGAAACTACGTCCACGGCCGCCGCAGGAGAAAAATTCACTATTTTTCGTCTTAATACATCATGCCCTAATCAACCCTTTTATAGACTTAAGGGTTTAACCAATAAAAAACGAAACAGAACAAAACAGGTCACAATTCGAATCTGGGCCAAAACCCGACTCCGGTCGACCGCAGCACCACGTGCGGTCGACCACGACGAATCCTATTCCTGATCGAGCTCTCTGGACTTTGGGCGGTCGACCGCAGCGCCATGTGCGGTCGACCGCGATGCTGTCTGCAGTCTGGGCTTGCTCTCTGGACTTTTGCCGGTT
Organism: Asparagus kiusianus; assembly: GCA_022839385.1. Classification (NCBI taxonomy): domain Eukaryota; kingdom Viridiplantae; phylum Streptophyta; class Magnoliopsida; order Asparagales; family Asparagaceae; genus Asparagus; species Asparagus kiusianus. The sequence continues at coordinate 100,604 of BQKN01065781.1, read as the reverse complement.
GACCGTAGCGACATGCTCGGTCGACCGCGACGAAGACAGAACTCTGGCCTGCTCTCTGGACTTTAGGCGGTCGACCGCAGCGCCATGTGCGGTCGACCGCGATGAGCTCCTGGCCTGTGCACCCAGCTGTGCACATAGGCGGTCGACCGCCGCGCCATGGCCGGTCGACCGCAAAGCTGTAAAATCTTCTTCGTCGTTTTGCTTGAGCTTCGTCGTCGTCGATCATGTTCCTCCTGTTCCAACTTTGTTCCTCTTCTCTTCTGAAGTATAGGACATGCCTGATAGTTAGGCTTCACATATCCTAACAGTTCTCACACTTTTTCCAAACTAATTGATAGGTCAAATTAATTAAGACATTAAGGAAACAATTAATGTTGCGACATGTCAGGTCAAAATGGGACGTTAGGCAAAAGAACACGCCTTGCCTAGCAGATCCCCAACATTTGTACTTTAGATTTGGCAGCCTAATCATTGATTAGAAAATGTTAAGACCTTTATAATTTTCTAATTTGAACCTTTGACTTTTAATTAACCTCCTAATAATTGATTAGAGTAAGTTAATGACACGTGGAGCTGGAAACAAACCAAACAGAAATAGTTGCAATGAGTGAACAATGGGAAGCAGTTAATGGTTCCCTCAATAAGGTGAGACTCAAAAGATGTCCTTGCCTTGCGAAGCTGATTTATCCTATGTTTGGGAGTTTACTAGTGGAAAGAAATGAAAGATAAGATAGGGGAAGAAAAGGTAAAGAAAGTAAAGGAAAATATAATATCTTGTTCGGGAAATTTGTAATGAGAATGGAGGAGAATTTATTTATATTGCTTGGGAGTTTTAATAAAGAAAATGGAATGAAATAAAAGGGTGTTGAAATTAAATTTTAGTCATTGATATATTATGATAAGAGGTAAATTTGTCTTTATACGCTAAAAGTTCTATAATTAATTCCCTTCCCCTCTTCTATCCCCCAATTGTGAATGCGGACGTGAATGAAGCCCAAGGCCCACCCGATTCCG
>BQKN01065781.1:49483-84734 GCA_022839385.1 Asparagus kiusianus | reverse complement strand
TAATAAAACTCTGCCACGCGATGTAGTGCGAACAAACAGAGAAGCATTTTGATGACTTTGTATAAAGCCCGCTTTGAGCACGACATCGCGAAAACACTCAAACCAAGCGCGGGGTGCCTGCTTGAGACCATAAACAGCACGGCTCAATTTGTCAACAGATACTCCTACCTCTTCACTCGAGACTGTTTTGTCTGTACCTATCACTACTCCTATTATGAATCATGCTTCCTCGTCAACTGCATCACCCACTTCTTCACCTCAATTTTCCTTTCAAGATCTCTCTGACATCTCTCCCTCTCCTTCTGCTGACTCTTCCTCACCCGAGTCTTTTCTTACACCATCTAATCCATATCCCGTGGACACAGCTCTCACTCCAGAAAATACTATTGATCTCCACGCACCTGCGCCAACATCTCCCCCGCCTGAGGTTCCTCTTGCTCTTCATCGAGGCAAACGCCCACATGTCATGCCTGCCCGGTATGCTTCTGTTACTTCTTATCTATCTTTCATAACTTTCTTGCTGCCATTCATACTATTGTTGAGCCAAAGTCCTTCCAAGAGACAGTTCAAATTCCAGAGTGGCGACATGCTATGGCTGAGGAATTTCAAGCCTTTCAGCAAACTCATACCTGGGATGTTGTTCCCTGTCCTCCTGGGATTTCTCTTGTTGGCAGTAAATGGGTTTATAAGGTCAAGTTTCGTCCTGATGGTATCATTGAACGTCGAAAAGCTCGTTTAGTGGCTCGAGGTTTTACTCAGCAACAAGGTATTGATTATGAGGAGACCTTTGCTCCTGTTGCTCTGATACCATGTTAAAGTAAGAGAGAGAATCTTGGGTAAATTTCTCTTGAGTTGAATATTGAGTGTACACATATATTTATACAAGTAGAGAAGTGTGAGGTTTGTTCTCCCAAGCAATGTGGGACTAAAACCCACTACATTACACTATTATCAACAAGTACAGAACCTAGTAAATAGTTTCTTGAACGAACAAGCATCTAATGATATTACCTATATTTCTTCAAGATCTATGCCAGAATTGTGAAAATTTGGACTCTACAAATGTAGCCAGAAGCTTTATCCCAGATGAAGTAAGGGGTTTGAATTCATTAAACATGTATAGACTGCATTGGTAATCTCTGATGTGCACCAATTTATTGTAGTAACTTGAGGGGCTTGATTACAAATTTGGTAAGAAGAGCCTTGTTAATTGGTGCTTGCTAATGGCGAGTTGTCACCAAACCTGGGTTTGTATTGTTGTGCGCGGCAGAAGCTTCTATGGCAACACGAACAATAACTCAAACTAAACCACAATCAATATGCAAAACACAACCACAGCAAGAACAAACAATTTACGTGGTTCGGCAAGTTGCCTACGTCCACGAGGCAAGGAGGGGGAGTTATTACTACTAGAAATCAAGGGAATACAAATAGAGTTACAAATCTCTCAGATCAAACCCTAAAACAAAGCTCTTGATCTCTCACAACTCTCCTACAATTGGATGCAACAATTCTCTCTCAAAGACTGCTCAAATCGTCCGTGCATAACCCTAAACAATCAGGTTTTGAGTTATATACAACTCAGAAACAAAACGGGTCAAAATCCAGAAAGCTCAGCCCAGATCATCGACGGTCGACCGCGGCGGTCGACTGAATCTCAGTCCTGAGAGCAAAAAACACTTACAGTCATCCGCGGTCGACCGCGACGATCGACCGCCAGCAACTCCGAATCCTAGTAGTCTTCGTATATGTTCGCGGTCGACCGCTAGTCTGCCTGGCTGATTTCTTTGCTGTTTTCCTGTAATTCTTCATGTATTTGTCTCATTAACACTCTGAAAATACCAAATGAGCACAAATTAAACTCATGAAAAATATTTCATTTATATTATGGGTCTTAGGTATGACTCATGCTGAAATTAACACTATCCAGGCATGGCGACTCAAAAAAGAAACACTACAATGGAGAAGGGTAACAAGCCAATAAGTAAAAACTTAGAACAACGCCATCAAAGAACAAGCACTCTATTATATCAATATATACACCTTATTTTCACTTGAGAGATTGGATTCATGAAGTTGACTTAAACAAAAAATTAGAAGATGGATCATCATTAGTTAACATCGTAATTAGCATCCGAAACTCAATTATTAAAATGATAAATAGTCTCAAGGAAAGACCATAACTTACCAAACATTGAAGAGATGAATGAAGGGGATAATAACCCTGGTATAGAGCTTCTCCAACCGAAGGCGTGCACGTTGTGCACTATGAAACATTTTGTAATATGAGCAACTAGATGATTACTTGTATGCAAAGATCAGTTATCTGCAAACTTTTCATGAACTCTTATCTAGTTGAAAATGATGAAGGAGACAAACATGCATCACCATTTCTTGTCCTGTTGAAGATATTGGAAATACTGTGATTTGCAAAGATAATGCAATTGCTGAAGCTTTTTCTTCCCCAGTCTATTCGCTCAGGAGCTACATGCTTCTACATTACTGACATTGTGAGCGGGCAATAAAATAATAAAGGATAAAAACTAAAGAAATCTCAGAAAAAGAGTTACCTCATTTATGGCCCAGAGTTTGTAATATAAAAAGCATCATAGAAAGTCCGGAGATGCCAATAAAAGAGTAATAGTGTTCTCAAATCCAAACACCCGTGCTCGTATACAATGGCGAGGATCACATAGTTTCTTTCAAAATTGCAATTTCTCCACCTTGATAAGGTCACCATAAAGACGTACATGGTATTTGGTTAAACAAAAGTTACAGAAAATAAACAATCCATTCAGAAGAAGCCCATGAGTTCAGGACAAATTATTTTATTGATCAAGCGTAAAGCATCCAGGGAAAAGGGACTAAATAAGTTTACAGAAGAATAAACAATGCAAAGCATACCTCCAGAAACTTCTTGCATTTTCAGTCTTGATATCGCCTTCTGAGTGTACTGTATTTCTCATGCTTGTTTTATTCCAAACTATGCTCCAAAGTCTAACTACACTTAACTGAACAAAAAAAAATTCAATATCCGGATCTATTATACTAATGTCATCTTGCTGAAGAATTTGACAGTGGGAGTCATACTAAAAACTATCTACTGTGAAGTATATTATTCAAAAATTCTTTCCCCTCTTGAAAATATCGTGAAAAAAGATAGAACTAAATATGCAGAAATAACCTGGAATGAAGATTACCGAATTCCAGCCCCATTAAAGAAAAGGTAGCAACAATAAACCTTATCGAGTTCAACAGCCTTCTTTGGTCACAGATAATAACCTTCTCATGATCAAATGAGCTGCTCCAACTCAACCTGTATTGGAGAATATGAACATTTTGACATAAGACAACATCTCTGATGAGCCCATATCCTGAAGACTGAACTTTAGACCGAGCTCAACATATGTTGGCAGCCAGTTCATAAGCACATACAAGGCATAATGAAACATGAAACGATTCACTACAATTGCCCAAACTGTGTAGCGAAAAGTTACACAGATGAACAGCAAAAGAACAATCACATACCACTGTGGAAATTCCATCCTCGACAATTTTGCGCTGATCTAGATTCAAAAGTAACATGTAGAAGTATCCAATAAAATTACAGTATAAAATAGATCAACTTTCTGTTCATCGCAACAGAAAGCCTCTGCCCATCTGCTCATTACTTGTTATTCTCAGAGTGGAAAAAAATTCAGATCTTAGCAGCTTTTGTTCATCCCAACACTGTAGATAGTTAAGACTACCTAAATTTTAGGTGAACTTCTGTGTAAGTAAAAATAATTACGATAGAGCATTTGTTCATAAAGAGCCTCCTAAAGATTTGGTTGAAGATCTCTAGTACATTATAGAACACAATCAATGCACAGAAAAGTTCCTTGAGTTGTGGCCCTAAATTTCTGTAATAAGAAACTTTGAGAAGAAAAAATAAAAACCGAAACCTAAAAGCAAAACTAGCACTCAAAACAAAGCGAAAGCATCATAATGAGAGCTTGCAAATTTTAAGTTTATGCAGCAGGACAATAATAGAGGAAGGAAAGAACAACAAACAAGTAGTTGAACTCACTTTCCACTCATAATTGCAAAAAGTTTCATTATATCACAGACTGTTTAGCAAGGAAGATAACAATATATGTGACAAAGCCATGAACCAATGAGATAGCATTTATTAGCAAGCACATTACTATAGGAGAGAAATGCCTAAGTCCTATGATTTGTAGCCACAGACATCAGTGTTGTATTTTGACATGATCAAAAAAGGTTTTCATGAAGGCTTCTGAATATGGTGTTATATCCACTAGCCGATTGTTTTTCAAGGGGAAAAAACTCATGAAAGGGATTCAGCAATGGTTGAGGCAGAAAAGTAATTTTGGGGGATTGATTGTCACAAAACGGGAACATGGACACTTAATCCAAATGTTAAGATCTGGGAGGTAGTTCAATAGATTATAAATACGTGTGAGTTAAGGGGTATACACACAAAGACAACCCTCTTTTTTCAGTTATCCAAAATGAGAAGGGATTTTTCTTTGAAAAACCCTTAAATAGGATGACAATAGTGACGTAGGACGTTTAACGGACAATTTCATGGAGGATTCACAGAATCACGAGGTACATGTATTATTTACTTCCGTAAAGAAACAATCTTTTTTTTTAATCCGGAAGACGAATTCTGACATATTATATATGTAAATAGCCTATCTCGACGAGACGGACCAAACCGGATTGTCAAAATTTTAAAATCTTATCAGTAATACCCAGTTTTGGCTAAAATTCGAAAATAATCAGCTTCTAGTTTATTTTTAATAATAAAATTGGAGTCTATTTAGATTAGGAAATAAATTCAATATTAGAGTCTAATTAGATTAGAAAATAAATTCAATTTTGATTCATGATTTGTTTCCTCTATTATAGGGAGTTTTTTTAGTATAGAATTTGATATTTCTTATTATTTTTTTATAATTCTAGTCTTACTATGAGTCTTATTTGTTTTTCTATTTAAGAAGAGTCGTGTAACCCCAAAGGGGAATAATAACTTTTGATCAATAAAATTTATCTTTTCGATATTTTCTTCATGGATTTGAAGTTTTTCGTGGATTCAAAGATTGTTCTTTGTGGATTCAGAGAACGCCCTTGATGGATTCCGAGGCTATCACTTCTGCGATGCGTTAATTGGTATCAGAGCTTTGTTCCTCCGTTCCGATGACAGGTGATGAAGTCCCTTTTTATCAAACTGAGTTCGACTTGCTGAAGTCTGATGTTAATCAAATGAAGACTGTCATAGAACGACTTGCGTCGATAATGGAGCGTCTGAACATGGGAGGAGTTCGAAATCGCGTTGATGATCGCCAACGACGTGACCCGACTTCATATAATGAATTCAATAATGATGGCTATGAAGCCTCACGTCGCGGTTATGATCGCAGAGATCACTAAAGATATGACAATTATGACACTAGAAGATTAGAAATATCATCCTTCAATGGAAAGCTTCATGCTGATGATTTCCTTGATTGTATTGATAAAGTGGATAAGTATTTTGAGTATAAGATAATTCCAGAAGATTGGAAAGTTAAATTAATGGTCTACAGGCTTAAAGAAAAAGCATCTGCATGGTGGGATGAAGTACTGATAAATCGATATCATCAAGGGAAGGATCCGGTTCGAACGTGGGCAAAGATGAAGAAATTATTAAGAGACCGTTTCTTACCTTCTAACTACAAGCAATGTCAGGTGTCTTTAAAATATTCTTTTACCTTAGCCGCTATGGTCCGTCTAGCGAAGAAGGTGGAGCGAGAACTTGAGCAGAATGACATACGACCTTTATCATGGATGTTTTTAGAAAGTTATCAAACTAGTTATGATTATAGAAAAAATAGAGAAACATCAATTCATCTCTGAGAAAGAGTCTGAATTTGTGAAGAGCATCGAGGAAGCACCAATAAAGACTTCATCAATTATGTCAACCATAGAATCGAAGGTATTTATGACAGAGATTGCTAAGGAGAAGGCTTCTCTAGTGGCAAACAACAAGACGCTCACCACCGGAAAGGAAGTTTTTGCCACAATCAAGATTCATTCGGAGGTTCCTGATGTTGATGATGATATGTTAATGAAGATGAATATTCAACATGATATCGTGAGTGATGTTACACATATTGATATTGTCCCGATGGAGGAGAAGGATAAAATAGAGAGTGAGGTAATTGATGGTATGTGTGCATTGCTTGGTGGAGAGATTGAGACAAATGAGAGGAAAGAATTGTGTATGGAGTATGAGGAAGGAAATTATTTTTTGAAAGCAATAGTCATCAATAATTTCAACAATGGTAAGATGATACCGTCGATACTAGAATATGGGAAGCAACAAGAAAAATATGTGAAAGAGTTTTTCATGTCGACTACAAAGCCACATGCTGCCAGTTACATACACATGTTATGAAAAAGATTCATACACAAGTTTGATACAAAAGAAGTCCCAGCATAGGAGGTAAAAGAATAAATAGAGAAAATCAATACTAAATACAAGACGGATGTTGATTGTTACAAAAGAAGAAAATTATTTATCAATGAAGTTATTATTCTAACAAATATAAGCTCGGGGTCGAGCTTCTTTCAACAAGAAGAGACTGATGTAGGACGCTTAACAGACAATTTCATGAAGGATTCGGAGAATCACGAGCTACATGTATTATTGACTTTCGTAAAAAAACAATCATATTTTTCAATCCGGAAGGTAAATTTTGACATATTATATATGTAAATCGCCTATCTTAACGAGACAGAGCCAACCAGATTATTAGATTTTTAAAATCTCATCAGTAATACCTAGTTTTGACTGAAATCCAAAAATAATCAGCTTCTAGTTTATTTTTAGTAATAAAATTAGAGTCTATTTAGATTAGAAATAAATTCAATATTAGAGTCTAATTAGATTAGGAAACAAATTAAATTTTGATTCATGATTTGTTTTCTCTATTATAGGGAGTCCTTTTAGGATAGAATTTGATACTTTCTATTTTTTTGTAATTCTAGTATTACTAGGAGCCTTATTTGTTTTTTTATTTAAGAAGAGTCATGTAACCCCAAAGGGGAATAATAACTTTTGATCAATAAAATTTTTCTTCTCGATATTTTCTTCATGGATTCAAAGATTGTTCTTTGTGGATTCAGAGAACGTCCTTGGTAGATTCTGAGGCTATCACTTCCATGCTGGATCAAATAGGAATACCATCTGTAAACCTCATTATAAAAATCATGTCAAAGGGATTCCAATAGCAATCAACCAACTTGACCACTGGATGCTAACCCTCTTTAAAAACAACAGGGACCCCATCAGAACCATCCCTATAGGAGTGATTTGATCTACACCATAAATAGAAGAGTTATAATTCCTAAACTAACTCTCAAACCACCCGTAAATGACATAGGTCACCATTTACTATATGACGTTTTGATAGAATCCTTACTAACCTAAAAGATGGTTTCTGTACTAATTGAACTTAAAAGGAGGCTTTTACATCGTCACTGTACTTCAAAGATGGTTCTGTGTAATAAAAAAATTTAAAAATACATAAACTCAAATAAGAGAGGCATTACAGACACATGTACAGCTTACATTGCTCAAAATTTACGCGACCAACACAAACCTCTTGACGCATTGCAATTCAAAAACCCATATGGACCAAACATGAACACTACTCGTTATTTCATATAAAACTTGCAAGTAATGGTGATAGCATTTCAAGGATAAGCAAAAATAAGAAGTAACTGACCTCAGTTTTAATAGAGAGGACGTCAACAAAAATGTCAAAGTACCAGTGAAAACGTTTTCTTACAAAATTGCTAGTGAGATCCTGAAGATAAAAAGTAAATATTTTTCGTAGCTCTATTAATTTCACCAAAATTTTCTAAGAAATCCCTAAAAATTGGAATTTTAGATGATTCGCGCAGGGTCTAGAGCCGGTAGAAGGAACTGCATGAACTACAGTAATGGATCAGATCTAATTTTAAACCGATATAGATCCGATCCACATAAGAGATATTTTTCATTTTTCATTTTTATTTAAAGGGAAAAATCCACCTGAGAGATATTGATGTTTTAGGAAATTAATGGATGTTGAGCAAAAACACCTCGTGTACATGTTTGCGAATTTTAGGTACATTTACATTAAAAATTTAAAACCCTGCATTAGTAAATTAAAATTTCCAATAAAATTAATCGGTATTATTATTTAATAAATTATTTATGATTATTTATGAAGTATTTTATTATGATATGATAAAGCAATTAAAAGTTATACGTTAATAATGATAGTTACGTGCAATTATTTATTAAATAAATTTTTTTTCTATACTCTGATAGTTAATAATGATTCATAATAATTTATAACTTATTATTATTATTATAAATTACTAGTTATAGTATTTGACCAAATTTTTTGGGGAACGTGAGGTGGTGTATAGTTAGTAAGAGGTTATGGATGTTTTATTTATGAAAGGCCAACTAGATAAAATGTGCATAATTGCGAATTATGAAAATTTAAAGGGGAAAAATAGTCAATCAAAAAATTTGACACCCCAGTCCTCTTTTACATGTAGGGGCTGTTTGGTTCGCTTTTTAACTCTGTGGAAAGTTTTACATCGTCTCCACATAGGATTTTTTGTGGCCACGTTTAGGGCTGTCCATTTTACCCACTGGCCCGGGCCCGGCCGGGCCACGGCCCGGTCCGGCCCGGCCTCGGCCCAAAAATCCGGGCCAGGCCGGGTTCCGGGCCAGGGTCCGGGTTGCCTCAGCGGCGCCCGGCCCGGCCCGGTACAGTACGGCGCTGGGGCAACATCCGGGCTCGGAGCTCGGCCCGTGTGACGACGGTCACGAGCCGTGACCGTTGCTGGAAATAAGCCGGGCCTGGTCGGGCCGGCTCGTGTGGCGACGGTCACGAGCCGTGACCGTTGCTGGAAATAAGCCGGCCCGGCCCGGCCCGGCCACAACGGTCACCAAAGGTGACCGTTGTGGCCAAAACGGTCGGGCCGGGCCGGGCCGGGCCGGTCACAACGGCCAGATTTGGTCTTTTGACCGTTTTGCCCCCATAAACGGTCAAAAAACGGTTATTTTGTGAGGTTATTTTGGTCATTTGCCTAGGGGGCTGGTTCTATAAATAGAGGGGGGTTTTCATTTGTTTTCTTCACACCAAAAACTCATCTCTTCTCTCTTATACTCTTATACTCTCTCTTATATTCTTATACTCTCTTATTTATACTTTCTAATCCTTTCATCAAATGGCTTCCGGATCTGATTATGAAGAGCAAAACATATCTCCTGATCCTGAAATGAGTCCTCCTACTATGAGTCCTCCTACTATAAGTCCTCCTACCGAAGTTAATCCCGAATCCGATGGCGACGAATCTGCACCAAGAGCTCCTAAACGGCCAAGATCCGATGTGTGGAATTTTTACGAGAAGATCGACGTCACCAAGGATAAACACGGTAGGATCCCCACCCAGAAGGCTAAGTGTGCTTTGTGCGGCAAGATTTTTCAAGCTCATCATAAGAGCGGCACCAACCACCTCAAACGCCATTTAGATAAACACAACAAAGGCCAGACTCCTCAAGGTGATATCCGACAATCCATGATTTCTCAATCCTCCTCTTCTGGTAGTCTCGGTAGTTGGAACTATGACGCTGCCAGAGCCAGGAAATGCGTAATCAGGTTTATCATTCTTAAAAACCTTCCTTTTAAATTAGTAGAAGATGATGAATTTGAAGATATGTTTAGAGATGGTTTTTATCCTGCATTTAAAAAATTTTCTCGTCAAACCTGCCAACGTGATATTTTAAAATATTATCAGCAGGAACAAGAAAAAATAATTTCTTATTTTAAAATTTTAAACTGTAAATTTTCTTTAACTTCTGATATTTGGACATCTAGAGCACAAACTGGAATTTATGTATCACAGCACACTGGATTGATGAAAATTGGTAAATGTTTAAAAGAGTTGTTTCTTTTATTACAATAGAAGAGTCACATACTGGTGCTAATGTTGCAAATTTAATAATTGAAGAACTTATGAAATTAGAAATTTCAGAAAGAATATTTTCTCTTTCACTAGATAATGCAAGTAATAACAATGTAGCTGTTGATTTTATCAGATCATCTTTATCATTGCCATGTCGTGGTGATCTTTTTCATATTAGGTGCATCTGTCATATTTTAAATTAAATTGTTCAAAGTGCATTTACTGAAATTAAACCCATGATAGAAAAGGTTAGAACAGTTGCTTACATGCATAGTGCTTCTGAACAAAGACTTAAAAGATGAAAACAATTTTGTAAAAGAAAAAATGTAAAGCCTAGACTAATTCCAAAAGATGTTGACCATAGGTGGAATTCTACATATGCAATGTTAAGTGTAGCAATAGAATATAAAGACATTATAACTGATTTTATAAACTATTATGCTCCTAGTTCTAGTTCTGGTAGCACTTATGGAATAACTGAAGATGAATGGACAGTTATATGTAATTTAAATGAAATGTTACAAGTTTTTTATGATGCTACAATGTTATTATCTGGCTGTCATTATCCAACCATTACTTTAGCTGCTTTACAAATTTTAAATATTCAAATTTTTTTTTGATAAATATCGTATGGATGCTACTTTTGGACCTATGATTTTTGAAATGGAGAGCAAATTTAATAAGTACTTTAGGCCTATTCCTCATATTTTTGGTTTGGGGGTTCTTATTGATCCATGCTTGAAGGATATTGGCCTTCGAAGTTTGTTACAATCCTTGTATGGTAATCAGATTATAGACTTAGATGATGGAACCACCCTTACTGCTACTACTCATCATTTAGTTATTAGAAATTATTTTCAAACATTATATGATGAGTATGCAGCTAGACATGGTGTAACTACACAACAGTCAACAGCTTCGGTTTCTTCGAGCTCATCCAGAGGTAAAAGTGTAAGTTTTGATAGGTATGCAATGGTAGCTGAGCTAACTGGTGGATCTGGACTTGGATCGTCATCATCGGAGGTTTCTGAAATAGATGAATATTTTTCTGCTTCTTTAGTTAGATGTCAAGGAAATGCTTTAGATATTTTGCAATGGTGGAAAGTATATGGATCAGTTTCATATCCTATACTTTCCATCATGGTTCGTGACTTACTAACAGTGCAGGTTTCGACGGTAGCTTCGGAATCCGCCTTCAGCACAGCAGGTCGTTTGATCGATGATCACAGGACATGCTTGGATCCGTATACTGTACAAGCGGTGATGTGCCTACAAGATTGGTGGAGGTACGAGAAGCGAACGCAAGGCATCGATCGGATGGCTGGAATTGAAGATAAATTTGAAGAAGTGGGACTAGCAGATAGATATAAAGAATAGATTGTAGTTTTTATATCTTAGCTTAAAATTTGTAAAGAATTATTTTGGAAATAATTACAAATGATAGTGATATAGGTGAGTAGGTGCCAACCTAGTTGGGATTTACTTATCTATTGTGATGCGATTAATTCCAAAATAAATTTATACTTGTAATTTGTAACTGATTTATCAATTATTAATAAAGAATTTGTTTTTATCATTTCTTATTTGTAATTTATGTCATTTTAAGTAATTAATATAATTATTGTTTTTATTATTTTTCTTGTCTTTTTTTATAATTTATAATTTAAATAACATTAAAAAATTTTGGAAAAAATTTAAAAAAATTTAAAAAAATAAAAAAAAAGAAAATCACCCGGGCCAGCCCGGAACCCGGGTCCGGGTCCCGGTTTTGCCCGGCCCGGGCCCGGATTTCCGGGCCGGGTCGGGCCGGGCCGGCCCGGATGGACAGGCCTAGCCACGTTAGATATAAGTTTTACGTTGGTTTTTCCCCCTTTTTGGTTCGCTAGGGTTGAAGAAGGGTTCGAACTTTTATATGATTAATATTACCTCATATAACGAGCACAAATAAATTTGTATATAGTGGGGGTAATCTTACCATGGTGACCATAAATACTTTTCCCTATAAATTTCAAAACTAACCAAACACAAGAAAGGTGAGAAATGTCAAACCAACAAAAGTTTTCTCTTTTTTTTTCCATGCGAACCAAACACATGGAAAGTAAATACGTTGATTTCCCACCATTTTTTATGTGTGAACCAAACCGAAACAATCTATTTCTTGGAAAAGTTTGGAAAACTCAAAACTTATGTTTTTTTACATGGAATTGCATTTTCCTATATCTAGGAAACGAACCAGACAACCCCGTAGTGTAAATATAGATATCTTGAAAAATATTGTTGCAAAATTATGTTATGTAATATAAATTCTAATATAGAATATTGATCGTGACACATATCATATTGATGTAAAGTTAGTATAAGTTGTCACATACATGCTTTGCAGATCACATGTTTAAATGATTTTATCATTATGTATTTCACACATCTTTTATATTACCCTCTCCATCTCTGCGTTTGACAATCCTTGAAAAGTAGGGAGATCTATCTTGACCCATCTGTATCCTAGACTAGCCAAGAACTACACTAGGAGAAGGTTAGGCAAATAAAGAATTCATTTGAAGGGATTTTTTTTAGTTCACAGAAAAAACTGAAGCAATACTAACCCTGTTTTTTTTTTGAGCTTTGCTACAGGGACCCAAAATATGGGACCAATAGATGGGACAAGTGAGGTGTCCCCCTCCTATTAGATAATGAATTGACCATCAATGATGGCCAACTCATTATCTAATAGGAGGGGGACACCTCACTTGTCCCATCTATTGGTCCCATATTTTGGGTCCTTGAGAAATTTCTCTTTTTTTTTCTTTCCAGAAACATCGTTTTCTTCAAAATAACCATAATTAATCCTTGCCGGCCATATTTTTAGAGTTGCCGAAACATAAACTACGCCTTTTTATCCATCCTGTGAAATATTATTATCAATGATTTTTTAATAACTCATGGCAAATTTTAATAGCTCTAAAAATTCATGGCAGCATGTTCGATAAACCAGAAGTTAAGGTAAATTTCTTCAAAAGAATACCAAAATTCATGGCGATTATAGTTTGAATGAACATTTATACTCAGAAGACTTGGGCCGGTAGGCCCATTAATTTGAATTAAAGTACTTGGATGGTGAGCCCATTTATTACAACCCTCTCTCAACAAACATTTTTAGAAGCTCTGCAGTCCCTCGAGAACCGGTCACTCTTCCCTCTTCTCCTTCTCTCTCTCTCTGAAATGTGGAAAAAGGGCAAGAAGAGAACCGACGAGGAGGCCGCCGGAGGCGACTCCGACGGCGCTCCGCCGTCGAAGAAGCTTGCGAAGGGCGACTCCGACGAAGATGGCATCGTCGTCTGCGAGGTCAAGCTACACTAACTCCAGTTCGATTAAACCCTAGTTTTATCTCTTCTTGTGGTTTTTTGTTCTTTGAACTTAAAGTTTGGTTCCCCACCCCTCTTTTCTTGCAGTTGTCGAAGAACCGGAGGGTTTCAGTCCGGAGCTGGCAAGGGAAAATCGTGGTTGATATCAGGGAGTTTTATGTTAAGGATGGAAAGACGCTCCCAGGGAAAAAAGGTCTCTTTTTTACTCTCTATTTGAGAATTTTCACTGGAAAGTTGCTGTCTTTAGCTCATTTAGGGTTTGGAAAATTTTAGGTCAAATTGAACTTTCTTTCCTTGGCATGAGCGTTTTGATCTTTTAGGTAGCGGGTGTTAAAGATGAGTTTTCATGGTAGAATTAGTAATTTGTTAACTTTTTGCTATTTCCAAGCGTTTCTTCTTTCCACTTTGTTTGAGAAGATGTTATAGAATGCACTAGCTAGTATAGCAATGAAGGGCTCTTTTCAGGACTTTTTTGAAGAGGTTTTGCAGTCTTAAACTCCTACGTTCCGGTAAATATTTGATCTATATGTAACATCATGTAAGTAATGATCAGCAGGGAGTCCGACAAGCAACAGTTTGCTTGTAGAAATGAGAAGGGGTGGGGTATGGTGTATCAGGGAGTGAACTTGGGAGATCAACTAAAGGAATCTAAATATGACTGTTTCAGTTTAGGTCTATGCTTTGTGTTGCCAGCTATGGGGCATGAGTACTTTTATTTTGAAGTTATAACCGTGACTGACATTCTGACACCCATAGTGGTAATGTTTTAAGAATCTCCCACCTAGCCTCCCGCCTAGGTCTTGGGAGCGCCTAGGAGAGCGGAGACTGCTTTTGTAGACTGCACCACTTAGATCTTGGTCGTGATTTCCTCCATTACTGCCTTACATCTTCTAACCTCCTTCGAGCTCCTCCAGCTGCCTCCACCAACTACAAACACCTTCACCAACTCCTCCAACCTTGGGCAAAATCTCATCCATCAGCATTTAACAAAAAATTCTTCTAGTCCTAGCACCTAACCGCTAGGCACCAGGTTTGGCACCTAACGGTTCCTAATGCTTTTGATAACATTGATTATGATTAAAAAATAAAAAAATGCCTAGGCTCTAGGCATCGGGTCTGACACGTAGGTCGTTTAGCGCTTTTTGTAACCTTGTGTAGTGGACACCGACACTTCCTTGGACACTCGTCAGATGTGTGCTTACAATTATTCAAGCACGTCCTCAATTATATAACGTGTTATAATTTAAAGCAATAGAAATGCTTCTTGAACATATATTCTGCACTTCACATACACTTCTTTATTTATATTATATATTTGAGTTATCTGTTTTTTTTCATTTATGCACTAGAGGATGTAGTAGAAACTGCTATAAGATATTGATTTGTATAAATCTAAGTTTAGATAACGTCAAGCATTTTCTCAAGTTGAAGAGCAAAGTCATGTCCCTTTTGCAAAGTCCTAAAACTGTATGATAGGCCAAAAAAGTAGCAGTCATGTAATCAGTATATGTTCTATATAATTATTTATTAGAGATAATAGCTTCCACTCTTGAATGCATGTAGATGTGTATGTATGCATCTATATGAAATCTCTGTTTATTATAAGAATTAAACACACTGACACACATATGCAAACATACGCACACATCACACACACACAGACATATACACATATACACGTGTATATGTAAGTGTGTGTGCATTCTAAAATCATGTATTCATGTGGCAATGTCCTACTTTTCAAATAATTACCAAGTCCCTTGTTTGCATACATGTCATACCTCTATCATGTGTCAGTGTCCATGCTACGTAGGTTGTTGGTCAGGCATGGTTGAATAGAAATGCTTGTAAAATGGACCTCATTATCACTGGAAGATTTTATTACTTAGTTTTCTGTTTGTAGTTATTCTATCTTTAGTTTTAAGTCATACTTCTTTCTTAGTTTTGGTTTTAAATTTTATATATATATTGTATAATGTAATGAATTAATTACGTTATAGAAGGGAAAGCAGCTGGATAATTGGTATATTGTTAGTGTTGATATGGATTTTTGCGGTGTGAGATACACATTTCTTGTGTACATATAATACTGAAAATAGTTAGTTTTTCTGGGAAAGAGTTTGGAATGACTTTCATTCTTGATCATGCTACATATGTGTAGCATTTGTTGCATATAGAGCTGAATAACAACAAGACCTTTGGAAGAGTTTGAAGAGTGATACTTTAAAAGTCGGGGAATAAACAGTAATGCATCAGAGCAATAACTAAAGGAGATTTAGATGATAACATGGAGAAGGTGGCTGCAACACCAAGGTGTAGTTTGGAGCTGAAGAGAAAAATGATAACCTGTGAGGTTTTCTATTATGTCCAATGAGAATCTCTTTTTGCATGTTTTAAAGGTTTTGTTAAGCTCTGTGCAAGCTTCTTTGTCATCTCATTCTCCACTGTAGCCTTTTTATTCTTTCATCACATTTTCATTTTCCCTCTCCAATTCCTGACTCTCAAACTTCCATATCATGAGATCTTTACTTAGTGGAAGAGTTGACCAAGACAGGAATTTAGACGCAGAATATCAGGGAAGCACTAACAAGTGTTTTCTTTCTCATTATGTAAATCAATCATACAATAAAAAAGATAACAGTGAAAAGAGTTGTATGTAAGAGTTAACATAAGCTGTAGATGAGGAAGACATTGGTGGTATATTGGTATATAGGGTGAGATACATCAAGATCTATTTGATGAAAAGGTGTACAAAAATTGGGGCTGAGATTTTAACTCTCTACTTGAATTTATGCTCTAATTCAGTTAATATATAGGTTTAAGGAAACTTATATTCATGATAAATCCTAATTTCCCTTTAGCCTTCTCTTTGCCTTCAAACGTACACAAAAAGTTCCATACGTGAACTATTTTGCATAGTTTGTTTGAGATTTTCATCTGTAGGGTATTGATCAACTAAATAGATACCAATGGCAATGATTAAAGCAATATGAGATAATCAGTAGATGTGTGGTTAACATATAGATCTGATCATTTTATTGAATCGATAACAACATAAATTGGAAGTGTATGAAGTATTACTTGAAAATGAAACCTATAGAAAGAAATAACTTTGGAATGAAGATCTTCTAATCGAATTGCTTGTTGTCGAAAAAGCCATGGAAAGAAGAAACTTCCCTTTATCTATTCTAGATCTTCTTTAGATGGGTTTTCTCTGCCACGTAGGAAGGGGCCCCTCTTTGGTTAGAATACACTTGGTTATCCCTTATTCTGTATATCAAATTCTATTCACTGTAGCCAAAGTAGTATGTGCGTGAATCATTATTTAGTGGGCTTTATAGAGCATCTTATCAGTTCTCTCTCCTGAAGCTGAACTGTAATACCACCCCATCCCCTGCTTCCTCTCGATGGTAGAAATAACCCGTTGGAACTTCAAAGCTTTTGCCTTTTCTTTATAATTAATGCTAGAGTTTCTTTCTTGTTAAATACCAACCAGAGAGTATAATCAACTCCATTCGATACTGTTACTTTACTCTGAATAATTGCCACTTACTATTACCTAATAGACTGAATACTCAACTGAAGTGGGATCACTAGAATAAATGCAGAAAAAACAAGAAGGTTTGCTATGACATTTACCTGAAGCAATTACAAAGACTGAATATCTGAGATCAAGCACAGTTATCCATCCAGATATCAGTCCAAAATCCAACTGAAGTACTAGATCCCCACACAGCCACATACAGTTTCATATTGGATTATGATGACTGGTGTTCTTCAGAGTTTGAACATAATTGTATGTGACTTAATAGGAATGTAGCTTGGACTTTTACAGTTTTTGAACAGATTGTAACAATTTGCTCTTTCTCTGGCAGGCATCTCACTTTCCATGGATCAGGTACGCCTACCATTCCCATGTCCTTATTCTGTGGTTCCGATGAATATCTTACTACCTAGTGATCATGGTTCTCGCTAATATCTTCATTTATATGTAGCTAACTGCTACTTTTTTTCCCCTTCTCATGTTAAGTGGAAAATACTTCGGGAGCATATCAATGATATCAATGAAGCTGTGGGTGAGAATGCATAGTTTCGAAATGGTTCCTACTGATCCCTTTTGTCCAGTCACTGATGAATCAGACCTTGTGTTCACTGTTCTAATGTTTTGTAATTAAAGATGTCGAAGGGCTCTGTCAGTTATGTTGAACTAGATGAATGTGGTTAACTATCTCAAATATGCTGGTACATTTGACTGATTAGGCCTGTTTCTTATGTTCTAGCAAAAGTATTGAGTCCTGGCTAAGAAAGACTTAACCATTTCCTTTGTTTGATACTGTCAATGCGTTAACAAATTCATGGTAGTCTTAAGTATGGGAAACAGACTTATTTCATGTAGTTTTGCGTAACTTAGGCTTCTCGTTTAACTCTAGGAAGCCACTGATAATGATGGAGGTTTCATCACATACCCAATAGCTAGCGTAAATTATGGATCTGACGGATGATGGCTGCCGCAAAATATTTGGATGAAGACTTATCGTCATCATGGAAATTGTATGGTTGCTGATTAAAAATATGAGACGTGGAGTATGATCTCAATCCTGTTTCCGATTAAATAGAGAAAACCATATTAATGGAGTAGATTCATTCTGATACGCATCTTCAGATATTTGTAGCGGCATATGTAGCATTGACCGTCAGCCGATTTACACGATTTTATATAAAAAGCATGTGCGTGGACTCTCTCTTTTATTGTCCCATGCTCTTCTCTTTCTTTCAATATATCAGTCCATACCCCGTATTCACTAGAGGTCTCACCATGGACAATAACAGAGAAAATAATAAGAAGTGCGTATACGCGTTCCAACATTAATTTTTAAGTCATTTCATCACTGTTTATGCTAGTTTAATATTTTATTTTGTGCCGGTTTTTCAACAGTTCTATATTTTGATTTCAAGTCGATAGTAAAACACGGGTAACATGATACCCCACAACAGCAGACGCTTAATAATGTTATTATCTTTATGCATTTAATTTGAGGTATTCCAGTTCGTTCAGAGAAAAAGACAAACAAAAATATCTGAGGACGTGTTTGTTTTGCATTTTTTGCCTGGGAAGGAGGCGGAAAGCTGCTACATTGTCAGCAATGTGGCAACTTTCTCCCCAAAACGCCTCTTAGACCACCCGCAGCAGGTGGTTTTTGGGAGTGTTTTTGGGTACAGCCGGTGGTTTTTGGGATAGGGAAATGAAAAACGAAGCCGCAGAGGGGAAAATTTTCACCTCCGTTTTCTCTGCACAACTCTGACTCAAGCGGGCCCCACCATACAGCAGGTGGCATTAAAAAAGAAAGGAAAAATTATGTGGCCCAATGGATGAGCAACACGTGTCCGCGTGCACTGTTGCTGACATCCTCAATTATTAATTGATATTTTGACAATAATTTACTCAGAATTAATTTTTTATTTTTGCACCATAATTCATAATTTTTCGAGCTCTATAAATAGAGCCTAACTTTGTATTATTTGGACACAAAAAAAATTGAGTTTTCAACACCCTATTTTCCTTCTTTTTTGTTTCTAAAACTATTTTCTTCAATCTTCTTCATGGATCCATCACAAAACTTTCCTAATTTCCCCTTCAATTACAACATTCCTAATCAACCTCAACATCCAAATATGCAACGCCCAGAAAATAATCAAAATACCGGGATGCAACCCAATTTTCAAATGCCCTATATGATGCAACCAAATTTTGGCATGCAATACCCTTATCTTCCTTATGGGTATCAACCATCTCCTGGAAACAGCTATGTTCCTTCCCATATGAACGTTCCAAATCCAGAGTCGAGCCAGCCAACGACTCCTCGTTTCAGTAGTGGATCGACAGACATCCCAGATTTTTCCACCCAGGTATCTTTGGGAAATGTTGGTGGGGATACTCCCAATGATTTTCTACCTCCGACCCAACAATCAGTCAAGAAAACTACTTACGATACTTGGAGCACCGAAGACAACATCCTTTTGCTAACTGGTTATTTTCACGTTAGCAATGATAGTGAATTGGGTAACAATCAAAAAGGTGACACCTTTTGGGGTAAAATTAAAGACTACGTGAATGAGAACTCCAATAGTGGGAAAAAAAGGACCGTAGCTCGATGCCAGAGTCATTTTCGTGACATTAATAGAAAGATAAGCAGTTTTGTTGGCTGTTACAGTACTGCTTGTAGAGAGAGGCGTAGTGGTTGGTCTGATGAAAACTACATATCCAAGGGGAAAGAGTTGTACTATGAGAAGGAAGGTAAGAGGTTTATTTTGGAGGAAGAGTGGAAGGTGGTGCGAAATCAACCCAGATATATGACTGGAACAAATGCATCGGGTAGTAGTGGCTCTAAAAGAAAGAATAGTGGCGAAGATGTTGAATCCTCCATTCCTACCCTTGTCCGTCCAGAGGGTAGGGATGCAAGAAAGAAGAAAGTTAGAGCTTCCTCTAGTAAATCATCCACTTCAAGGAAATCAAAAGTGGAAATTGAAGATGAACTCTCCAATCTAGCATCTGCTCGTGAAAACTATCAACAATCTATGGAAAGTACTGTTTCAGCGATGTTGGAGTACGCCGCAGGTCAGAAACAAGCTGCTTATGCTAAGAAGTTGGAGGTGTGGATGATCTTGAAGAACAAAGAAGATCGTGATGAAGAAGATGAGTATGTTTATAACACGTTGAAGAAGGATCTGTTTGATCTTTAAGTTCCATATTGTATGTTTTACTGTTTCAAATTGAAAGTGATATGTCTACCAACGTGCTTCTGATATTGAAAGTGACAAGTCTATGCACTATACTACAAAAATTAATCTGACCATGTCTTCCCACTTGCTTCTGAAAATTGAAAATGACTTGTCTACCCACTTGCTTCTGATATTGAAAGTGACAAGTCTATCCACTATACTACAAAAATGAATCTGGCCATGTCTACCAACTAGCTTCTGAAATTAAAAGTGACAAGTCTAGTCTAGCCACTATACTACAAAAATGAATCTGGCCATATCTACCAACTAGCTTCTGAATTTGAAAGTGACAAGACTAGCCACTATACTACAAAAATGAATCTGGACATATCTACCAACTAGCTTCTGAAATTGAACCATACCTAATCCTTTCATTCAACTTATTGGAATCCGTAGGTCATTCATTATAAATAATGTATCACACATCATATGAAAACCACTCACTATCAACACTTAGCAATTCAAACCT
Organism: Asparagus kiusianus; assembly: GCA_022839385.1. NCBI lineage: Eukaryota > Viridiplantae > Streptophyta > Magnoliopsida > Asparagales > Asparagaceae > Asparagus > Asparagus kiusianus. The sequence continues at coordinate 64,103 of BQKN01065781.1, read as the reverse complement.
TCTTCTTCAAACAACTCAATGGATCTACCCCCAAATGGCTTTGATCTCAAAGAGTTCCAACGACAATGGGAGCTAGAAGGAAAAATACTTGATAGGCAGCAAGAACTTCTTGAAGAATTGCAAAGGAGAAGCGAACAACCCCATAAGAGAAAATCAATATATAGAGATCACCATGCTGCTCATGAGAGGCTCATGGCCGACTACTTTGTCGAGTCATGCACCTACACTGACGAACAATTCCGACGGAGGTATCGAATGAAGAGGCCACTTTTTTTGCGGATTGTGGACTCTATATCAAATTATGACAACTACTTCATTCAAAGACGCAATAATGCGGGAAAGCTTGGTTTAACACCGATCCAAAAGTGTACGGCTTCCATACGCATGCTTGCATATGGAGTGGCAGCGGATGCTTGTGATGAGTACGTGAAGATAGGGGAATCCACTGCAATTGAGTGTACTCGCAAGTTTTGTGAAGGGGTAATAGCCTGTTTTGGAGATGAATACTTAAGACGACCAAATTTGGATGACTTGCAGAGGTTGCTCCAAGTTGGCGATGATCGTGGTTTTCCTGGGATGATTGGAAGTATCGATTGCATGCACTGGCAATGGAAGAATTGTCCAAAGGCTTGGCAAGGGCAGTTTACTAGTGGACACAAGGGAACAACAACAGTTATCCTTGAGGCAGTTGCCTCATATGATTTGTGGATATGGCATGCTTTTTTTGGGTTGCCTGGTACATTAAATGACATAAATGTACTAGATAGGTCGCCAGTTTTCGACGACATTGAGTCCGGTGAAGCTCCAAGGGTAAACTTCACTGTGAATGGGAGACAATACAATCTTGCATACTATCTTGCTGACGGAATCTATCCTAAATGGCCTGTCTTCGTCCAGTCAATTCAAATGCCCCAAGGAAACAAACAACAATTTTTTGCCAAACAACAAGAGTCATGCAGGAAGGACGTGGAACGCGCATTCGGGGTTCTCCAGGCACGGTTTGCTATTGTCCGCCAACCAGCTAGAATGTGGGACCTTGATGTCTTAGGGAAAATTATGAGGGCGTGCATTATTTTACATAACATGATAGTAGAGAATGAACGAGATACGTATTCCCGAAACTGGGAAAATCTAGACTTCGAACAGTCATCAGGCTCTAGTGCCTCTTTCAATGTTCAAACAGAAGTATTGCCTGAGTTTCAAGTGCATGTTCTAGGCCGGTCCGATTCGAATATTCCGACTAGAGCCGAGCTGCGAGATAGGGTCCAACATATTCAGTTGAAGAAGGATCTGGTCGAGCACATTTGGCAGAAATTTGGAACAACCCTCGATTAGATTTACCAATTTACTATGTGTTTTCTTTAATATTTTTAATAATTCGTGTATGTTTGGTATTGGGTGTGATTAATAATATCGTGTGTTTTGTTTTTATTTTTTTGAATTTTTGATATAAAAAATTAAATTAAAAATATATTATTAAATATTATATATTTTTTATTGCATTATTAAAAAAAATTAATAATTATAAATATATGAATAATAATTTTAATAATAATAATAACATATATCAAATAGGGAAAAAGAAATGAATAAATATGGTGGAGAAATATGGTGGGGTATATGATGGAGACATGTGGGTCCCTAATAAAGTAAAAAACTTTCTGAAAAACTAGCTGCTGCAGGAATGGAAGGGAAATGGGTGTTATTGAATGATGTGTTGGATGAATAAGCTGATGTGGCATGACAAAATAGGTAAAAATTTGCCTACCTGCTGGAGATGGTCTTAAAGAGGCGTTGTTTTGGGAGAAAGCTGTCACATTGCTGACAATGTGGCAGATTTCCGCCTACCTTCCCCGGCAAAAAAATTTCACCCAACGCGCCCTTAGTCTGAACTCTGACAGCAGCATTCCGCTGTTGATATCAAGATTCAAACATTGACTCAATGACTCAGTCATTCGATGTGAGCTGATAACAAGGTCCTTTTCTTTACTTCTCTTCTGTGCTCAGCTGTCGTTATATAGCAGCAACAAAAAAACTTATTAAAAACTTATTAGGTGAGAATTTCTCCACTTCTCTCCTGCTGCATAAAAAATTTTATCCTACCCACTATGTGTGCAAACTTACATATGGATCCTCCGCCTTAACATAATCTGCATTATACAGAAAAATATCCGTTAAAGAATATTCAATAGAAAATCATTGGGGAGGGGGAAAAAATGTGACGCGTTACTCTAAAGTTTGCTAATTTTATTTGCTTGTTAGTAACCATCCAATTTAAAAATGTTTTGCTGAGTGTGAGGTTTATTCTTTTACCAACTAATAATTTTAAGATATGATATTCTTCTTTTTTTTTTTCTGTATTATTTTCTATAAAGGATCCCATATAATGTTATTTTTTTTGTGATAATACAATTCTTGCTGAAAATTAGGAAAATACGAGTAAAGAAATTGGGCAAAGCGATACACTATTTTTGTCTGAGTAGCCATAGTAACATGCCTAAAAAAATTATTAACTAGAAAAAGGAAATAGAATATGTATCAAAAAGCATGAAAATAGGTACATTAAGAAAAGATAAAAAGAACGGTTAGAAAAAAAAAGGATGAATATAAACTTGCTTCAATTGGTTAAAATTTACCGAACCCTCACAAATCCAATGTCCTCATAAAATTCAGGATTTTTTCAATCAAATTAGCATTTGCAGTATTTAATTTTAAAATAATTAGTTAAAATAAAGATAAACGAGAGTATTTTAGTCCAAAGATTAGTTACTTTAGAAATTAGGAAGCTTTTTTTATCAATAACTTAAAAAACAAAAAAAGCTAAACTTAGGGACCCAAACATAAGTATCCCTACTAGGGGTGCTAAATCGTATCCATATCCGAGAAAATATCCGTAACCGTATCCGTTAGGATACGAATATGATTACCCAAATCTATAACCAATAGGATATGGTTACAGATATGGTTTTATAGTGAAATATCTGTATCCGTATCCGAAATATCCGAATACATATTAGTCATACTCTTACGACAGTTTCGATTCTTAGATTATGGATTTGTGGTTAATTTTGATGATCAAGATGTCTAATCTTAACTTTTCAATTATATTGGACATATTAACAAACTCTTTTGCATCACATGAACTATGTTTTTCTCAATACTATCTAGTTTTTTCATATCTGTTTTGTATCTGTATGCATATCCGTTTATATATCCGTATGTATATCTGATTTTAACGGATACGATTATAAATTTTTTTTCCAAGATATATCTGTATCCATATCCGAGATGAGTAAACAGATATAGATATGATAAGTATCATATCCGAGCGTATGTGGATCGAATGCACCCCTAATCCCTACAGACGAGAACCCCCGCATCAAAACTATATATTAAAAAATTATACCGTCCAACTGAGAATCCCAACACGAAGAAATTGTGAGCAAACAACCCAGAGTCCAAAGCTCCTCTCGTTACTCCTCCCTTCATCTCAGAAACAGAGAGAGAGAGAGAGAGGCGAGAGCAATGGATTCAGGAGAGAAGCGCCTCAATGAGCTCGGCTACAAGCAAGAGCTCAGAAGAGAAATGGTCAGTTTCAATCTCTCTATCTTTTCAAATATTTCAAGCTAAATATTTAATTTACCCCCTTCAGACTTTGTTCAAGACTCTGGCGATTTCGTTCTCAACCATGACGCTGTTCACAGGGATCACGCCGTTGTACGGATCGAGCTTGCTGTACGCAGGGCCAGCGAGCTTGGTTTGGGGTTGGGTTGTGGTCTCATTCTTCGTTTGGTTTGTTGGGATCGCCATGGCGGAGATCTGCTCCTCTTTCCCTGTATGCAGTTGTCTTTTTCTGGTTCTTCTTTCGATTTTATAAACCCTTTAACTTTTCAAAGTTTGAATCTTTTTTTGGGTGTGCTAACTTTCCCCAACAAAGAAAAGAAAATTTAGCGGCTTTTAGAATATAAAACTATAACCCTCAATCGTATAGTAAAGGGATTTTTAACATAGTATCAGAACAATCCATGTTCAAATCTCACTAACTACACGTTTAAAGTAAGAAAAAGGATGCTCAACCTAATATAAAACTAGAACCCTTAGCCCTCACCACAACTCGGAAACTTCAGAGTTCTGATGTAGTGGAAGGGACCTTTTAACAATGTTAATGAAGACTTGTCATCTGGGTTCTAGGGTTTTGTCAGAATGATTCAGTTAACTTAATCAGGTCCTTGCATCAAATAGTAGATTGTTGACTGTTCTGGAGGAGCTTGCATTATTAGATTACAAAGAGATGGATCTGTTCCTATCGAAACTAGGTCTAAACTTTCGGGTTTGGGTACAAATATTCCTTTCTGCATCATATGTAGAATCATTTAATGCAAAGTTCTACAGAACTCTGTGTATGAGAGAGGAAGAGCAACATGAGGTGGTCATTTTACCCAGGGGTAACTGCAGATACCCCCCCCCACGCCCGAACCCCCAAAAAAAAAAAAAAAAAAAAACTATATATCACGCTATTGGGGACGAAACCCCTGTTATTCTACTATTGCAAATAGACGCCCTGTAAACTTTTTTTGACTCTCTTCCTCACAAGGGTAAAAGAGTTAAACAAATTCACTCTGGGGGGCTATGTGCAACAACAGAATTATTGGGGGTCCATCCATAATTAACCCTTCATTAAAGATGGCTTTACAAATCTTTTATACATCCCATCCTATGAGTGTTGTTACAAGAAAATCGATAACAGTCCTTATCGATGGTTTTAACTGTCTCATTCGAAGGAGGTGTATGTCAAGGAAGTATGGAGGCATTAAAGATGAATACATGGTTAACTACATTAGATTCATGTCCATAGTATTAGCTCATGCAAAAAGTGGTTCGAGCCTATTAGCCGATTGAGTACTTCAAGGTGATTTGTATTAGTAAAAAACATTGATATGCAAGAATTACAACGTGAATCTGCTGTGAAAAAGTCTCTTAAGTGCAGTAACTTTATTTACTGTGAAAAATAGCTAATTTTTGGAATAAGATGAATATTTGAACTAAATTGCCATATATTCTCCTTTGAGACAGACTACAGGTTCTCTGTACTTCTGGGCTGCTCATTTGGCTGGTCCAGTCTGGGGTCCATTTGCATCATGGTGCTGTGCTTGGCTCGAGACAATTGGCCTTGTTGCTGGCATTGGAACACAGGTATCATCTCTTCTTCAAGTGAGAGATAAAAGTTTATCGATGATTGTCCAAAAGTAGTTTGTATAATGCTTCATTATAATGCTCATATTTCTTTAGGTGTAAAACCAAAAAAAGTTTCTTTTCCTTTTAACAAAATATATTCAAGGTTCTTAAACAAGGAGCACTTTTGTTACTTGTTAATCTTTGGTGGCACAGAACTACTTGTTATATTTAGGGTTAAATGCACATACATTTTCTATACTATTCTTTTAACATTTGCACTCCCTGAAGTCCACAGAACATTATTTCTCAAAGTCATGTTAGAAGCAGCTAGTGTAAGTGTAAATAATTTTTTTTATAAGGAATAAGTGACTATACCACCATAGCAGAGGTGGATCTAGAAAATTTTCTTGGAAGCGCGGACAACATATGTCTATTTACCTAAAAATCAAAATATCGTGAACATGTGGTGGACCACACCCACGAGGACGCGGGAGCAGCAGTTTCGGGCCCACCCGAAACACATGTGCAGCGAGGCACATGTGCATGCAGGTTTTGTTAAGGCCCAGTTCAGACGTATAAAAAGGAACACCTTCTTTTAGGGTTTTGTAGGGGAAACGCAGAGGAAGAAAAGAGGGTTAGGCGGTATTTTTGAGATAAAAAGCATAGTCTTTTCAGATCTAGAAAAGAGAGATCTTGAGGAGAGATAAAAGGAGAGTTTTTAAGAGATTTTACAAAAGAGAGGTCAATTTCTTTTGGGTAAAAATCAAATCTTTTTTCTTTGAGACGAGCTTGTGGATTGTACAAGTCGTCGGTGTTCTCCTTTGTAGTGAAATCTTCCCTCCCTCTTCCCCATGGACGTAGGCAAGTTTGTCGAACCACGTAAATCTTGTGTTTTTACTGTTTTTTGGGTATTGGGTTATTGCTTGTAGGTTCCCTCGATAAGTCAGTCCTAGAACTGATGAGAGGAAGAGTGTATATTTTACTTTATTGAGATATTTTACTTTCTATTCTTGTTTTATTTGTGAAACGGGAATATAGAGGTTGACTTGAGTTTTTGTGAAAATATAAGTCAGGGCTTTCTCTCGGGTTATATTGCTTCCGCACTGTGAGGACGTGACTCTGCGTCTAATAATTGGTATCAGAACTGTTATTCAGATTGGGAGTGGTGTAGCTTCTGGTTTGAGGTGGTGCTCGGTAATTTCTTGAGAGAAACAGATTTATTAATACAAGCGGAGGATGACACAAACTAGCAAAACAGTTAAAGTTGAAAAGTACGAGATCAAAAAGTTTAATGGAAAGAATGATTTTTCCTATTGGAGGATGCAGATGAAAAACTTGTTGATTTCGCAAAAATTACACAAGATTTTGGTTGAAAAAGAGAAAAAACATAAGGATATGTCTGATGAGGATTGGGAGGAGCTAGATCTGGAAGCACGCGCGTCGATTATTCTTTGCCTTGAAAGGGATGTAGCTTTCTTGGTAGATGGAGAGGAAATGACTACGGACGTGTGATCGAAGTTAGAGAGCACATTCATGGCGAAAAGTCTAACGAACCGGATCTATTTAAAACCTAAATTGTATACTTGTAAGATGGAGGAGGGCTCATCAATCCGGGAATACATCAACAAGTTCGATAGGATAATATCGGATTTGAAGAACATCGATGTGACTGTAGAAGACGAGGATCAGACGCTTCTACTATTTCTATCTTTGTCGAAGTCTTATGAGAATCTGATGCAAACACTGATGCTTGTGGGAGACAATTTGATGATGGATGAGACTAGAACAGTTCTTCTAGCGGATGATCTTCGGAAAATTATAAGACATGACTACTAGTAGTAGCAAAGAATAAGCGCATGGATTATTTGCTAGAAGAAGGAGCAATGAGCGAGGAAAAGGTAAGGAAGGAAAATTTAGATCTAAATCAAGACCTCTTGCGGGAAGACCGTATTTTAAATGCGGTAAAGTTAGGTATTTTAAGATCGACTGTCCAAATAAGAGAGTAGGTGGAAAGAAGAACAACAAGACTGAAAGGAGAGAAGGCAAGTAAGAAACGAGTTATGTTTCAGAGGAAGAGAGCGAGAAGGAATGTTATGTCGTCACGGGTGGCGAGGATATCTCCGGGAAGTGGATTTTTTATTCAGGTTGCTCTTACCACATGTGTCCAAATAGGAAGTGATTTACTACCTACAGAAATATTGATGGTGGAACCGTATTGATGAAGAACAACTATGTTTGTAAAACGGTGGGGCTAGATAATATTAAGATCAAGATGCATAATGGAGTGGTCCGAACCTTGACGGATGTGAGGCACGTTCCCGACTTACGGAAGAATTTTATCTTAGTTGGTGCATTGGACTCCGGTGGTTACAGTATTGTTAGAGAGAACGGAATGAAGAAGGTTGTTCGGGCCCTTAGGGGTTCCCTTGTAGTGATGAAGGGTGTTCCTCACGGTAATTTATATACTCTCTTAAGTACTACGGTGACGGGAGATACAACGGTTAGAACTGAAGGAAGTGGTGGAGACCCATGTGAGCACACACGGTTATGGTATAGATTGTTTGGGCACATGTCAGAGAAGGGTCTAGTTCTGTTTGGTGAGGAGGGTCTGCTAAAGAATCTGAAGAAACATTACATAGATTTTTACTAGGATTGTGTGTACGAAAAGCCACACAGGGTCCAGTTTCTAAGAAGCAAGTCTAAGAGCAGGGGAATACTAGTATGTGCACACGGATGTTTGGGGTTCGGCTCAAACAACTTCCAAGAGGGGTTCCATATATTTCGTCTTGTTCATAGATGATCATTCGAGGTATGCTTGGATTTATTTTCTTAAGCATAAGAATGAGGTATTCGAGACAATTAAGAAGTGGAAGGCGAAGGTTGAAAGCAGGATAGGGAAGAAATTAAAGACATTAAGATCTGACAACGTTACAAAATATACAGATGGTGCTTTCAAGGAGTTCTGTGATTAGGAGGGTATTGTTAGATACCGGACAGTCAGATCTACACCACAGCAAAATGAGATCGCGGAGAGGCTGAACCGAATATTACGAAAAAAAACAATGAGTATGCGATCTTATGCTGGATTAGGTAAGGAATGATGGGCAGAAGCAGTGACTACAATTTGTTATATTATGAACCGTTCTCCATATTCTACATTGGATGGTGATACACCCTATAGGGTGTGGTCAGGGGAGCATGCAGATTATGAGAGACTTCGGATTTTCAGATGTACCGCCTATTATCACGTCAAAGAGGAAAAACTTGACGCGAGGGTCAAGAAGGCTATATTCTTGAGATATGTAAAGGGTGTAAAAGGCTACCGTCTTTGGTGTACAGAAGATTCGAAGTTCGTGATCAACAAGGATGTTACCTTTGATGAGAAATTTATGATTGCTAAGGCGATCAAAGATGATGGTGTTGGGACTGTTGGGACTTCAAAGTCCCAGGTTATCGAGATAGAACCCAAAGACCAACCAGGTTCTAGTCATGTTCAAGTGAGAAATCAGGTAGATGAGCTTGAGCAGGAGGAGGTTCAGCAGGAGAATACATAAGCACTACAACAACAGCAGCTCGAAGATAGTTTGGTTTCCACTAAGCCAAGACGAGCATACAAGCATGTAATGAAGCTGATGGCTAATCAACCCCTGAAGTACTATGAACAGGTTAATTTGGTGGAATACACACTCTTGATGAAGGATGATGAGCCGGTCTCCTTTAAGGAAGCTATTCGGGATAGAGATAGTGAGAATTGGTTGACTGCGATGGAGGAGGAGATAAAATCTCTTTAGAAGAACCAAACATGGGAGGTGGTCCCATTGCCCGTAGGAAGAAAAACTATTAATTATAAGTGAGTGTATAAGAGAAAGGAAGATCCTTCAGAGTTCGGTGATATAAGGTACAAAACGAGGCTAGTGGCTAAAGGGTTTGCACAAAGAGGGTGTAGATTACAATGTGATATTTTCTATGGTGGTGAAACACATTTTTATTCGGGTGCTATTGAGTATTATTACTCATGGTGATCTTGAGTTGGAACAATTCGATATAAAGACGGTCTTCTTACACAGAGACTTAGATAAAGAGATCTATATGCATCAACCTGAGAGCTAAAAGGTTGAGGATAAGGAGCATCATGTATGTCGCTTGAGGAAGTCACTCTATGGACTAAAGCAATCTTTTCGGTAGTGGTACAAACGATTTGACTCCTTCATGCTGAAGCATGAGTTTTTCCGAAGCGATTATGATTATTGTGTTTATATTTGAAAGCTTAGTGGAGGTGATTATATCTATTTTTTTTGTATGTGGATGACATACTTATTGCTTCGAAGAGCAAGGTTGAGATAGATAGACTAAAATCTCAACTTGGTAAAAAGTTCGAGATGAAGGACATGGACGCTGCTAGGAAAATACTGGGTATGGAGATTAGAAAAGAGCGGGCGAATAGGCTATTGTTCTTGAGTCAGAAGCGTTATATAGAGCGGGTGATCGTGAGGTTCGAGATGCAAAATGCAAAGTCGGTGGTGACTCCATTGGCTCCATATTTTAGGCTTTCAGGTAAACAATCTCCCACTATACGAAAGATAAGACACACATAGAGCGTGTTCCTTATGCTAGTGCAGTTGGCAGTTTGATGTACGCCATGGTGTGTACACGCTCAGATATTTCACAGGCAGTCAGTGTGGTCAGCAGATTCATGACGAATCCGAGAAAGGCACATTAGGAAGCAGTGAAGTGGGTCTTGAGGTACTTATAGGGTACCGTTGATACGGGTCTATGTTTTGATGGAGATACATGTCAGATTGACGGGTTTGTGGACTCAGATCATGCAAGCGATCTAGATAGACGACGATCTACTACTGGTTATGTATTCATGATACATGGGGTTCCAGTTAGTTGGCGATCGATGTTGTAAGGCTACAGTGACACTTTCTACTATAGAGGTCGAGTACATGATCATGACAGAGGGAGTGAAGGAAGCATTGTGGTTGTGGGGTCTTCTAGACGATTTGGGGATTGAGCAGGAGAACGTGAACTTGTGGTACGACAATCAGAGTACGATTCACTTGGCGAAGAATCAAGTTCATCATGCTCGTACCAAACATATCGATGTCAGGTATTATTTCGTGCGGGATGTCATAGAGGATGACGATATTTCTCTCATGAAGGTGCATACCAATGAGAATCCCGTGGACATGTTAACCAAGGTGGTCACATGTAGTAAGTTTAAGCATTGCTTGGACTTGTTTCATATCAGTCCGTATTGAACTGCCCAAGAAGGCATGACCCTTCGGGACAGTGATGAGGTGATGTGAAGACTATATAGAGAACAATAGCATAACTACGGTTAGCTTGATCCAGATGGAGGATACATAGGTAGCCGTGGTATAGTGGCGCAGCTGGTTTGGCCTGGTTTAGCTGATGAAGATCTCTCTGGTGATGTTCGTGGTGTTATTCTTGTGTTCGTCCAAAATTTGAGGTTTATCAAATGATAGACGAGGTGGAAAATTGTGAACATGTAGTGGGCCACACCCACGAGGACGCGAGAGCAGCAGTTTTGGGCCCACTCGAAACACATGTGCAGCTAAGCACATGTGCATGCGGGTTTTGTTAAGGCCTAGTTCGGACGTGTAAAAAGGAACGTCTTCTTTTAGGGTTTTGTGGGGGAAAACGCAGAGGAAGAAAAGAGGGTTAGACGGTTTTTTGAGATAAAAAACATAGTCTTTTCAGATCTAGAAAAGAGAAATCTTAAGAAGAGATAAAAGGAGAGTTTTTGAGAGATTTTACAAAAAAGAGGTTAATTTCTTTTGAGTAAAAATCATTTTTTTTTCTTTGAGACGAGCTTATGGATTGTACAAGTCGTCAGTATTCTCATTCATAGTGGAATCTCCCCTCCCTCTTGCCCGTGGACGTAGGCAAGTTTACCGAACCACGTAAATCTCGTGTCTTTACTGTTTTCTGGGTGTTGGCTATTGCTTGTAGGTTCCATCGACAAGTCAGTCCTAAAATTGATGAGAGGAAGAGTGTATATTTTATTTTGTTGAGATATTTCACTTTCTATTCTTGTTTCCTTTGTGAAACGGGAATATAGATGTTGACTTGAGTTTTTGTGAAAATCAAAGGTAGGGCTTTCTCTCGGGTTTTATCGCTTCCGCGACGTGAGGGCGTGACTCTGCGCTTAACAAGTATAATATTATAAAACTATAGTATTTGATGTGAATGTACTTAGGCATGTTTTATTGCTGAAAATATAAGTGGGCTTTTACTTTCTAATGACTTAACTTAATTGTTTTTAAATGCTTTAGTTTTTTAGATGCCTTGGGTGATTTTTCTTTTTCTTTTTCTTTTGTTGGGGGGTGGTATATAAAAATTACATGGCAATGCATGTAAATTTGTAAAGGACAAATTTTTAAAATCAACCGTTTTTTAACTTTAATAGGCAAAATCGACCGCGTTAGAAAAAAATAAGCAAAATCGACCGCACGGGACTACCAGTCCCGTGCAGTCCGTATCCCCCTCTTCACCACTTGCCCATCTCTCTCTCCTCACTCACCTACCCTCTCTCCTCCTGCAAGCCGCCCCCTCTCCTCCCGCAAGCTGCGCGGACCTCAAAGTAGGCACTCCCCAGCAAATTCCCACGGCCAGGTGTCGCCAAACCTCTGCAAATTAACCTCCTTCAACCTCCCGCCCCTAGAATCTCAAGACCTCCCGCATCATCCCTGACGGAAAGAAGGGTGGGGGGTGGGGGGAACGAGAATAAAAACCCTAGCCCTAGCTCCTCCGGCCATGGCGGCGGCCTCCCCCTCCTCCTGATCAACCCCTAACCCTTTACAAGCTCAGGTATGAGCTTCAACACAAATTCAAGCTCAACTTGAAAGAACTGTGGCCTCACCAACAACTTCCCTTCATCCTCTCTGCCTTCATCTTTCAACCCCGCAAAGCCAGAAACAACCTCCGTAATCTCCTGAACCCTGTCAACAATCACCCCATCGATCCCCATCAATTCTGCAACCAAACAATCTCCCCAATATTATTCAGGTTCCCATAACTCATCAGTCCAAGCCCAGCCTCCCTAAGTTCAGATATCACCGACGGTTTCCTCATCAGAGCTCTAACTTCCGACACGATCCCCTGCAACCCGCACTCTCTGCACAGTTTCACCGCCTCCTCCAAAGAATTCCTCCTATCGTCTCCGTAGATTTCTACACAGCCATCAGTAAGAAAAAATACAGGCTATAGATTTTGAAGCCTCCTAACTAGTCTAGCCGCGTCAGGACTGAAAGAAGAGAAAATAATCTTTCGATCTCCAGAATATTGAAACACGCAATTTAGCACGATTTGTAGACTGTGGATTAGCTCTTCGACTTTGTAGGCGACTTCATCGTCGAATTTGAGCTCCATATTGAAACCGAGATGACGATCGACTTTGAGGAACGCACGGGAGATAGGGAGGAGAGGGGGTAGGTGAGTGAGGCGAGAAAGAAATGGGGGTGTGGTGAGGAGGGATACAGAGACTGCACGGGACTAGTAGTCCCGTGCGGTCGATTTTGCTTTTTTTATTTTGACACGGTCGATTTTGCTTATTAAAGTTGAGAAACGGTTGATTTTAAAAATTTGTCCATTTGTAAATGTCTAAGGGTGCAACTGCACCTGTAGCTAGGCTATGGATCTGCCCCTGCGCCCTAGTATAGGGGGACTTTTCACAATTAACCCCGTGTGTTACTCAGTATTGAAATAATCTTCGCAATAGTGTGCATTGTAAGATTTGTAGGAAGTAGGATCAATAACTTATATTTACCTTTCATGCCACACAAATTGTTGCGGATACTTTAATTTTCTGAGAAATAATCATATTCTTCTACTTTTAGGCTTATGCAGGATCACAAACTTTGCAAAGTATCATTTTATTATGCACCGGCACAAATAAAGGTGGAGGATACTTCGCTCCTCGTGGTGTATTTCTAGCAATGTACATTGGACTCACACTCATATGGGCATTCCTCAACACATTTGCATTAGAAGTTATTGCCTTCATTGACATAATTTCTATTTGGTGGCAGGTAATCTTTTACCTATTGGAGGAATACAACATTTATTTAGTTGACAGTTTAATTATATGAGCGTCTCTTTGCGCCTAATGCACAAAGTTATTTAGTAGTTAGCCAAGGGCAGAAGGATTTAGGATAAGATGTTTTATGTGTGTTAAATATGACAAAACATGTTAATGGACGTAAAGAGACATGAATATAACCAAGCCTAGCAATTTGAAGTTAAAGTTCCGTGGTTTATTTTTCTTTTCTCAATCCTTTACTTAATGTTAAAACATCAACAGCTTATTCTAGAATATGCAAATTATGTGTCAAAGGGTTTCCAAATGTATGGCACATAACTGCATTCCAAAGATATATGTATAATAGTTTCTTCATGGACACCACAAAAGCAGACAAATTATTTCCTAAATTTTATTGAGAAAAAGGCCTGAGCCTAATATTTATTGAAAATTGTTTCCTAATTATTTTTGTCAGCATATTATCCTTAAATTACATCCATCAAATTCATTAACTACAAGCTCTAGAACTTTATGGTGCCAGGGGTACCACATTTATCTGCTTCAAACAGAAATAAATATTGAAAATCCTTAAAGCAGAAAAGTTAAGCCCATTTCATCTAAATTTATTAAGATTTGTCTGTTTTATTAGTCTTTAATATTTATCTGCTTGCAGGTTATCGGAGGCTTAATTATAGTTATCACACTTCCGTTGGTATCATTATCTACTCAACCAGCTTCATTTGTGTTCTCTCATTTTGAGACAGCACCAGATTCAACCGGAATTAGGAGCAGTGCATATGCAGCTATTTTATCATTACTTGTTAGCCAATATTCTTTATATGGATACGATGCAGCAGCACATCTAACAGAGGAAACAAGGGGCGCAGATAAAAATGGTCCAATTGCTATTCTTTCTAGTATAGGGATCATCTCAATATTTGGATGGGCTTATATTTTGGCGCTCACTTTCAGCATTCAGGTACATTAGTAACTACTATCTCGGCATTTAAATCTAAATTGGCTATTTCTAATATTGGGCGTTTTCTTTTTGCAGAATTTTGACTATCTATATGATGTTTCTAATGAGACTGCTGGAGCTTTTGTACCAGCACAGATATTATACGACGCATTTCATGGGAGATATCATAACTCTAGTGGGGCCATTATCTTGTTGTTCATCATCTGGGGTTCCTTCTTCTTTGGGGGCCTCTCAATTACTACAAGTGCAGCCAGAGTGGTATCTATCTTGCCTGACCTTAGTACTCTCATAAACCTTTGAAGAATTTATACTCTTTGAGATTACCCACAAGAAACAAACAACTGATACATGAATCCTATTCGTCCATTCAGTTATGTTTATGACTATCTCCTCCATTAACACTATCATGTCCTTGCTTC
>BQKN01065781.1:0-42878 GCA_022839385.1 Asparagus kiusianus | reverse complement strand
TCGGCCTAGCTTAAGCCGGGCCGGGTTTGACCCGGGCCCGCTTGGGTCAGAGTGCATCAGATCCTAGCCTGGGACTGGATCCAGCCCGGCCCACTGCCCTCATGGCTTCAGGTCGGGTCCGTCCCGGCCCAATGCAGATTGGGTCGTGAGTCGGCTCACGGCCTGCATTTTTTTCCTTTTCACTTTTTTTCTTTTCTATCTTTACTTGTATTAATATTTATTAAACTATATCTTTGTTTGAAAATAAATGTCATCTCTTTGTTGTAATAAAACCATTAATCGTAATATATTTTAAAGAACTTGTTAACAAAATCTTTATTCATGAGCACTGAACTTCTAATTATGACTAAAAAAAAGTTGTATCATCCAAGTATGGAAACAAAACATATAGTTGTATATCTTACACCCGTAAAACCATCTATAGGAAATAGCTATTGCATAAACTTTTTTCCTTTTAAACATAAATATATCATACAATTACTCATTGGATGCCATTAACTGTGAAACTCTTTCATATTTATTCTACCAAATATTATAATATCTTTATTACTTTATCTGAAATTTTGAAATATATCATGCAAGACAAAAAAAGTAACTCAAAATTTGTAGTGAGAGTATTTGTCTCTATTTCTTTGCTAAATCATATTTCATACACTGATACGTACAACTAAGTTACAAACATTGAGTCTTTACAACATAACTAACATTTAAGAGAAAGATTTGTTCAGATAAAAAATTAATCTTAATTCCACATGTCTTAGTATGTGCAAATACGTTAATTATTGTGAAAAGATTCAATTTTCTTTTTCTAAAAAAAGACATGAGTTACATCTCATTTCACAAAATAAACTTAAATATGCATGAATGATGAGTTTCATCAGTTTTGTCACTAGACTATCTTTTGCTTATTATATTAAGCAAAATGGGCTACCTATCAATTTTTCCTAAATACGTCAGCCCTCCAAAAACCAAAAGTGTTGCATCTTGCAAGAACATACAAAATGAGGACCATTATGGAAAACTTCCCATATAAAACTACGACGAAGTTTCCCAACAGACCAAATAAAAAGTGTAGCTGTTAACTCTTTAACCCGACAAGCGACACACTAGGTTTATATATATATATTTTAAAGATGAGCTAATATTTTGTCAGGCTGAAATTTCAAAAAAAAAAAAAAAACATAGACTGGAGTAGGCTGAGCCTACTTCTATGACCTTACGCTTGGGGCTGGTTCCAGCCTGGCCCATGACTTAGGTATATCATAGGCTGGGTCGGGCCCGACCCACCATGAGTCGGGTAATATCGTGACCTATGGCGGGCTGGGTTGGGTCAACTCGCGGGTCGACTTGGCTCACGCCCAACCCTAAGTTTTACCTTAGCTACTAAAAATAACTTCAATATTATCCTTTTCATGTAAGGGTATGCAAGAAGGTAAAACAAATGCTCTGTCAATGCGTGTAATAAAATTTTTGTATAATTCAGGAGGTTTTTATAGTTTTGGAGGATTTTCTAAGATTTTAAAATTCAAAGGAAAATTTTTGAACCCTCTAAGATTCAAGTGCGTTTTGTGAAATTTACACTTTCTTCATCATGATTATATTCATAGTTGTCGTCTGCATGGATGTGAATTTCTTCAAGAGGTATTTTAATATGGCTATGTTTGGGAGCTCACTAAGGGAAGGAAAGGAAAGGTAGGAAAATGAAGGGAACTTGTTAATTTTCCCTTCCCCTCTTTTACCTCACAATTTGGGGTGTATTGGGGTGTAAGATTTTAATGTAAAATTTTCCCTCATTTCTTTTCCCTACCCTCCCAGTAAAACTCCCAAACAAGGTTAAATTCAAATTTCTCTTCCCCTTCCCTTCTCTACCCTCCACCCAAACACAGATAAAGAACTGAGCTCCCTTTCATTTACCTTGCTTGTGATCATGTATGCACTGTAGTTTTCCCAAAATGGGCATCTCTAATGTTCCAAATCTTAGTATAATGATCTAAATTCAACTATATTTTCTAATGGCAGGTTATTGGAGGCTTGATTCTTGTCATAGCACTTCCATTGGTGGCACCAACTACACAATCTGCTTCCTATGTATTCACCCATTTTGAAACCTCACCAGAATTAACTGGGATCAGAAGCAAGGCATATGCCGTCATTTTATCCTTTCTTGTTAGCCAATATTCATTATTAGGATATGACGCTGCTGCACATTTAACAGAGGAAACTAAAGGTGCTGATAAAAATGGTCCGATTGCTATTCTTTCTAGTATTGGTATCGTCTCATTATTTGGATGGGTTTATCTCTTAGCTCTCACTTTCAGCATTCAGGTTTTCTTTTGTCATCTTTTTTTTGGATATTTATCTCGATTTTGTTTAATACATATTGAATGATCAGATAAATCCTTTATTACTTAACCAGTTGATATAATTATTGGTTAACTTTGGATACACCCTATACTATGATAGTGTAATCACTTATTCGTTAATTTTTTTATTAGCACTTACACCCTTGAACCTCAACGACTTCTCTCTTTTACCCTCCAGTTCAAGGAAAAATTAGTCCTTTTTTCAGTTAGACTGAGGGCGAAAGGTATTTTATTGTCATTGTATTACCATATGACATCTCGATCTTACTCAGGAAAATAATGTCGTTTCGAGTTGAGAAGGTTTAAGTGCTAAACAAGTAGTTTACAGGGTATGAGTAGCTACGCCTTTCTAGCACGTGTGTATCTGCAATTAACCCTATATTTGTTTATGCAGAATTTTAACTACCTGTTCGATGCTAGCAATGAGACTGCTGGAACTTTTGTTCCGGCACAAATATTATATGATGCGTTTCATGGGAGATACCATAACTCATTGGGAGCCATTCTTCTTCTGATTGTTATTTGGGGTTCGTTTTTCTTTGCTGGCCTCTCATCCACAGCTTGTGCAGCCAGAGTGGTAAGAAATAGTCGGCTTATTTTATTGATTATGTGAAACTCCAACTTTCCCTAGAAAAGCATTCTGAAAAAAATCTGTTCAACCTTAAGAAAACATGTTATTTATCATTCTATAACCATAAGTTTCCTCGCCATGACTTTGATTTTTTTTTTTTAAAGTGCAGTGGAGGGGACTTTAAGATATTAAGATAGAGTAAGACTATAACCTTGGCCACTCATCACCACTTTGGAGTTTCGGTGTAGTGAAAGATGTTTGTTTGTGGAGCCTTAGTTTCTGTGTTTGTTTCTTTCTTTCATCGATTAGTGGTACTATGTCACTTTGGTGCTAACAGAAAGGGCATTAAGATATCAAAACAATTCAGATTCAAACACCATGGACACATTTATAGCAGATTTTAGAAAAAAGATATTATTGTGTAAAATTGTCGAGGTTCAGTCCGTGAAAGGACATTTTCTTTACAGGAGAATGTTAGAGCATTAAATTGTAGCAGAACATTCATCATTAATTCGGCGTTTCGGTGCAATAAAAGAGACTTCAAGAACCATCATCATCATTTTGCAGGTTTATGCATTCTCAAGGGACCATGGAATTCCCTTCTCATCCTTATGGCACAAGTTGCACCCAAAACACAAGTCCCCTACCAATGCAGTATGTCTATGTACAGCCATATGCATTGTCATCGGCCTCCCCATTCTCCAAGGCAACGTCATCTTCGACGCAATCATCTCAATCTGCACCATTGGATGGGTTGGTAGCTATGCAGTTCCGATCCTTGCAAGGTTGTCCATGGCAGAAAAGAACTTCGAGCCAGGCCCCTTTTATCTGGGGAGAGCAAGAAGACCGGTTTGCTTGGTTGCGTTCCTGTGGATTTGTTATACTTGTTCAGTTTTCCTCTTACCTACAGCTTATCCTATTAAGTTGGGTACTTTCAATTACGCGCCGGTTGCCTTGGGGTTGTGCTTGTCTCTGATAATGTTGTGGTGGGTTTTGGATGCAAGAAAATGGTTCAAAGGGCCTGTTCGAAACAATGAGAGACAAAATGGAAAGGTGTAATGTTTGTAGGAATTAAACTCGATTTATGACTCAGAAACAAATTCGCCATCACTCGAAATACGCCAGAAGTATAAGAAAATAGATTGAAAGAGGATGAAGGGTTGTAATTATGATTAGTCCAGTAGAAAGGTCAGTGGGGTCGTAATAAAAAGTTGTATTCTAGCCATTTGATGTATGTATGATAAATAGCCAAAATTAAATTTCATACTATTTGCTTTTACTAGCTCATTTGCCCCCTTCCTCCAGATCCTAAGAGCTCCTCCAAAACACCACCCGTATTGTCCAAATTTGTTTTTAAACTCCCATGCGTATGGTTTTTGAAGAGTGTGGTGTTCTATGAAACTTCAACATGTACAGTAATCTCCCCATATATGCTATTTGTCGAGGGGCTGCTTGTTTCCATATATTTTGTGGAGTTTGCATTGAAAAATACCCTATATTAAAACTACCCTCTGAAGAAAATTTGTTGTGACGAAGAAAACTGAAAATTTGGTGAAACACAGAGAAATTTACCTGCCACCACACTGAAATTATGTCAACTAAGGCAACGAGTTCCGGAGAAAACACGTTACGAACTGCCCATATGAGTGTGAGCCCAGCATACATGGCAAAAAGTACACCATGAGAAGCAAGGTAACCTCTATTAGAGATACACAAGATCCCAAAGAATTTGCTCATGAAGGGAAGCTATCAATTATTAAAGATGCACAAGATTCAAATGAATCAGCTCAAGCTGGAAAGCCAATTAGATATACTCAAGATCCCAGTGAATCTGCTCATGAAGGAAAGCTATCAATTCCTTCCAAAGATCATGGCTAAACTTGCAACATAATTTTGATGATCTGACTGCAAACATTGTTGAGGTATTATGGTAAGGCCATAATCAATCATTGAGATATTACACCCTATTATTTGATTGTAACTAGATATCATGGGGATCAATATTTGTAACCATATTTCTATAATAGAGGCTATAAATGAAATAGAGAGAAGAGGGCTCAGATGTGACAGAGAACCCATCATCTTCCTTCTCTCAACTTCTAGCAATGCCTGTTATATTTCTTAACCTTCACCTTTATTAGTGCCGGTACTCCATATTAGTTGATTGTAACCGGTAGTCTGTTCCAAAGAAGAAATAAAACAATCCAAGCTCAGGACTTTTTTTTTTCTTTTTGCTTACAGTAAGATACTTAATTATGTATAGAAGTGATGTGGAAGGATATTGCCACTGCTTTTTGGAAGAAATCGTATTGTGCGAAGCTCGGGCGATCCAAGAAAAGAGGATAATTTTCGGTCAGATTTCAACGTGCAACTTCAACGGACCATAACTTTTGATTCTCTTCATAGAATCACTATCATTATATGCTTTCAGAAAGTTCGGGAAGTGCTTTACAAATAGAATCGTTTTGCCATTCCAATCGAGTTTTGGGATTCGTCTTCACGTTCAAGCAGCGCGTCAAAGAGTTTTCGTCTAATCTAGTTTCTAGTTCTTATGAAAAGTTTTAATTTCTAGGAAGTCTAATTGTTTTAGCAAATGTTATTTTAGTACTCTTGCTTTGTTTTATACCGTATATAAGGGGGAACGAATTTGTGAGCTCTTTACATTGATTATTATTATTTCAGAAGTTTTCAATTCCTAGGGTTTTTCGGGGTCTGTGCCGTTTCACTCGTACGAGAAAGAGCAGTTTTCTCCTTTGATTCTGCCGCTACATCAAGAAGTATATACCTCAAAACAAAATTACTGTCATATTTCAGAGAAAGCTTCAATAAAAGAGACTCTGTTCATCACAAATAGAATCTCAGAGACTCTGTTCATCACAAATAGAATCTCAAATTTAAGACTGCATTTTTTTAGTAAGCTGAGAAAGAAAAGCACATAATGGGAAAGAAGAGCAGATTTCAGCTATGCCAGTTCCGACGAACCAAGTGAAGAAGGAAACGACCACCCAACCCCATATTAAGTAAGCTGGCAGGCCTTGCGTAGAGCAAGTATGGACCATACATCTGCATGCGGGCTCGCTGCAAAAAGAGCTACAATTGAAAAGCATACTGATACCGTCTTGTGTTCATAAGAAAATTTGTTATCTACTTGTTACGAAATATATCAAGCGCGATGCAAGAAAGAAAGATAGGTGCTTAACTACCATTTCCCTTATGAGTTCTTGTTTGTAGGGGTGTAAGTGAACCAAATAATTAATAAATGGTTTAGCTATTATTCGTCCAACTATTCGATCGTATTCGAGCCTAATTGTGGGGAAAATTTTTAGTGGACTGAAAGAAAAAAAAGCGGGGCATCTTCTACTCGGAGTGTTGTGCGCGGCGGAAGCCAATTCGGCAAGTCAGTAGCACACACAAGAACCAATAATAGATCACAATAGCACAAGCAACACCCAATCACAGCAAGAACACAATAATTACGTGGTTTGGCAATTGCCTACGTCCACGGGGCAAGGAGGGGGGAGTTTTACTATTAGAAATCAAGGGGAATACAATTAGGATTACAAATCTTACCACAAACCCACAAATAAGCCCTCTTAATCTCTCCAAATTGCTCCAACAATAGAAGCCCAAAATCTTCTCTTTTTGCAGCTCAAAATGCTCTCACTCCAACCCTAAAAACGAGTTAAGGGTATATATACAACTCCCAAATAAAACGGCTCTGGAAACCAAACCCAGCCCAAAACCGATACGGAGATCGACCGTGACGGTCGATCGCGCAGGCATCGCGGTCGACTGTGGTGGTCGACCTCATCAACTCCAAAGACTTCCCAAGTAGGGGTGGAAACGAATCGAATCTGAACGAATACCTTACTATTCGAATTCGAATTCGACCCAGAACCACATGTTCGAATTCGTGTTCATATTCGACACGAATACTTAAGGGCCATTCAAATTCGATTCGACAACTTAGATTAGCATTCAGTAAGTATTCGCGAATATTTGTTTATAAAAAATGTGATTTTTACCTATATAGAGCTTCCAGACTCGACGGGAAGAGAGCTTCGATGGTGGAACATGAGTGAGGGCCGAGTGGAGGAGCGGAGCCTTCGTAGTGGAAGGGCTTGTTGGAGTGGCTGGTGCCCTTCTCGCTGGTGCAGAGAGCGCGGAAGTTCTCAGCGTTGTGGGGGACGGCGTCGGAGAAGAGCTCCATCACGATGTGGCCAGTATCCTTGTCGCCGATCGTCATGTCGAAGAACCCCGGGGTTGGATGCCATCAGATTGATGACGGTTACAGTGGGGGGGGGGGGAGAAATTTACGGAGGATTGGGAAAGGGGCTAGGGCTAGGGCTTGTGAAATTTACGGCGGATTAAGGGTGGGGAGAAACTTACGGAGGGTTGGGAGAAAGTGGATTAATCTGGGCCATTAAAAGTTACATGTGGTGTGATTTGGAAAGGAGCTAGGGCCTGTGAAGATTGGGGTTTGATTTTTAAATGTCGGTTTGTGTGGGTGAGGCACGTGACTTGGGAGGATCTTGCCAAAATCATCTTGGGCTTGGGGCATGATTGAACTTAGATATGTGAATTCTCCCATCCAACCGTACTACTTGTAGAAACAACCCTATCATCTATATATTCAATTACTACTTATTTATATGGGTTAACATATATGAATAAAAATTTAGATAAGTAGTGTTTGCAAAACTTTAATTAATAGGATTAAAATGTAAATAGTTATCGAATAGTTAATGATCAACCGAATCGAACGTACATGTGGTTAAATTCTATTCATTATAAGCCGAATATTAAATTTTATTCGTTTAATACTAAATGAACTACCGAATCGAACTTGACCGAATATCTGGTCGAATAATAATCGAACTGTTATTAATTATTTGGTTCATTTCCACCCCTATCCCAAGTCTCTGGAAACCATCATGGTCGACCGCTACGATCGACCGCCTCAACTCCAGAGACTTCTGCAGTTTCTGGGCATAGGCGAGGTCGACCGCCACGATCGACCGCCACGGTCGACCGCCAAACATCCAGAAATAGCACCAGCTCCCGTGCACGAATTTGGTCGATTGCCATAAACCCGCGGTCGACCGCCAAGCTGCCAAACTGAATCCTGGGTTCTAACAACTACTTTTCCTGCCAATCCTACAAATCTCCACCTCGACGAACATTTTGCCAAAACTGAGCCGACACCAAAAACACCCAAATGTGCCACAACCGATCCATGACAACGGACTCAATCGAGAGCTCAAACAATCTCACCCCCAATCAAACTCAACTAATACAACCGGCTGCATCTACAAGACTGCCTACGTATCCTCTTGCCTAAGGAATCAAGCCGAACGTAGTTCATCCAAATGGCCACCAACGGCCTCAACATCGAAGAATGTTTAATAAATTCAAAAAATGACCAAACTTTACACCTGGAACCACTTTGGTCAACATATCAGCAGGGTTGTTCTTAGTGTGGACCTTCTCCAACGTGACATCACCGTCATCCAATACGTCACGTACAAAGTGAAACCTGACATCAATGTGCTTCGTGCGTGCATGATAGACTTGGTTCTTCGCCAAATAGATAGCCGACATGCTATCACAATATACCTGAATGGTCTCCTGTGCAATCCCCAAATCATCCAACAAACTATGCAGCCACAAAACCTCCTTCGCAGCTTCAGTCACCACCATATACTCCGCCTTCATAGTAGAGAGCGTCACTGTAGACTGAAGAGTGCATCTCCAACACACCGGTGCACTAGCCAATGTAAAAACATAACCTGTAGTGGACCGACGCTTGTCAAGATCTCCGGCATAGTCTGAATCCACGTAGCCAATACAATCATGCCATGTCTTATCATTATTCTCAAATATCAACCCAACATCCACGGTACCTTTAATATACCATAGAATCCACTTCATGGCCTCCCAATGACCCTTCCTGGGGTCGTGTATGTACCTAGATACCATGCTCACGACCTGTGACAAATCTGGCCTCGTACACACCATAGCATACATAAAGCTACCCATTGCACTAGCGTATCAAACTTTGGACATGTAGTCCCGATCCTCCACCGAAACTAGTGACATCAAGGCTGAAAGCTTGAAGTGGGGAGCTAATTGAGTACTCACCACCTTAGCATTACTCTCAAAACTGAATTTCTTTAGCATCTTCTGTAAGTAACTCCTCTATGTAAGATTCAATCTCCTCTTCACCCTGTTTCGCTCAATCTCCATACCCAATATCTTCTTGGCCTCTCCCAGGTCATTCTTCTCAAATTCAGATGACAGCTCAATTTTTAATTTCCCTATAGCTGAAGTGTTCCTGGAAGCAATGAGCATATCATCAACATATAGTAACAAGTAAATGTGCCTACCATCCTGTAGCTTGCGCATATAAACACACGGGTCATAAGGGCTCCTCGTGTATCCTTGGCCAATCATAAAGCTATCAAATCTCTTGTACCACTGTCGCGGTGATTGCTTCAGTCTATAAAGAGATTTCTTCAATTTGCACACCAAATTTTCTCTTCCTGCAGCTTTGAACCCCATGAGTTATGTCATGTAGATCTTCTTATCTAAGTCTCAATGTAGAAAGACCGTCTTCACGCCCATTTGGACCAAATCCAAGTCTAGCTGTACCACTAATGCCAATAGAATCCGAATCGATGAATGCTTCACAACGGGTGAAAACATCTCGTTGTAATTAACGCCCTCAAGCTGTGCATATCTCTTGGCAACCAATCTGGCTTTGAACCGAATATCCCCAATAGAAGATCCCTCCTTCTTAGCATACACCCACTTGCAACCAATAGCTTTCTTACCCTTAGGTAACTTTACAAGTTCCCAAGTGTCATTCTTCTGAAGAAATTGTATCTCCTCTTCCATAGCATTCCTCTCATTCTTCTGAAGAAATTGTATCTCCTCTTCCATAGCATTCCTCTCCCTAATAGAATCAGGGCTAGATTCTGCCTCCCTAAATGTGGAAGAAATCAAATTATCAACGGCCTCTACTGATAAAGCATATGCCATCATGACATCATCATATCTAGCTGTCCAACGAATCACTCTCCTCGGTCTATCTGCTGCAATGGACCCCGAAGCATGACCCTTCTTTTGAGTCTCACCATCCACTGTATCCTCCAAATGCCTGACTGTCATCTCATCTTCTCCTAGTGTCACATCTGTAGGAGTCTTAATGGACACAATGCTGTCTGGAGTGGGTGGAGTCACATCATCCTCCACCTGCTGTGATATCCCTCCTGTTTGATCTTCCTCCAACTGTTGAGGAACTCGAGGCTTCATCATGTATGCCTCATCAAATGTGACATCTCTGATAATGACCATCTTCTTGTCTTGTGGATCCTATAATTTGAAGCCTTTGACACTTCTCTAAATCCCACAAAGATGGTCTTCCTCGCTCTCGGATTCAACTTTCCATCACTGACATGGAAATAAGCTGGACACCCAAATATCCGAAGCGTCTCATATTCACTAGCCATGGAACGAGACGAACGCTCTAACGGAGTCTTCCTCTGCATCGTAGTGCACGACAACCTATTAACAAGATGGCTCGTATAAACCAACGCCTCGGCCCAAAAGGATCTAGATAATCCACTCAGCGTCATCATACATCGCACCTTCTCCAGCAAGGTATGGTTCAATCTCTCAGCCATCCCGTTCTGTTGTGTTGTCTCTCTAACTGTGAAGTGTCTTCTAATATCGTGATCCCGACAAAACTACAGAAATGGATCACTCTTATACTCTTCATCATTGTCTGAACGAAGAGTCTTCACCTTTCTACCTGTCTGCAGCTCCACTTTCTTCTTCCACTCCACAAATATATTCAGGACCTCATGTTTATGCTTCATTATATATACCAAATTACTCCTGGAATAATCATTAATGAAAGTGACAAAATAATTTGCCCCACCAAGCGATGTGTGCTTGGAAGGAACCCAAACGTCTGTGTGAATGTAATCCAATATACCTTGGGTGCTGTGAATGGCGGTGCCGAACTTCATTTTGGTCTTCTTCTCAAGTACGCAATCCTCATACAGTTCCATCTTGCAGGTCTTTTTACCTTTCAATAGCCCCTGTTTTGCCAATGACTGTAGGGACTTATCACCTGTGTATCCAAATCTCATGTGCCATAGGGTGGTAGTATCCTCCTCTGTGGTGATAGAAGCAGCCAGACCCCCTATAACTGTCTTGCCCTTCAAGTAGTATAGGTTATTTTCCCTGACACCTCGTATCACCACCATGGACCCCTTCATGACCTTCAATGTAGTATCATCTAAGATCACTCTATAACCAGCTACCTCTAAAGTCCCAAGAGAAATGACATACTTCGTCAACTGCGGTACAAACCTCACTTCTTTCAACTCCCTAGTCACTCCGTCATACATTCTGATCTGCACTGAGCTAATCCCACTAATCGGACAAACGTGATCGTTCCCCATAAGCACCACATCCCCTCTTTCCAACTTCTCAAAATTGGTAAACCAATCCCTCTTAGGGAAAATGCGAAATGTAGCTTCCGAATCTAACATCCACTCCGTAAAGTCGGCATAACAAACTGACGATAGTGCGGAACAAGAATAAACGAAAGAATCCGAATCTGAAGTGTTGCCAATAACTTTAGCAACATTCACCTCTGAAGCTTGTACAGTTTTTCCCCTTTGCTTCCCGGTTCTATCCTTCAACTTTGGGCACTCATTTTTTCAATGTACCTCTTCTTTGCAAAAAACACATTGATTTCTACCAACACTCTTATGGCCACCCCTATTCTTAGATTTTGAACGGTTGAATCTTTAACGGTTTGGACTATGGTCATGAACTGCTAATGCATCCCCCGATGCTTTCTCAGAGGGCTCACCATCATTCTTCTTCAGCTCATAATTCACTAATACTGAGGTCACCTCCTTGTAGCTAACTGTAGTTCGTCCATTTATCATAGTGAGAACAAACGTACTAAAATCATCCTCCGGCAACGAACACAATAGTAACATCGCTTTGTCTTCATCCTCAACCATAATATCCACATTAGTCATATCCGATATTAGCTTTGTGAAGTTGTTAACATGCTCCCGAATGGAAACTCCCTTCTCCATCTTGAATTAGTAGAACATTTTCTTCAAGTGAAGCCGATTCTCAATGCTCTTCGTCAAATATTTGTCATTGAGCGTTTCTCACAATCTCTTCGCCGACGTCTCGTTCATTACATTATAAATGAGATCTAGGATCAAGCATGACTGGATAACTCCACAAGCCCTACTATTTATTTTCTTCCAAACATTGTCCTTCATATCTTCGGGTTTCTCTTGTAGCTCAAGAGTCTCCTTTAAATTTTGTGCATCCAAGGCGTCTATTACTTGACACCTCCACAAACCGAAATTGATCTTGCCGTCAAACATCGGAACATCAATTTTAGTATTATTGATGCTCAAACTTTGAATTGCCTTTGTCAAAGACGACCCCGATGTGCTTGGTTCACCCATATTGTAGATCTACCTCTCCAAACAAGAATCCAATAGCGAATCCTTCGAACAAACTCCCAAATCCAACCCGGAGCTATGATACCACTTGTTGTACGTGACGGAAGCTAATTTGGCAAGTCAGTAGCAGACATAAGAACCAATAATAGATCACAATAACACAAGCAATACCCAATCACAGCAAGAACACAATAATTACGTGGTTCGGCAATTGCCTACGTTCACGGGGCAAGGAGGGGGAGTTTTACTATTAGAAATCAAGGGGAATACAATTAGGGTTACAAATCTTACCACAAACACACAAATAAGCCCTCTTAATCTCTCCAAATAGCTCCAACAATAGAAGCCCCAAATCTCCTCTTTCTGCAGCTCAAAATCCTTTCACTCCAACCCTAAAAACGAGTTAAGGGTATATATACAATTCCCAAATGAAACGGGTCTGGAAACCAAACCCAGCCCAAAACCGATACGGCGGTCGACCGTGACGGTCGACCGCGCAGGCATCGGGGTCGACTGTGGCGGTCGACCTCATCAACTCCAGAGACTTCCCAAGTCTCTGGAAACCATCCCGGTCGACCGTCACGGTCGACCACCTCAACTCCAGAGACTTCTGCAGTTTCTGGGCACAGGCGCGGTCGACCGCCCCGGTCGACCGCCAAACATCCAGAAACAGCACCAGCTCCCGTGCACGAATTCGGTCGACCGCCATAAACCCGCGGTCGACCACCAAGCTGCCAAACTGAATCCTGGGCTCCAACAACTGCTTTTCCTACCAATCTTACACGGAGTTCGCCTGAATCTTCAAAGATCGCCTGATCTTCCAAGTTCGCCTGAACTTCCAAAGCTCGCCTGAACTCAGTTTCGAGCTTCGCCTGAACTTCCAAGTTCGCCTGCATGCCAAGTTTGCCTGAACTGAGGACTTAGAGAAATTTGTGCTTGTTTCGAGGTTTGAGTCTATACCCGAAAGCAACATGGAGAAGATACTAGCAGGAATCATGCCGGTTAGGGAATTGAAAGAAAGGTAAAGATATTTATGTTTTGAGAGATTGCCAACTTGCACATCTGGAATAGAACCAGATAGCTTATTGTCGCTGAGGTCCAAAGAACTGAGATTCCTTAACTTGGAAATCACAGAAGTAGGGATTGGGCCTTCAAAATGATTGTTGTTCAGAAACAAGGTTTCTAAACCAGTGGTGTTACTTGGAATGGTAATTATCGCATTGAGAAAATTATTTCCCAAGTCCCAAGTATTTTAAGTTGGCTAGCCAATGGTGTTGGAATTTAGAGAAAGTTCTTCTAACGCGGGAAAGTTTGAAAAGTTACCGAGCGGACAGGTCATGAGTGTGTTGGTAGAAAGATTCGAGCGTCTTCAATGATCTGGAGAGAGCGCAGTTGGGGAAGAAAATGATAGGAACGGAGAGAAAATAGTTGTAGGAGGGGTCCAGATGCTGGAGCGCGTCGAGGAGACAGAGGAGTTGGAGGAAGTAGATGGCAAATGAGGAGTTAATTATCCTTAATGTTGAGCCCAAGGCCGCTAAAACTGAGCCCAATCACGCGATAAGAAGGTTTTGAAGAAGGAGAGGAAGAAGAGCAAATGAGTACCCCAGCACCCCATAAACAAGGGTTTGGATGAATGATATAGCTGAGATCAGAGAGAGCATGCATGGTATGCAAGTCTTTCTTGATGCGTACTGGATCGAGCGTCAGCAGTAGCACAAGCAAAGAAGAAGAAGAGAGAGAAGAAAGATAACAAGGGGGAAATGAACATATCTATTCATTCTATCACTACAAGCATCATCATAAACAAAAACAAAAAGTTACATATAAAGAGAGAGGGAGGGAGGGGTTTTGTTAGATGTAGGCATATGGGGAATTAGAATGCATTGAATAGCCCTGGCTTTTTAAATAGGTGGAAGTGTGGAAGTCATGACCCCAAGGGCCAGCATTTGTTAAATGTGAAGACCAGGAGTCCATACACACAGGTTTTTTGATTTGTAGAATAGAATGAAAGGTGTCGATCGTTCATAATATGAACTAAATTTAGAGTAAATTATATTTATCTCTCCAAGTTTTACCTCAGTAACATATTTCTCTATTGTTATTCTTTCAACAATATTAGAATTTAGAGGGATAGAGCGGTTTTCCCATGCCAATGTGCAGGGGAAACTGTTGGAATAGGAGAATAATAAGCAAATTGGTTTAATTTACTGAAATCTATGTGTAAATGAATGACACACTAGGAAAATACCATGACGTTAAAACACAGACCTATGCATATGAATATATGTTGATTTCAAAAAGAAGTTGAACTCTTTTCTTTGTGTTTCCAATATTATGCAACTTGCACAGCTGCAGTTGGAAATTTAAAATCAAAAACCGACCTCTTGCCTTTCCAGTTCTGTGGTACCTTAACTTTTTAGAAAGAAAGATGTATAACTAACATCATACTTGGTTTTGTAAACCTGAAGCAACATCCCCAGTGTTATCAAAATTTTGTGCACTGACAGTTCCAATGGTAGATTCTATCAGCATGTGTTCTCAGGTTTCTTTACACATTTATTTCTTCAGCTATTTTGAGAGAAACAGGCAAAAGCACCATCTGAAAGATGTGCTATTGTTCCTAATGAAATTGTGAGTCCTCAATTTTATACTGCATAACAATATATTTCCTCTCATTTCGAAAGTTGAGAGCTTTCAGCCTGGCAAACTTAAGATTTCCTTATAATATTCATTGTCCGGTTGGAAACATGTTTTCCTTTTGCCTTTCTGACTATAATATAGGATTGCTTACTGTCTTGCTAATGTCTAAATTTTTTCAGTTTTGAAATTAGCACCAATGTACAACATCGATAACTGGTAAGATTCCGGTTATAAATTTGTATTTACTATATATTTAGCAATCCGTGAAGCATTCTCAATTTAGAGTTTTGCTTCACACAATCTCCTATTGATGAAGAAAAGATGATAAGATTGTGATTGGTTGCCATAACTTGACTGAGCTTTAGTATGGAATGGGCCAAAACTTCCCTTTTATATCAAAATGTTAAGCTAGCAGTAATTTGATATAGGCTAAGACAGACTATACTTGAGTATGGGATGAGCTAAAACTTCCCTTTTATATAAAAAAATTCAAGCTTAATCGGACATTCATGAATAGCTTGACCTTAGTTTAGGCTGCTAGGAGCCAACATTTAGACATGAGGACACAATATCCTTCAAGTATATTTGACTTAATTCTTAGGAAGATATGAATTATGCTATTATTCATGTAAACAGAAACCTATTTAGTAAATGATAAATATAACAGTTGGTCTTTCTCGAAAGGGATTGAACATACACTATTGTTTACATAAATTTTTTAGGCGATTAAAATGATATACAATTCTCCCAGTTTTGGACACGAATTTACATTCTTTAAATATTCTGATAATTTGCTAGGATATAACAAGTTCAGCTTATCTATTTAAAATTTATATGAAAGTGCATTCTTTAAGATAACAGAGACTTGTCGCCTTTACAAAGTGAGCGGTTGATCCAATCACAGGAAATCTAGTTAATGTAAATGCATGGGATTATATCCTTTGACCTAGGACATTAGTCTATGATTTTCTTTGAACTTCTAAACATATATATTATTATTTGTAATGTAATTATATCTCCACATATAGTCCAGACAAGCAGTAATATAGCGACAATTCTGGGTTTTTCCTCATTTATACTCGTATATATTCTCTTTCGATGAGTAAATCGTATTCTTCATATCCAAAATAAGCTAATGTCATATGATTAACTGATACATTGACCCCTGGCTTAAAAAAAATACCCTAAATGTGTACTTGATTTGAATAATTCATTTGATTATCCTGTAACTGTTTATAAATCCTATTGCTGAATTGAAGAGAAATTATCATCACAATATTTCAAATTGTTTGACACTATCACTGCAAGTCCTCCTGTGATCATGCAACAAGCCTGCAGTATGCAATTCAGATTAATACCTTCGTCTTGTAGAGAGAATACTAGCATCAAAACCTGTAATCTGAGCATCCATTTTCTTTTCAACCAGGACTGAAATCTTGTTGATATCCTTTGTACGCAATGAGGCAAGGATGTGTTGTTTTCAAAACCTTGGTCTCTACAAAAGAGGCTATTTAATCTTTATGCGGTAAAGGTTAAAAACTGGGTTCCTCTCGGTAGTGATAACGACAACGAGACGAAGAACTAGCGTCTGGGGGGAAGGTGCTTGTTCTGTCCGGTCGATCATTTTGTTATTTCGCTATTTTGCTTGTTCTGCACTATCCACGGTTAAACTATTCTAATTTTTGTAAGGGTGACACTTATTTGCTTTTTTTTTTCTCGTTAAATTCTTATTAATGAAACACGGAGAATAGCTATCCATGGTCTCACTAAAAGGATTTTGAAAACTGTTCTGTCCAGCTAGCTAGCACAAAGACCGTATGTGAGCCAAAATGATTGAGTCCAGGTAGCGTCTCGCCGCCGGCAGCAGTGGTCCGAGGCGATCCGGGGCCCACCCCTACCTCAGATTCGGCCGTCCACCTCTCAAGGGGGAATTTTTGGAGGAAAAGCGTCACGGTTGGCGACTGGCTGTAGTCTAAAGTAGCTCGAGATGATAGCCTGGCTTTAATTTCCCACACTTTTCCTTTGTTCCGAATCTTCTATCCTCAATCTCAACTCATCACATCATATTGGCACCTTCTTATTTATTCCGCTTGGTTATATGAGTATGTTGACTGCTGAAATGATATCATCTCTAATTCGATGCCGAGAGGTAGCGTCCGGTGGACGTCGGGTGTTCTGAGGAATGAAAAGCTCTTGTGTATTGCAAAACAGAAGGGTTTTGAGTGTAAATAAGTATATGTTGGTCCAAGCACTAAAGGGTTCTTCTCTTTCGAATACTGATAAAAGTTGGAGTACCACGTAATGATGTAGGACGCTTAACAAACAATTTTATGGAGGATTCGGACAATCACAAGCTAAATACAGATTTATACGTGTTATTGACTTCCGCAAAGAAACAATCATATCTTCCAACCTAGAAGGCGGATTCTCACATATTATATATGTAAATCGCCTATCTCGACGAGACGGAGCCAACTAGATTGTCAGATTTTTAAAATCTCATCAGTAATACTCATTTTTGGCTGAAATCTGAAAATAATCAACTTTTAGTTTATTTTTAGTAATAAAGTTAGAGTCTGTTTAGATTAGAAAATAAATTAAATATTAGAGTTAAATTAGATTAGGAAACAAATTTAATTTTAATTCATGATTTGTTTCCTCTATTATAGGGAGTCTTTTTAGTATAGAATTTAATACTTTCTATTTCTTTGTAATTCTAGTCTTACTATGAGTCTTATTTATTTTTCTATTTAAGAAGAGTCATGTAACCCTAAAGAATAATAACTTTAATTCAATAAAATTTCTATTTTAATATTTTCTTCGTGAATTTGAAGTTCTTCGTGGATTTGGAGATTGTTCTTTGTGGATTCAGAGAACACCCCTTGGTAGATTTTGAGGTTTTACTTCCGCACTTCGTTAATTGGTATCAGAGCTTTGTTCTTCCAATCCGATGGTAGGTGATGAAGCCCTTATTTCTCGAAGTAAGTTCGATGAGTTAAAGACCGATGTTAATCATAGGAAGACTATCATAGAGCGACTTGCGTCGATAGTAGAGCGTCTAAACACGGTAGGAGCTCGAAATTGCGTTGATGGTCGCCAGCGACGTGATCCGAATCCACAGGATGAATTCAACAACGACAATGACCCTAAGCAAGACCTTGGAGTTGGGAAGAGCATTAAAGAAGCAATAAAGAAAGAAGAACCACCTCCAGAGTACAATATCTTCCGCACGAGATGCACTGTGATGCAAAATGTTTGTGATGTTATTATTGACACTCACAGTAGAAAAAATATTGTCTCTCGGCGTATGGTGAATAAGTTAGGTTTGAAGATAGAGAAACACCCACCTCTTTACAAGATTGACTGGATTCGCAAGGGCAATAATGTGCAGAACGATGAGATGTGTCAGGTACCTTTTTCTATCGGTCGCAGCTATGTTGATGTCTTGTGTGATGTGGTCGAGATGGATACTTGTCATATGTTTTTAGGTAGGCCATGACAATTCGATATTGGAGCTACCCACAGAAATAGAGACAATATTTATATCTTTAAGAATGATGAATGCAGAATTGTACTTATGCCTCTTACAGAAAAGGATCCATCTAAGATAAAAGCTACTGAGAAAAGAAACCTTTGGTGGCAAACAACGAAACTTTAGCAGAAAATATGAAGCAATTTGAAGAGGTCTATGATTTAATTGTAATTAGAAATAAAGAACCTACGCATGCCGAAATTCCTCCTAAGGTGCAAACACTCGTTATGCATGAGATTCATGATAGCGATATAATAGTGAAGATGGATGATATGCATGATATTCTCAAAGGGGTTGAAAGTGATCGATATTGCACATATTGATGTTGTCCCGATGGAGGAGAAGGATAAATTAGAGAGTGAGGCAATTGATGATATGTGTGAATTGTTTGGTGGAAGACTAGAGACAAAGGAGATAAAAAATTTGTGTATGGAGTATGACGTGTGATTTTCTTCTCTGGAAGCAAAGATTGTGAATAATTTCAATATGATTTTGATGGTACTTTCAACACTAGAATATGAGAAGCAACATGGAACATATTTTGAGGAGTTTTTCAAGTCATCTGCACATCCTCATACCGCCAATAAAATACACATGATGTCGGAAAGAATAATATATGAATTTGATTCAGAAGAAGTCCTAGCTGAGAAGGTAAAATAACAAATGGAGAAAATCAATGCTAAGTATAAGGCGGATGTTTATCGATGCAGGTTAAAAAAGATATTTATCGATGAAGCTACTATTCAAGCAAATATAAGCTCATGGTCGAGCTTCTTTCAACAATGGGAGACTCATGTAGGACGTTTAATAGACAATTTCATGGAGGATTCGGAGAATCACGAGCTAAATATAGATTTATACGTATTATTGACTTTTGTAAAGAAACAATCATATCTTCCAACCTAGAAGGTGGATTCTAACATATTATATATATAAATCGTATTTCTCGACGAGACGGAGCCAACTACATTGTCAGATTTTTAAAAGCTCATCAGTAATACCTAATTTTGGCTAAAATCCGAAAATAATAGGCTTTTAGTTTATTTTTAGTAATAAAGTTGGAGTCTATTTAGATTATGAATAAAATTCAATATTAGAGTCAAATTAGATTAGAAAATAAATTTAATTTTGATTCATGATTTGTTTCCTCTATTATAGAGAGTCTTTTTATGATAGAATTTATACTTTCTATTTCTTTATAATTTTAGTCTTACTAGGAGTCTTATTTGTTTTTCTATTTAAGAAAAATCATGTAACCCTAAAAAATAATAACTTTACATCAATAAAATTTTTATTTTAATATTTTCTTCGTGGATTCGAAGTTCTTCGTGGATTCGGAGATCATTCTTTGTAGATTCAGAGAACACCCATTGGTGGATTCTGAGGTTTTACTTCCGCGTTGTGTCACGTAAGTTGCCAATTTCTTCATTGCATGTAAGATTTTTCTTGAAGCCGGCAATCTTTCTTGAATTCGTGGCCTCCATCGTGTTTGATTTTTTGTTTTCCATGGACTTCTCTTGAACTAAGTGACATCTAAATGCCCCAAAGTGAAAAAACTCGGTTTCTCTACGCATGCAAGAACACCACATAACGAATAATATTAAAGTGTAACTTTTAGACTTTAGGGTATTTAAGTGAGGTTATTTACAAACTGAGGACATTTATATGCAACATTGGGTAAACAATGGAGCACCAAAGCACAACATTTTAAAACTTTAGAACATTTATTTGCAAATTTTAAATAATTAGGGTACTTATTTGCTCGGCTTTAAAATAGAGGTCATTTAATTACAATATTGATGAAACTATTGGGCATTTAACTGCAATTTTGCCCATATTTACAACACACGAAAAGAAAAAAAAAACATATCATATGTTCACCTAATAATACAACTTTTCACCTGACTCATGAAAATAATCCATTATAGTATGTGTAAACCAGGATCTGTCATTTATTGTTCAGATTCTCTTTATCTAGCCAAAAGGATAGACATTCTTTCACATGACAAATACCGACTTGTAGGCGTGCATGCTTTGTTCATCTTAATCTTGATAAAAAAAATGCTGATATTCTTTCTTTAACAAAGACAGAGGAAAATCACAGAGACCTAATATTCTCTCTCCGCGTTTTCATGTAGCCGCATCTTATATGAATGTGCGAAGCATTAGAATATTAGTGGAAACTTTTGTCCTGTTCAACGCATATGAGCCCAAAACTTGTTGATTAAGTTTGTTAGGAATCTCAATTTGCTGGATAAATTGCAAGAAACGAACAATGGAGTTCACTTGGTAGTATTAAACTATACTCAATTGTCTTATGAACCAATGACACATGTGCTTGTATTTATTTGAGTCATATCGGACCAAAGTGTTGTATACTTTATTCGGAGTATATGAGATGATATTTTAGGACAGATAAGAGAGATAGATAAGAGAGACGTCAGGTACACATGCTTCGAAATGAGGGGTGTTAGGGACACACTCTTGGGCACACCACCAACTACACTCCCCCTTTATCTACAGTGCAGGGGCTCCACATGTGATTTTTTTTTAAAAATCACATATGGAGCCCCTGCACTGTAGATAGAGGGGGAGTGTGGTTGGTGGTGTGTCCAAGGGTGTGCCCCTATCATTTCTTCTTCGAAATATCACCATTTACGTACACCTCAACGGTAGGGGTAGAACCCGACCAAATATTTAGCAAATAGTTCGGTATTTATTTGTCCAAGTATTCAGTTATATTTGATTTGATAGTCTATTTAACAAAAAAAATAGTTTTTTAGTGTTTGGTTCATAAACTAATAGATCGAATTTAACCGCTTGCATATTCAATTTCTTTATTTAATAAACTATTCATTTATATATTGCACTTTGGGCCTATAAATTTCCTAAGCATCCCAAACGCTTTTTACACACCTCATATAAGTAGTTTTTTTATTTATGAATATTACATTTATCACTAGTTTACATATTCATTGGTTATATATATCATGTTTGACTGCATTATAGGAACATGATAAGATAACAAATATTTATCAAATATTTGCCTAAAATGAACGAATAATTAATATGGTAACAAATATTCATGAATAATTGTCGACTATACGAATACAAATCAAATTGAATTCAAATACACGTTTCCTATTCGTTTTGAATTCGAATAGTCAAATATTAGCCAAACACAAATACTTTGATATTCGATTCAATTTCAATTAGTTTCCATCAATGTTTTAAATAGCCTCCACCTAATCCACCTAGGTGTAGGTGGTACTTAGTCCTCGTACCTAGCGCATAGTGTATAGGCGGTACCTAACCAGCCCACTTAGGTTTCAAGAGTGCTTAGGGGGAGTGTGGATTGCTTATGTGGACTGCACTCTTTAATCATAATTTTCTCAATTGTAGTCTTGACATCCTCCAACCTCCTCCAAACTCCTCTAGGCTTCAATTATGAACACCTTTTCTACCTCTACTAACCTTCATCCCCCACCACCATTTAAAAGAAAAAAATCCCTCTAGGCTGGAAGCACCCTAGAGGGGGGGGGGAGGGGGTGAATAGGATTAATGCTAATCTAATCCGATATTAATATCAATTAAAACTAATTAATAAATATATCCTAGCAAGATTGATATTCAATGAATTATTAGTAAGGATATGCAAACTAAGGGCAAATAAACATGAAACGATATAAACAAGATCGTGGACAAACAAGCAATGCAAATACAAGATAATGATCACGGAGTTCGGTCCTTCCGACCTACGTCTCCTCTCCCCACTCCTGGGGAGAATCCACTACCACAATGGGTTTTCGACGTTCACCTAAAAATGTTTACACCTCATAATCTTGGTTTTCTAGCTCACCGAAAACTTTCACAGCTCACACTCTTGCAACCATACTTTACACCCTTTAAGTGTTGGTCTCTAGTCTGTGTCGCCTTCTTCAAGTGCTCGGATTTACAATCTCTCCCTAGGTTTTACTACCGACGCCACTCCTCTTGGAATCGACCCCGTCTCTCACCACACACTCCACTCAATGTAAAAGTGTATTACAAAGTGACACTCACAATAAGGCTCAAATACAAATGTTTGTTCTCAACAATGGATGATAACTCAATTAAGCTTACACTCACAATATCATCCACCACAACCTAAATATATAATGTATGAAATACTAAAAGCTCAATAGGGGTGTGTGTGATAAATGAGTACAAATAAAATCTAACTCAAGAATAAACTAGCAATAATATAGATATGAAAATCAAGAATAAATGCTAGATAAAAGAATTAGAAAAACTTCTCTATAAACACAAAGAGTTGATGAAGAATGATTGAGGATGAATTCCTCAAACAACGTTGTAAGCTCCTCTTTGTAAAAACAAACACAACTTAAAACAAACTTAAACAAACTTTAAACTCTTTTAAAACTTGTTTAAAAATATTCTTGGTTGTGGAAAATAGTTATGATAAAGGGGTATAAATAGGGTGGAAGAAACCAGCCTAAGAAGTACACAAAAACCCATAAAAATCACAAAACAATAAAATCTAAAAAATAGTCGTTACTGTGCAACAGCTAGTTTATAAGTCGACTTATGAAAGGGTATAAGTCGACTCATATGTAATAAGTCGACTTGTCAGTGATATAAGTCGACTTAGCAATTTAAAAACACTATCTGTGTAACACTTCGTAAGCCGACTTAACAGAGATCATAAGTTGACTTACAAGAAATACAAGTCGACTTAGCAGAAAGATTTTGCATATTTCAGAGCAGATCATAAGTCGACTTATCAGATCTTATAAGTCGACTCATGAACATGCACACGCACTATTCATGTATGATATCTGATTTTTGAAGTGTCTTTAAAAATAGCAAATAAATACAAAAAATATAAAACTTTAGGAAATGATTATAAATATGATAAGGAGCATGTTACAAAAATAAATTTTTAAATTGCACATCCCAATTGTAAAATCTCATCATTTTGCAAATACACTCAAATACATGTTTGTATAAACACTTGATTTTTGATTTTTGACTTAAACTAAAGTTTAAAAACTTTTATATGGCTTTATAGACTTAGGAAAAGATATAAACTAGTATTATCAAGTCCATAAACTAAGAACATAATATTTTATCAAAAATACACATATTATGCAATCTTTTAAAATAATAAACATGATTTCAAATCTTGATTTTACTGAAATTATATCAAGCACATATAAATATGAAACGAATATGAGTGTATACAATTTGTATTCATTTGTTTCATATTTATGTGGTTAAACACATTGTTTACCAAAACCAAAAATGATAAATATGAAACATGTATGTATGTATATAAATAAGTAAATTTGTTTCATATTCAAACTTGAAAACTATAAAACCAAAACGTGTATGTGTGTATAAGATTGAGCTCTAAGTATTGACACACAAGTATAAACCCTAAACTATAAAAACTATACCCAAGCATTAATCTTCATCTTCAATAAGCTCGACTTGGTTGCGGATGAAGCTTGATCTTGAATTTGGGTTGAATGTGCAATGACTTCACTCCACTATTTCCGCCAAGCTCCATTTGATATGATCGTCAATCCATCCAACCTCCAACATCGATATTTGTGTAGATTACCTAACGAAACAAATACAAGCACTTGACGCACAATGTTAGGAATTGTTTGTAATCATCAAAACAAGATTAGGGAGTAGGCTCATAACCATGAGGCTAACATAGACGTCATCCTGGCACCTAAGCTTGCTGTAACATTGGCATTTGCTATTAATTATTGTAATTAAAAAATAAAAAATAAGAAAACTATCTAGGCCCCACCTAGGCTCACCCCTAGATGCTAGGCGTCGCGTCCAATGTCTAGGCCATTTAGAGCTTTCTGTAACATTAGTTTCCACTCTACTGAAAGGTAAAAGATATTTTCTCGTGTATGATCTTCAAAGATGCTCCTAGAAAAGTTTCACATGCCCTGAGTAGCACCAATGAGAGTCTGACGCCCAAGCAAATTGTAGCTTTTGCTTAATTACAAAGGAACATTCTGGATCATTAAGTTCTATCGGGACGTCTTCAATGTTAACTCGTCTACAATATCATTTCAAGACTATCTTTACAAGTTTTCAATCGTTAAAGAATCTTTTTAATTAAAGCAGATCGGATTTGAAATTTGGATCCGACTTGTATCTGAACTTGTTGAACGGGTATTTTGAAACTTCTATTGTGGGAAAATAGTTATCGAGTTTCCAAGTACATTATCAATTTCCATACATCATGAGGAACTTTTTTTTAGGGAAAAACGGATTAAATTAATAAGGATTAATAGAAGCTACATCACCAGTAATATCCTGAGCAATAAACTCGGAATAAGAAGAAATTCAATGACAATACATGCTACTTGTGACTCCAAACTTCGCAATCGAATAAGCAATGTTGTTGCCTTCTCGATCTATAAGCGAAGGAAAAACGGTGTAAAGGGAAATGGCCAGCCTCCGATTGAATAGCGTTGCAAATAGGACCAAATGCAGCTAATTAAGCAATCTTTACAACTTCGCATCAATTCAAACTCTACCGTAGAGCCTCCCATATACTTAGCGACGCGAGCACCTTTGAGGAATACTAAAGCTTCCATCCTGACTGGGGGAGGAACAGTAGAACAACTACCTCCACAGACACCAATAAACTTGTCATGTGTAAATTGAGGGTTTGGAGAATCTAGATTACGCTGATGTAGAATGTATAGAACTTGCTCCGAACCTCATGAAGTATCAAGTTGAGCTCCTAGGGGTGAGCCGTGTACAGTAAATATTGACCAGTCTTAAATGCAAGAAGAGGCAACTTGACATCAATAACTGTTGGGGATGAGGGATTTGAATGAATCAGGCCAGTGGTTGACTTATCCTACAAAGTGGAGAATATATTGTTGGATAGGATTCCTAATCTATTTTGGTAACATGAGGTTATTAGGATTCCCGAGGTTATTAGGATTCCTAATTAATCTATTTTGGTAATAGGTTATTAGGATTCCTAATTTGATTTGGCTTTTGGTTTAGAATTCCTAGTATGTTTATGATTTTAGGATTTCTATATATATGGAACAATTGAAGGAGAGAAGAAAGAGAGAATTAGCATTGTTCTGAGCACTTTGAGAGAGAGATATTGTGAGGGAGTTGAGAGCTTTGGTTAGGCTTATATTTGAGTGATTTTGTGAGTTGTAACCCGTTGTATTTCTCCTCCATATAGTAAAATCTCCTCATCCTCTCCCCGTGGACGTAGGCAATTTGCCGAATCACGTAAAAATTGGTTGTACTGCTATTTGTGTGATTTGTAATAGCTTTTAGGATCCCTCGACAGATCAGTCCTAGAACTGATGAGAGGAAGAGCCGATATCTCACTTTGTTGAGATATTCGCTTCAGATTCTTATTTCCTTGGTGAGACAGGAATTCTTATTGTGATCTGACTCTCTTGTTGTGCTGCCGAAGTGCTGTCGAAATTTCCGCTGCGCGCAACAAGTGGTATCAGAGCCCAGATTTCAGATCTAGGGTTTTGGAGTTTGGTGGAGGAAGATTTTGTGTGAAGCTTGGTTCTTGGAGTTCTAGGCTTCGGTGGAGATAGCATTAGGAGCTGCCGGTTGAGATTTCACTTTTCTCGTGTGGATAGGAGATCTATTTGAGAATCCGA
The DNA here is from genome assembly GCA_022839385.1 of Asparagus kiusianus. Lineage (NCBI taxonomy): Eukaryota > Viridiplantae > Streptophyta > Magnoliopsida > Asparagales > Asparagaceae > Asparagus > Asparagus kiusianus. Next base: position 16,587 of record BQKN01065781.1, on the reverse strand, counting down.
TCTAGGGTTCAGTAGGGTGGTTTCTAATTTCTATTAAATTTGTTCTTTCTCTACAATTTGGAGTTAGTTTGCAATGGGAGAAGAAGGTGAAAGCAGCAAATCGATGGCGAGTACAATACAAGTTGGTTTTCAGAACACTAAGATTAGTGTTGTGAAGTATGATGGTAAAATCAACTTTGGTTTGTGGATGAGCGACGTACAGGATGCGCTCAATGCTCAGAATTTGGAAGAGACCATCATGGTCCACGAGAGGCCACCTAAATATGATGAGACGGTATGAGATAAGATGAATAGGAACGCGTGTGGGGGTGATCAGGTCCTGTTTGGAACAGGAACTGAAATATGATGTGATTGGGGTGACGTCTGCAATGAAGATGTGGGAAATTCTCAACAATAAGTATCTCACAAAGAGTGTTGAGAACAAGTTGCACTTGCTGCGAAGACTCTTCAGATTTCAGATGTCCAGAGGCACCTCACTAGCAGCTCATGTGAACAACTATACGAAGTTGTTGTCGGACTTGGCGAATATTGATGAGAAGATATCGGATGAGTACAAGGTGATTATTTTGTTGGGCTCCTTACCGGATGAGGAGTATGATACCTTCGTGCTCACTTTGTTGAACAGAAGATCTTCTATCAGCTATAGTAAAGTGACTAACGCATTGACCAATTGCGATTTGAGGAGGAAGGATAAGGAGACTTCCCGTGATAGCACTTCAGGCGAGGCCTTGTCGACGAGAGGTAGAAGCCCATATCCGAAAGGTGGTAATAGAGGAAGGTCAAAGTCTAGAGGCCGTCACCAATTAGCAAAGAACCAATGTACATTCTGCAAGGAGCAGGAACATTGGAAGAGAGACTGCCCGAAGCTCAAGGAGAACGAGAATGGCAAGAAAAAGGGCCCAAAGGCTAATGAGGTGAATATTGCGAAAGGCGATGATTCCGATGCGTGCTTTTCTCTACTGATTACTCCGGAGGTGAACCATGTGGATGCATCAGATTGGATACTTAATTCCGGCGCTACTTATCATGTGACCCCTAGGCGAGACTGGTTTGCATCTTTTGAGAAAGTCGACAGGGGCGTTGTTATCATGGGAAATGATCAATCCTGTGATATTTGTAGGATAGGTACCGTGCGGATTAGGATGCACGATGGAGTAGTCCGTGAGTTGAAGGAGGTGAGATTTGTTCCTCAACTGAAGAAAAATCTTATCTCAATTGGAGCTTTGGAGGCGAAGGGATTCAATGTGACTTTCGAAAACGCTGTAGCGAAGGTTACTAAGGGATCATTGGTGGTGATGAGGGGAGTCCGCAATCGGAATTTGTATTATCTGAAGGGAAGCATCGAGATTGGCTAGGTTGCTTCGGCTATTTCAGAAGCGGACATGAGCAGACTTTGGCACTATAGGTTGGGACACACAGGTGAAAAATCACTGTAGGTATTGTGCAAGTATGGGCTATTGAAGGGAGCCAAGAGTGGAAAGATTGAGTTCTATGAGCACTGTGTTCTTGGCAAGAAGACGAAGGTGAAGTTCGGGACTGCCATTCATCAGACGAGGGGCATCGTGGACTACGTGCACACAGACGTTTGGGGTCCTACCAAGACTGCATCACTTGGTGGTCGACATTGGTTCGTCACTTTTGTAGATGACTATTCTAGGCGTTGTTGGGTGTACACCATGATGAAGAAGAGTGAAGTCCTAGATTTGTTTGTAGAGTGGAAGAAGAGATTGGAACTGCAGACTGGGAGAAAGATCAAGACGTTACGATCCGATAACGGTGGTGAATATACTTCTGACCCCTTTCAGCAGCTATGTCGAGACGAGGACATAGAGAGACACTTCACGGTTAGTCATACACCACAGCAGAATGGGGTGGCAGAGAGATTAAATCGGTCTTTACTGGAGAAGATCCGATGCTTATTGTCGCAGAGTGGTTTGGAGAAGATCTTTTGGGCTGAGGCACTTACATAAGCGAGCCACCTCATTAATAGGTTGCCTTCATCTGCGATTGAGGGGAAGACCCCTATGGAGATGTGGTCGGAAAAGCCAGCACATGACTATGACTAGCTCAAGGTATTTGGGTGCCCTGCATATTATCATGTTAGAACTGATAAATTAGAACCTCGAGCTAGGAAGGCCATATTTGTAGGATTCAAGCGTGGTGTCAAGGGATACAAGCTTTGTGATCTAGTGGATAAGAAGATTGTGCTGAGTAGGGACGTCACATTCGCTTCTATCTTGAAGCTTCCCAGCTCTCATCAGGTGGAGAGCGACCCGACGGAAGAGATATCGCAGGTGGTGGAGATCGATGCAGCTCCACATTGTCCAGATGGTATAGTATCCATGCAGGTGCCGATTGAGGTGACGCCAGGCGAGCACGACGGTGATACGGAGGATACGGGTACTGATGTGCAGGATCAGGAACCGACGGCTCAGGTTCAGGATTCTATTGCGGTTCGGAGACAGAGGAGAAACATACAGATGCCAGAACGGTATGCCGATACAGTTGCGTATGCACTTCCGGTGGAGAGTTTCGATGAGATGGTGCCTACTACATTCAGAGAGGCCGAGCAGAGTTCGGAGGCTAATTCGTGGTAGGTGGCTATGCAGGAGGAGATGAAATCTCTTCATAAGAACGATACATGGGAGCTTGTTGAGCTTCCAAAGGAGCGGAAGGCAATTGGTTGCAAGTGGGTATACACGAAGAAGGAGGGCATTGAGAGCACTCCATTGAGATTCAAAGCTAGGTTGGTTGCGAAGGGCTACGCACAGGAGGAAAGAATAGATTATAATGAGGTTTTCTCTCCGGTGGTGAAGCACTCTTCGATTCGGATTCTGCTAGCTTTGGTGGCACAGTATGGTTTGGAGTTAGATCAGTTGGATGTGAAGACGATATTTCTTCATGGTGATCTTGATGAAGAGATATATATGACTCAGCCATTGGGATTCCGAGCTGCAGGGAAAGAAAAATTGGTTTGCAGATTAAAGAAATCGCTATACGGTTTGAAGCAGTCTCCTCGACAGTGGTATAGGCGATTCGATGGTTTTATGATTGGTCATTCGTACACTCGGAGCCAGTTTGATCCTTGCGTATATTTTCGCAAGTTGAAAGGAGGTGCGTACATTTATTTGTTGCTTTATGTCGATGACATGTTGGTTGCCTCTATTTCCAGGTCTGCTATAGATGAGTTAAAAGTTTAGCTTTCAAATGAGTTTGAGATGAAGGACTTGGACGAGGCGAAGCGCATTCTAAGGATGGAGATCGGCAGAGACAAGAAGAAAAGCAGAATTTGTTTGACACGGGTGGCTTATTTGAAGAAGGTTCTACAGCGATTCCATGTTAGCATGGATACGAAACCAGTTGGTGTACCTTTGGGAGCCCATTTGAAGCTTTCAGCTGGTCTTTCACCGAAGTCATTTGAAGATCAAGAGTTGATGTTGAAGACTCCATATGCGAGCGCGGTTGGGAGCTTGATGTACGCGATGGTATGTACGAGACCAGATTTGTCACAGGCGGTGAGCATGGTATCGAGATACATGCACGATCCAGGAGTGGGTCATTGGGACGCCGTGAGATGGATATTGAGGTACATTCGATGTACGCTCAATGTTGGTTTAGTTTATGAGCGGGACACTACAGGTGAGCAACTATGCATTGGCTATGTTTATTCGGATTATGCCGGGGATTTGGATAAGTGTCGGTCTACGACGGGGTATGTGTTCACTTTGACCCGTGCGCCGGTGTGTTGGAGATGCACCTTACAGTCGACGGTGGCTTTGTCTACGATGGAGGCAGAGTATATGGCGGTTACGGAGGCTGTGAAGGAGGCTATTTGGCTTCGAGGACTTTTGGAGGAACTTGGTATATCGCAGAGGTCCGTCACTATTCATTATGATAGCATGAGTGCTATTTATTTGGCGAAGAATCAGGTTTTTCATGCGCGGACGAAGCACATTGACGTTCGTTATCACTTTGTTCGAGATGTTCTTGAAGATGGCGATGTGGAAATTGTGAAAGTCCACACAAAGGATAATCTGGCGGATATGCTCACTAAGGTGGTTCCGAGCAACAAGTTTGATCATTGTCGAAACTTATTGCACATTCGTGATTGTTGAGCCCGTTGGCGGCCATTTGGATGAACTACGGGCGGCTTGATCCCTTGAGAAAGGGGGTACATAGGCAACCACATTGGTGCAGCCGAGTTTAGAGAGACGACACATTGGTGCTCATGTTGGTGTCGGCTCAGTGTTGGGAATACTTCGCCGAGGTGGAGAATTGTTGGATAGGATTCCTAATCTATTTTGGTAATATGAGGTTATTAGGAGTCCTGAGGTTATTAGGATTCCTAATCTATTTTGGTAATAGGTTATTAGGATTCCTAATTTGATTTGGCTTTTGGTTTAGAATTCCTAGTATGTTTATGATTTTAGGATTTCTATATATATGGAACAATTGAAGGAGAGAAGAGAGAGAGAATTAGCATTGTTTTGAGCACTTTGAGAGGGAGATATTGTGAGGGAGTTGAGAGCTTTGGTTAGGGTTATATTTGAGTGATTTTGTGAGTTGTAACCCGTTGTATTTCTCCTCCATATAGTAAAATCTCCCCATCCTCTCCCCATGGACGTAGGCAATTTGCCGAACCACGTAAAAATTAGTTGTACTGCTATTTGTGTGATTTGTAATAGCTTTTAGGATCCCTCGACAGGTCAGTCCTAGAACTGATGAGAGGAAGAGCCGATATCTCACTTTGTTGAGATATTCGCTTCAGATTCTTGTTTTCTTGGTGAGACGGGAATTCTTATTACGATCTGACTCTCTTGTTGTGCTGCCGAAGTGTTGCCGAAATTTCCGCTGCGCGCAACATATATATGGAAGCAAAAGGCAGCGTGCATTATTCATCGTTTGGGGAAAATTATTTCTTGCATGCACTGTTTTGGATAGATGGTCTAGTATAATGTTTGTCCAGTGTTGGGTCCACTTTTTGTTGTGATGTTAATGCTGCATTTGGTGACACATTACTTATCGAATGGTTTTTTTTTTTTCCTTTGTTTTTTTTTTCTTTTTTGAGTAATTCGGGCAGGACAATCCACAAATTTATTAAGCAGAGGAAACAAATAAAGAATACACCTATAAAAGATGAAGGAAAAGAGTGAAGTACAGTTTGAGGAGCTAAGAAGTATTAGAAAATAAAATATGCTAATCTAAGTTCCCGAATCAAGGTGTTAGATTGCTCTAATAGGAAAACACTACAGACACACCCCCAATCACACATTAGGGCATACCCCCTCTCTCAGCTACAGTGTAGGGGGCCCACTTTAGATTCCTCTAGGGTACTTTTAATTGGTATCAGAGCTTGGTGCTCTTGATTTAAGGTTTAACCGCCTTGAGTTAACGGTCCAAGCTTTAATATTATTGCTAATCTTGTTTTGATATTATTTGTTTCCTGCTTGCACATATCATGAACATACACGATGCACATAGTCTTGGTTATGCTATTAGCATTGCTCTTAGAATCAATAATTTTCCCTACGAATAATGATGTACTAGATTTAATATTTTTGCTAGATCTACAAATATCGATATATGGGAAATTATTGAATGTGCTTATACTGTACCCACTACGGAGAAATCCAAGTGGAGTAATAATGATAATAGATTGTTTGTTATGAATAAGTCCTTGTTAGAATTTCTAATTGATGCATTTGGCTTTTCTTTTGCTAACAAACTTGATTCTTTTGATAGTGCTTATACGTTATGGAAATTAATAGAAGCACATCAAGGGGACTTGGAGGTAATCCGATAACATATGGAGGATTCGGCTTCAAGTTCAAAAGGAGCCTCATCTTCATGCATACGACTACTAGGCGATAGCCCTAGTGAGGTACGCGAGTCCGACAACGATAATGATTTTAATTTTGATGAGCTCGCACATGAATATGAAAAATTATTACATCGTCATAAGAAATTAAAACATAACTTTAAAGAATTAAAAGCAAGCATGTTCAATTAAAATCCGATCATGAGTCCCGTATATCTAAGTTTGATTTCACTGAAAATGAAAATGTTAATCTTAAAGAATGCAATGAAAAATTAAGATTGGATATTATATATTTGATTCATGATAAGAATAATGCCATGAAAGAAGTAGAGGCTAATAAAAATAAATTAGATACTCTTGTTTGTTCTACTTCTTGTGACAACACATATATTTCAAATGATGAGTTGAATCAAATAAAAAAACGCATATCATCCTTAGATTCAATTTAAATACATGCATTGCCAGCAATGAAAAGCTTATGGACTTGTGTGCAAAGTCTCATGATAGTGTTTCTAAAAAGCCTATTTACTATGCACACATGTATAACAAAACTTACAAGTGTTCTATTTGCGGCCGAAAAGGCCATATTGCTAAGTTTTGTTATGATGCATAAAAACCCACCATGCCTAAATATATTCATCCTTGTGCATCCCATCAAGCTTCTTCGTATCATACACATGTACACACACATAGTGATAATCATAGACATGCTCATGTGTATAAGTGTAAATTTTTTGGTCGTTTTGGTTATTTGACCAAATTTTGTTTTGATTTGAAAAATGTTTTTCATTTGCAAAAAGCTTCAAATAAATTACCTTTGTTTACAAATAATTTTCGTGCACCACCACTTGGTCAACACAAACCTTTTAGACCCTTTTATTACACACATTGCAATTAAAAAGGTCACGTATATGAATTTTGTTTTGACTGTGTCCATGCACCATACAAGCCCAAATGGGTTCATAACCCAAGGGCCTTGAGTTTTAATGATAGGAGTCATGTTCCTAGACTCTTAGGTACCAAGAGTAATTGAGTACCAAAATATTTTTAATCTTTAAGAACAAATTCTTTAACTTTTTAGTTTTTCATGTACTTAAAGATGTTTTCTATTTAAAGTTTTATAAACAAAATTGAAAACAATTCTATACTTGGTATCTGATTTGAAAATTTATCATTCATATTTTTTTCATGATTCTCTTTCATAGATTTTCATGTTTTCATCCCTATGAATTGATATGATTTTTATCAAGATGATTTTTTGCTAAAACATTATTTTTTTATTATTATACCTTGTTTTCAATTTTTTTAGATTGAACTATATGTTATAGGATCATTTTAAATCACTCTTATGATGACATTTATGTGTTTGAGCTTCCGGATCATCTAGTTATAGTTTATAATGTATTACTTATGTGGTTTGATCAAGTTCTACAAAGAAGATTTGTTCTATTGATCAAACACTTTTTAGATATATATATATATACTTTGTTTTCATGTGTTGAGACATCATTCTCATAATAATGTATTTATATATGTTCTCAATCAATCATAATTTATGGTTTGATAACTTATGAATTTTCTTTTGAATTTATTGACAAATCATTTGATTCTTTTTTTTTAATTTTTAAAACTTTGATTTTCATTTTTGGGATGTTTTTTGTTTTTGTTTGTTTTTGATTTAATTAATATATATGTTAGACTCTTGTGACTCTTTTCTTAATAACACATATATGTGGTCACTTGGTCTTCTTTAATGTGAATGGTGTTTAGGAAATTCTATATCTCTGCTTACTCACATTTATTTGCCATGCTCATCATTGCATATTTTCTATATGGCTTTTTGATAGGGGGAGCCTTCCCCATATTTTTGTTTATACTCACCTATGCTTTATGATAGGGGGAGCTTTCACTCCCTTACTCTTATATTTTCCCCATTTTGATATTGCCAAAGAAGGAGAAACAAGTGGATTGTGAGTATATTTTAAGAGTATTGTATTTCATTATATATCTTATATACTCTTTGTGTAGATTGTTTGACATCATCAAAAAGGAAAAGATTGTTAGGTCTCATGTTATGAGCCTACATCTTCTAATCTTGTTTTGATAATTACTAACAATTCTTAATATTGTTTGTCTAGTGTTTATGTTTTCTTATTAGGTATTCTAGACAAATAATACGTTGGAGCTTAGATGGATTGAGCCTTCATGATCACATCAAATGGAGGTTGGCGGAATATCGGTATGAAGCCATTGTACATCAAGTCATATTCAAGATCAAGCTTTATCTGCAACCAAGTCAAGCATATTGAAGATCTATCAAGCTTAGGTAAATTAATTTAGGATTTATACTTTGTGTGTTAATATCTTAAGCTTAATATTATACACACACAATTTAATGGTATATGTGTTTTATCCATAAAAGTTTTTATAAACAAATAAATATATAATACTTATTTGTTTTTTATGTGGATAAGTTGTTTTGGCTTAGCTATATAGATATGAAGCAATATATATTCACATTTATGTGCTTCATACTATATTGAATTTGTAAAATATCATGTTTATGGATTAAATACTTACTTACACTATTTTCATATCTTGTATAAGTCTATAAATCCATTTTAAAGTGTTTTAAAGTTTTGTTTAAGTTATTTTGGCAAAATCAAGTTTTTAACATGTTCATACTTATATGATTTTGCAAAATGATGAGATTTTACAAATGAGAAATAAAAATTGAAAAATTCTTTTTGTAATATGTTCATTATCATGTTTACAATTATTTCCCAAAGTTTTATATTTTTCTGAATTTATTTGATATTTTTAAAAGATGTTTGAAGTTCGTTTTTACTATTTAATCCAGGCTGATAACATGTTATCAGTTGACTGATGGTTTGTATCAGTCGACTGATGAAACTACCTACATTCATTAAAATTTCTATTTTATTTTGATCGACTGACCAGTTAACTGATGAGGTTATCAGTCGACTGACTATGCTCATCAGTCGACCGATTAGCTGTTAGCTCCCTATAACGGTCAGCTCATCAGTCGATTGATCCAACCCATTAGTCGACTGATAGCCTCTAATGGCTATATTTTTAGTTTTTGTTTTTTTATCATTTTGTTGGATTTCACTTGGGTTTTGAGCTTTGTTTCTTCATCCTATATATACCATATACCATTTCACTTCTGAGCCAAGAAGGGAAGTTTTAAAACAAGTTTAAAAAGATTTTTAGTTTGTTTTAAGTGTTTGTTTACGAAATTAGTTTGTGAAGATTGTTTTACAAGAAGAGAAGATCAATTTTAGTTTGGGCTTTCAATCTTCCTATCCCTCTCTTGTGATTAGGTAAATGTTTCTAAACTCATATCTCTAGCTTGTTTATGCTTCAATTGTTATATTCATATTTGCTAGATTTAATTGAGTTTATATTTGATTTTCTCATTGTTTGCACACACAACCATTGAGCTTAACTATTTTCACATATTATATAATTTGGGGTTGTGGTGAGTGTAACCTTGAGAGTGAGCCTAAATTGTGTTCTCATCTATTATAGAGAATAAATCTTGTAATTAAGACCTAATTGTGAGAGCATCGCTTTGTAATACACATTTACCCCAATAGGAGTGTGTGGTGAGGATGTAGTCGATACCAAGAGGAGTGGTGTCGGTAGTAAAGCCTAGAGAGAGGTAGTAAAACCGAGCACTTGAGGGAGGCGATACGTGAGGACCAACCCTTGAGGTTGTAGTTTGTGTATGTACATTATGAGAGAATTGTACAATTTTCGGTGAGCTAGAAAACCGAGTGTGTAGAGAAGTTCCGGCTTCCAAATTGGACGTATTGATAGTGGAGTTTTTCCCGGGAGTGGGGAGCGGAGAAGTAGGACGGAAGGTCCGAACTCCATGATCATATCATTGTGTTTGGATTGCTCTTTGTGTCCACTATTTGTTTATATTGTTTCTTGTTTATTTTTCCCTTTGCATATATATCCTTGCATATAGCTTATTGAATATAATCATTGTTAGGATATATTTATTAATAACTTTTAATCGGCATTAATATCTAATAAGATTAGCAATAACCCTATTCACCCCCCCTCTAGGGTACTTTCAATAAGGCTCAGGATAATTCTCAGTTCCAAATTACCCTCGAGAGTTTATTCGTAATTTAGATACAAACTTCTAACGAAGACCATCAGTTCAATGTTGATTTAACGACATGAGCTAATTTCGAAATCAACACACTAGTTTTTAGTTCAAGATTTCGACAATGGTCAGACGTTAAACGCAGCACCCAAAAAATTTCAAACTATTTGACAAAAGTACTGAATAGGATGAAAGCTGCAGAAGTCAAATAATTGAAGGTTGGATTTATCTTATCCACAGTATTTCAGACTCCTTAATAATAAATATTGAGGAGGCTAAAAACTTTGGAGGTGGTATTTGTAGGCGTTAAAAATTATTTATAGGTTCCCGTACACAGCTCGAGACAAAGAGAAGACAAAGAATGTCGATATCCGAGTCAAAGAAGATCATCTGATGCCAAAGGGAAGCAAAGAAACACGCAAAATAACAGAAAAAAGAAGCAACAAAGCGAACAAATCGACGAAACGATAAACGAGACACAACTAATGTGTCTTAAAACCCGAGATAGATAAAAACTATCTCTCATGTCGAGACAGATAAAAATTGTCTCTCATGTCAAGACAAATAAAAATTGTCTCTCATGTCGAGACAGATAAAAACTATCTCTCACAGTCAGACTCCCCAAATCGTGTTTTTGATGATTTCTCGAGATTCGTGCTGCCCGGTGCCTCCCTAACTACTTTAGGATCATCCCTAAACGTAGTAAAGTCATTTCTAACTGAAGAGATGACCAAGTCACAAAATCTTATCTGAAAATACAGCATCCGAAGCCTATAAATACACCCCTAGCACCCCTATGCATGGGAGATCTGAAATTTAGAACTTTGAGGCGAGATGTTGATGTTCTAAGAGCAGAACCCACGAATTTCAAAGAGAGAGAGAGAGAGAGAGGAGAGGTCTTGGCGATTTTCTGAACATAAAGAGAGAATTTCGAGAGATCTACAACCTTTTCGCCTTTTCCTTGGGATCAAACGTCATTTTGATCTCGAGAAGAGTATTTATCTCATATTATTAAGATATTTACTTCTGTTCTTGTGTCTAAAACGAAACAAGAACAGTGAGCCTTTGTTCCGACCAATCCGGATCTGATACTCGGCGGTCCACAAATCAAAGCGTCCCCGGCACAGGCAAAGATCCCACGCAAGCAGCGATCGATAAACGATTCTGCGTGTGTTTCTAGGAAATCTTTATTTATTTTTGTTGTAACGAGAGATCTTATAAAAAGATACACTCTTTTGAATCTGTATAAACGATAAACGTTGTAATTGATTCAATAATGAAACTGATTTCCGAAGCAAACAAACTCCGGTTCTCTGCTATATGTCAAAAGTAAATAATCTAGTGACGAAAGATATCTGGGATTCGGTTTAGCTACCCTGGATGACCTCCTAAGCTACATGCCCTGGGTAGTAGTCTCTGCGCCTAGAGTCTCCTTCGTTCTTCGGTCAGAACTAACGTTGTCTCCTCCATCTGGAAGTTCCTCTAAATCCATGTGCTCGGATCTATCTGTATCCGTAGTGCTGCTCCCATTGCTTTGGCTATCCTTAGCATTGTTTTTGTCCTTGTACATCACCTCCTCATTAAATATCACATCTCTGCTCCTGATGATTTTCCTATTCTTCTCATCCCAAAGACAATACCCGAACTCATTAATGTCGTATCCAATGAATGTATAATTCTGTGACTTAGCTTCTAGCTTATCCCTAACATGGTCACTGATATGAACATATGCCACGCAACCGAAGACCTTCAAATGTGAGAGATTAACATCCTTGTCACTCCAAAACTTCTTTAGGAATCTTGAAATCTAATGGAATTGATGGTCCATGATTAATCAAGTAAGCTGTTGTATGCATCACGTCCGTCCAAAACATCTTAGGTAGACTTTCATGTAGACGCATGCTCCTCGTACGTTCTGCCAATGTCCTGTTCATCCTTTCTGCAACACCATTCTATTGTGACGTCCCTGGAGTAGTCCTCTCCAAACGAATTTCATTCAGAGCACAAAACCTCTTGAATTCCTCCAGCTCATATTCTCTACCATTGTCTGATCTCAAATACTTCACTTTCAGATTTGTCTCATTCTCCACCATGGCTTTCTACTTCTTGAAGATCTTGAACACCTCTGACTTGTGCTTTATGGAGTATACTCACACGTTCATCAACTGATCGTCAATAAAGGTAACACGATACGTCGAACCGCCAAGAGAAGACACTCTAGTTGGACCCCAAATATATGTATGGACAAGCTCTATTTTCTGAGCTTTAGGTGGTCTTCCACTCTTCTAAAAGCTGACCCTCTTCTACTTCCCATAGATCCAATCCTCGCAAACACCTACTTTAACTGAATCAATATCGGTTAGATTTCCCCTTGAGTGTAGAATCTTCATACCCTTCTCACTCATGTGTCCCAGCCTATTGTACCACAGATCTGCATTCTCCTTACCAGCTGCAATTATGAGGGTGTCACTCGTATGTGAAGTTAGGTAGAGTGTTCCGATTTTGTTGCATCGGGCAACCATTATAGTACTGTAGGAGATTTTCCACGAATCCCCGGTGAATGTTAAAACATAGACTTCTGCTCCAAGCTGGCCAACCGAAATAAGATTCCTCTTTAGCTTTGGTACTTGTGTGACATTCTTTAGATTCCACTTAGAGCATTTCATTTGAATTTTCACGTCGCCTCTTCCAACAATACTGCAAGGCTTGTTGTCCCCCCAAGTACACTTTCCCAAAGTCCCCTGCTACATAGTTCTAAAGAAGTTTTCTATTAGCAGTGGTGTGGAATGAGGCTCCTGAGTCAATAATCCAAGAATTTGAATCGTTGTTCATAGTAAGGATCAAGGCATCTTGCACGATGTGAGCCTCCTGCTCATTCGCATCCTTCTTTGGCGCTGTGTAGACTGAAGACATATGGTCCTTCTGACTGCAGTTCCAACACTTCCCTTTGATAGGCCTAACCTTCGAGTTTGACCTCTTCTTCTTTGATTTTGACAGATTCATATTCTGGTTACCCTTCTTCTGGCTTCGGCCTCTCTGCTCGAGATTTAGGACTGAACCTAAACCTTCTGATTCGGACGATTTTCTTCTAACCTCCTCGGATAGAATCATGCTAACAACCTCGTTCAGCTTCAACTTCCTATTCCCCACTGAGTTGCTAATTGCAGTCATGTAACCTGCCTAACTATCCGGCAACTACGATAGAATAAATAGGGCCTGCACTTCGTCATCAAACGTAATATCCACAGAGATAAGTTGATCAACAATCGTGTTGAATTCGTTGAGGTGCATCGTGAAGGAGCATCCTTCTGCCATCTTGAGGTTGAAGAGTGTTTTGATGAGATGCACCTTGTTTGTGGCTGACGATTGCTCGTACATTTTCACGAGCGCTTCCATAAGCCCCGTTGTCGTCTTCTCCTTTAATATATTGTGGGTGACTAATTTGGCGAGCGGCAATTGAATCTGCCCTAGAGCCTTTTGATCCAATATTTTCCAGTTCTCATTTGATTCCTCTTTCTTCTTTTCCTTAGCCTTGCCTATCAACGGACGATAAAGATCCTTCTGATACAGTTAGTCCTCCATCTGCGACTTTCAGTAGGCGAAGTCTGACCCGTCAAACTTCTCAATCTTCGATTTGCTTTCCTCTGCCATGGCTCTCACACAAATCTCCTGAACGAAGCTCTGATACTAGTTGTTAGGGATTCGAAACACACAATCGAACTCGTGCCCTTCCAAATCTTGTGCCGAAAGTAGGCAAGTAGGAAATCACAGCAAATAAAAGAAAAACTTGCAGAAAAGATCAAACAAAGATAACACACCAGATTTAACGAGGTTCGGCAAACGTTTCTACGTCCTCGGGTGGCATACCAAAAAGTTATGATTAATTAAAGAAGATTACAATGCTCACAAATAGGTTTTTTAATCTCTCTGAGATCTCTCTAAAAGAATCCTCTCAAAACCCTCTTTTTTTATGTTGCAACAAACCCTAAAATCGTTTAGGTATATATAGTACCCTGGCCCAAAATAGATTCCCAAACAAATCAAGAAACTGGAAAAAAACTGATTCTGGTTGACCGGACCATGGGTGTCAGTCGACCGGCCAGAACACACTTATTTTACAGGGTTTTCGTGCATGTTTTCGGGCGACCGATCAAGGCCCTCGGTCGACTGATTGGTCACCCTCGGTCGACCGACAACACAGCTTCGGTCGACTGACCAGAGGGTGTTCCTAAACTCGTTTTCTACATTCTCTTTGGTCGACCTGGGTCACTCTGTCGGTCAACTGACGTGAGATTTTTGAACCTCGCGGATTTGTTTCATGTTTCGTTCTTCACAAAACCAAAACCAACACCCATTAGTTATGATTTCTCTATAAAAGATTTATCTTGTTTAGGAAAAAGGTTATTTGCACTTTGATACTCTAAAGTTTACACATTTTTAACTTTAATACCCTAAAGTTTACTTTGATACTCTAAAATTTATACATTTTTAACTTTAATACCATGAAGGTTTTTTAATACTTTGATACCCTAAAGTTTACAACCTTTTTTAACTTTGACACCCAAGTTTTTTTTTGGCATCTTTTGTTATGAAAAAGTTTATATTTTTTTAACTTTAATATCCCAAAGTTTAACTGTTGACACTTCGATACCCTAAACTTTAGGATATCAAAGTAAAAAAAATGTGTAAACTTTGAGGTAGCAAAGTTGAAAAGTTTGAAACTTTGGGATATGAAAATTAAAAACTATGTAAACTTTTGTGGTAGCAAAGTGTTAGAGAAAATTTTAGGGTATCAATGTTTAAAAAATGTAAAGTTCAGGGTATAAAAGTGTATGAAAACTTTAGGTATCACAGTTTAAAAAGTGTAAATTATAGTGTTAAAGTGCAAATAACCCTTAAAAAACCTAGCTAAGGGTGTTTTGGTTATTAACGCACCAAGCAGAGCAACTTCGCGGTTTTGAAGAACCAATATGAAATTATTGAAGATGTAAGGGACTAATATCTAATAACCCTATTACTAAAATGAATGGGCACCTCATCGGACTTTCCAAATATGTTCTGTACCACTCAAAAGACAATATTAATAATATAAAATTATTAATCAAAGAGCCAAGTCATAATAGTACTACTTAACCACCTACAAGTCAAATGTAATTTGCTTGCAGGCTCGCAGGAACCCTGCAGACTGCAGCCAATCATGTGCTCTAAAAAAATGCTCTGAATGATGTACATAAGTTTAAAGCGAAAATATCTCCAGTATCAAGTTATTGTATTACATAGGCGCGTGCGCCCAAGCTGCCCATGGGATACTGCCCCTGATAGTATATAAGAAGTGTTCGTCAACTTTGTAAAATTAAGCAGACTACACAATTTAATTTTAAATTATTTCTTATTTAACAAATGAGAAGACTAGTGTTGGCCCTATTTGTTTAGCCCAAAAATCGGTCACCATAGCAATTTTCTTTTGAAACCGGCGGGGCATGGGGACCAAAAGAAAACTAGTTTAGTAAAAAATTGGATCATGACTGATCCTGACCTAGTTTTATATAATTTTCCAAACACATCCTAAGATTTTGTTAATGTATAAAGTTTTTTACTGCTGTATGAACAGTAACTTTAAGGTTTCAGTTTTAAATTAGAGGCAGTAGATAACAAATGACACTTAGTATTAAAAGTTTAATTACATATATATCTTCTATGCCATAGGAAGTTAGTCACTTATTACTTTGAACTTTTTCATTAGTTTAGACCTTTCAAGGCCCAAATGAATTTATATTTTTGTAATTTGTACTTGTCAAATGAGCGTTATATGATATTAATGTGCTATGAAGCTAATCAATGTATTTCAATGTATTGCAGAGAGACTCTATTTTATTATATGTGTCGAACACGACTTTCTTGCCCGCAGAGGCGTAACTCTGCTCGGATTCGTGGGGTCTAGGTGATAATAAAAAATGGATTAATTGTACATAGACCCACATGTATATAGCACCTTGAAACTTAGTACTCTAGTGGTTAGATTAGGCAAAATTTTCCGAGTCTTTTACCATCAGATAGACTCAAATTCTCTCCCATCAGTTCATATCCATCATGATCAAGGTTTACCTTAAATGAGTAAAGACAAAGGAATAATTAAGCCTCTAGTTATAGAGGAGATTAAGTAATTCTCGATGGATTTAGATGGACGGTACTCTTTACAGTAGCCAACTTTGAGTGTTGCCCATCATGCCACGTGTACATTCTACGCATCATGACCATCTAGCAAGTTAGCCACTGTTAATACATTCAAACTAGTTAATGGAAAAGTTACTTCCAACCGCAAAGGCAATTCTTTAATTAGAATTGATTTTGCTCTCCCCAGTCTTTGGAAGCCATGAGTTGAGAATATCTTTTATATATATATAAGATGGAAGCTTGAAAAGACTTTCACGCCAACCTCTTAAATGCCAAAAAGAGGAGGAGCAAGTATAGTGACCTCAATAGTATTCATTTGTGACATACAGGATCACTTTCTATAACATAACTTTTTACCTTGAGAAGAAAATTATAAGCTTTTAGACAAAGTATACAACTAATAAAATCATGAATCATGGAATGTGTTTCTTCAAATTTTATATATATATATATA